>CM041295.1:52282627-52822627 GCA_023052935.1 Piezodorus guildinii
GTGCTTATAAAACAAATTTTTCAATTTTCAATCTTTTAGCTGATTCCATTGATCCTAATGTGCTCATGTATAATGTTACCAATTTACTATTAATAACTGGTATCTGCATGCAAGAAAAGTTATAGAAATAATGAAGAGATTTTTGATCACTTAAAAGACATTGCATCTACAGGCAAAACTTATTATCTCCAACCCAAACTTATTAACTCACAATCTTATTATCCCCCCAAAAAACTAAGTGCTTTAACAAATCTTACCATGTATTCACAATAGATTATATAGAGAGAATCATCAGAAAGGTTTCAGATTTAATTGGTCAAATACAGCTTAGCTTTAGGCACTGAAAAATATAAAAATATTCCTCAGATAATCATATAAAGATTCTCTAACATAAAATCACTTACTGGTCTTGCATTACGGGTAACGTCCTCTGCTGCTTCTCTCTCAACTTCTTCCTCCTTAAAAAAAAAATATATATATAATCATAATAAAAATAATATTTTACAGTTTATTTATATATTTGGGTGCCCCATAAGTTTCTTAATTTTTTAATGAAAAATCAATAGGGAATATTTCTTGTTTAAGGTTGATTTTTTGTGTAAAATATGAACTTATCTGCTCTATTACCAATTAAATAGAACAAAAAATAGAATCAAAACAAAATTGGAAAATGCATCCCAATATATACAACCATTACAAGCTCTAAGAGATTATTTTAACTTTACCTTCATTAACAAAAACAAAGATATAAAAACTATTTTAGATCTAGAAGTAATATTTGAACTTGAATGTTAAAATCATATCAATGTCACCAGAAATAATTCTGCAGTGTTATTAATAATTATATTAAAATATTAATAAATAAATAACTGCACTTAATTTAAAAATTAACAACAAATTGATTGAACTTATAAAATCGGATAAAACTAAAATAAATGGTAAAAATGTACAAACTAGAATATTAAAGAAAAAAAAACCCCAGATTATTGGAAGATTAAAAGACTCACTGTAAATTAAAATTAAATCCTTTTAAGGAATTGACAAACATAATTATTACTTACATCGAAAAACTTTAAATGTGCGTTATATTTGATAACATTTATAAAGATATATGCATATGAATAAACACAGTAAAATATGTTTAAAAACATTAATATTACCATCACATTTACTAGATGTATTTTTATGTAATACAGTTGTAAATATCAATAAATATGTTTAAAAAAAAAAAAACTTTACAACAATGTTATCAATCAATCAAGCAAAAACTCATTACTGACTAAAGGCCTCCTGGATAAGCCTGCGCTATTTGTCCCAGTCCTCTGCAGCCAACATCCAGTTCTATACCCGAAGAAATGTATAAGCATTTTGTGCGACACGATCTCACCAGTGCATCTTTGGTATTCCTTTTTTCCTCGATCCATAAATTTCTTCAAAGAAAATTTCTTGAGGGATGGAATCTTCATCCGTCCTAGCCTAATTTCCAGCCAACCTTTTTCTTTTTAGTCCGGTTCCTCAAATAGAGAGTACAATTCTTGATTGGTCCTTTGACGCCATTTTTACTCTTCCATAATTCCTAGATTGATTTTCCTCTCATGTTCATGTTCAAGTTAACTCTCTAAATGAGACAGTATTTTTTAAAGAACTAATTAATCTGATTAATAAGATAGATAAGGAACCAAACAAGTATAGAATTTTAATTGATTTTATTTTCAAACGCCTAGGGAATAGATTTTTAATTTATTTATATAAATAATGGATTACATTAGTAATACTGGATTATATTATACCATGAGAAATGTTCTCATTGAGGAGTTAATAAATGTTTATAAATAATTAGAGAAATATTTGACAGTCACAAGGTTAGAAAATTAATTGCAAACATTCTAAATCATGTAAAGTTTGGTCAACTTCAACAAATTTGGTCCCTTCTCTGTTGCACCATAGTATTCAGGTGGGAGGAAAATTAGATTTGGTATCGATAGATTATTTGTGTCAATTCAGTAGCTCATATGGTAAGAAATATATTTTTGTAGTTATTGATAATTTCACTAAATTTGATATTGATTTTACTAAATATAAAATTGAATATATTGAACAGATTGGTACTACAATAAAGTGTTTAAGCAATAATGTTACTTGCTTTACCACCGATAGATGAAAAAATTTAATATTAAATTTAAATATTACCCACATTTTTAAGTTATACGATACATCTCATGGGTAATATCCCAGAAAGGACTAATAGGGATGTATTGTAATATTTGTTGTATATTGTATTTGCTTTCCGCTTGACAGAAAAAAAAAAAAAAAATTAGTTAATAAATTATCCCAGATGGAGCAAACTATGAATTCCACACCATCAGTGGTGTAACACCTATACAGGATATATTTGGGATGAAGCCTTTACATTTTAGGAATTGATAGATAGGGAATGAACCATAGGTTTTAAATTTGAACCATGACCAGATGCGTGAATTAATCGAGAAACATTTTTTTTAAACATAATTTATTGAAATATACAACTGTATTTCATAATACAACAAGTAAATATGATAAAAAAAAAATTACATGTAAAAGACTTGCAGAAGAACTACCCAATGGTAGCACTTCTGCTATTCGAAAATAAAATCCAAAAGTTTGGGAACAAAAAAAAATGTTTACATACAAAAATAAAAAATTCACATATTTTAAAGTTGGAAATAAGATACTGTTGAAGCCACTAAGGGTACACGTACCAGGAGTTGTCAATGTCAAGCTTCTATCTATTTTTGAGGAGCCCTTTGAAGTAAATAAATTAGGTAAGCACTCGTTTTTTATAGATGTCCCAAGTGGGAGCACAAGGGTTCTTTTTCACACTAGTCTACTTAAGCCTTATCATATATAAATTAATTTAAGTTAGTTCACAACCTTCAGTTTTTAATCTTCATTTTTAATTCTCGGCCTAATATGATAATACTAATGATAATAATAGGCCTACTGAACCCATAGGTTCGATGCCAAAACCAATAAATACTGCCTACACAGATTAGTCTAATGATCACCGTTCAAGCCTAAGCCCCCGTGATCAGCCTTAACGCAATCCTCCCATCGATGCTTGTCGGCCTAACTTTCGGAGGCCTACCAGTCGATTCAGCGAATACCAACTTTGTGGGAATCCGTTCTTCACTGAGCCCAACAACTTTACACGCCCATTTGAGTCTCCGCTATGCTATCACCTCAATTATATTCACGCGGTACAAGTTCCGCAGTTCCGCGTTGTGCAACCTTCTAAACTCTCCAGTGGCCTCATCTCTCTTTGGACCAAATATTTTACACAGTATCTTATTTTCGAAAACCTTGTTTTCGTTGTTCATTCTTCAAAGTATGCGGCCACGTTTTACATCCGTAAAGAACCGTCGGAATAATAATAGTTTTATAAATTCTAACCTAAAAGTTTTTAGACAGAAGCCGCGAGCAAAGTAATTTCGCCACTGAATAATAACACCTTTAACCGGTACTTTATTTCCTCCTAGATTTCATTTTTCTTAGTCATCATTGAACCTAAATACTTAAATCTTACGTGTTCAAAAGTAAGTCCTGATATATCAATATCACCATGATCGTCGCCGTTTCTACTAATAATCATATATTTCGTCCTATCGGTATTTATTTGATGATAAATTGGTAATACTTGTTAAAAGCCTAAAATGATACAGAACCTTATCTCATAGGGGTCTTGACAAAGTTTAGTTTTTAAATTGTTTAGCCTGTTTATTTGTTAATATTATTCTTCTAAATTATTTGTTTATATGGACCTTCACCTGTTTGTTAATAAAATGTATGTATATTGCTTACTTTGTAGGAGTATTTAATTACATGTTATTAATTGTGTGTAGTGTTAATGTATTTCTTTTGTGTACATAGTTCTAGTATATTTTGTACATGTATACCATAAATTTATCTATCAATGTAAAATATTATTTAAAATTTTTTATACAGACATAAATTTTTTAATGTGTTAAATACTTGTAGATTTTGTAACTTAGTAGAATTGTAATAAATAATGTGTGTATGTTTTAAGATAAATAAATTTTAAAAATATAGTGGGAACAACACACAACTTAAACTTACCTCGGTTGTTAAAATCAATTTAATATTGGTTTGGCGCTACAACACGAACAAATAACTATTAAATAAAGTTAGGGTTGAAGAAAGTTTAAAGAATTATATTCAGTTTCATTGGAAATTGTTTAGCTTAAATAAACTAATAATAATAATAACAGGCCTACCAAACCCGAAGGTTCGATGCCGATACCACCATTGTCTACACAGACTCGTCCAATGATCACCGTTTAAGCCCAAGCCCCCGAGATTAGCCTTAACGCAATCCTCTCTTCGACGCCTCGGCCTACCTTTCGGAAGCCTACCAGTCAGTTCAGCGAGTAACAACTTTCTCGGAATTCGTTCATCCCAACAACTTTATTCGCCCATTTGAGCCTCCGACATATCTTAAATAAAATAACAATTTAAAATTGTTATTAACAACAATCACTTCACTTTATGTTCTAATCGTCCCTTTAAATTAACTTCCACAATTTTCTAAAATCTTTACCTACATCGATTTTAGGATCATTGTGTTCGGAGAAACAATTACAAGTTTGCTCTTTTCTAATTTAGTTATCAAATTCCTCCAACTTTCATATATAGCCGTTTTTTTAGCAATACTAAAAAGATGATGAGTGTAATTCTTTGGAATCTACAAAATTAAGGGTACTTTATAGAAAGAAAATTATGATTTATCAACATATTATACATTTTCTACAGGCCAATTAACAATAGAAAAACTAATGATTTAAAAGAAGATACATTATCAGTGGAAACAGAAACAAAAAGGAACCTACACATTTGTAAAAACGAAAGTACAACTGGACAACAAAAAGACAGGTGTAGGGAAAATGGGGTTGTTGGTTTTAGACTGGCATGGTGTGAAGAGCTGCTAAATCAAGAAAGAACATTGTCATTGTTAGGCTGCATATCAATTATTAGTTTTAGTTAGAAATTGAGAAATTATTGTGCCTTAATGTCATGAAACCCAAAACCTGAGATAAGTGAATTCAAATTAAGTTAAATTTGTTTTCTTTTATTTCCCTCTAGGAATATATTATAAAGAGATAACACTCACACACACACATATATATATCATGTAATCTATTTTTCCAAGTCAGGTTTACTGAATTACTGAAACTGAATTAATTATTTTTCTTGAACTGTAATTTCTACGTCTTTTGGTCACATGTATTCGTGTGTACTATACACCAGGCTATGTCTTGAAAAGTATAACTTTGGTTTGTAAATTATATAAATTCTTTACAAGGTTATTATAAACAGGCTATTCGGAGAGGAAGTGTAGGGATTATCCAAAAAGTTTTCAGATGTACTTGGTCAAATAAAATGTACTTGGTCGTAAAATAATTTCGTAGTATATTTCAGTATTTCAATTTAATCCTCTGTGTTTATAAAATCATCATGTTTAGTTGGTCAATGTTTACATATTCTAAAAAAGTATTATGTACATATTGAAATCACCAGTTAATACGCTACAAAATTATTTTACAACCCACTATAACGCTCTTACTTAAAATAACTTACTGCTGTATTTGAAGGACCACCCTCCCATATAAGTCTAATTTCATCATCTTCTCCACCTTCTGCTTGGCCTCGTTCAACCTTAAAAAAAAAAATGTATAAATAAATAATTTGTATGTATGGTATATTGTATGGTTTATTTATTTGTGTGTCCAATAAGTTTCATCCTTTTTAATATGTAAAATCAATGCAGGATGTTTGTTGTTTAAAGTTAACATTGTGCGTTATATATAAACTTCCCTGGTCCATTATCTTCTTTTACATCTCAGGAAGTCTTTTTATGCCCTCTTTTGAAAGTTGTTGAAACTTACTTAATAAATATTTATTGAGTAACAACATTATTGGACAACCTACGTAAATAAATAAATAAAAAAAAAAAAAAAATATATATATATATATATATATATATATATATATATATATATATGTATATTGTTGTGTTATATTAAGTAGGTATAAATAAAAAATAAAGAAGATCAAGAAAGAGCGAAATGATAGCCAATCAGAAGAGAGAATGGAAATGCGCAGTAGATCGGGAATGACCGGCGTGTTTTTTCCAGGAATGGCGTCTTTCGCTATAAGCCAGCACTGAGAGAAGACATGTGTTCTAGGAATGGTGTCATTTGCCATAAGCCACCCAGGAGAGAAGATGTGTTTTGTCGGGAATGGCGTTTCTTTTGCCTGAAGCCACCAAAGAGGGATGAACTCAAGCTATCGTGAGAACTAGTGCATTATTATATAAAAAAATTGAAGGCATCAATTGAAGAACAAAGAATTGCGAACCGACAGAGAAGAATGGACTAAATATAAACTATAAGTTTTATATTTTTCAATTTTTAAAATAGTTTTTAATTTTGTTTTAAATAATTTGTTGTAATATGTTTCCAATTAAATATAAGTAACCTAACCTTAGCGAAGACTACGTAATTATTAATAAAAAAAACCATATCAATCAAATTTATATCAATTAAAATATTATAATATTTGGCGCCCGAACAGAGACAATCAACAGGAATTTTGGCTAAGGTGAAATTAGTTAAAAGTGTCACTAAAGGTTCATAAGTTTATTAGAGATTATATATAGTATATAGTTTGTTAGTCAAATATGGAAAATAAAGAAGTAAAACTTAATATAATATCAGATGAAAAAAGTGAACATACTGTGGTGGAAAGATATAAGAGTGGTGAAATTAATAATAGTGTTGAACAATCAAGTATATGAGATACTCATTTATCAATTATCCCACAGGATGTTGGTTTAAATAATTCAAACATGGGTGAAAATAATATAGACAAAATTTTGGAGTTATTTAGTCCACAAATTTAAAAAAATTAACAAAATTTCTGATGGAAACTGACAAAATTTAAAACAATTGGATAATAAATTTGAACAAAAGGGCCTAGCCGGATAAGCATGTGAAATCTGCCTCCGCGTATATTAGAACCAAATTTATACCATTGAGTCACACCTATGAGAAACAACCTTACGCAAATTTTTAGCCCCTTAATCCTAACGGGAGGGAAGTTATGGAGGAAGAAAGAAAAAACAAAAAAATTGTTTTCTTCTGAACAGCTTTACCGATTTTCACGAAAAAAATATATGTTATGGATTTTACTAATAGGTTTCAAAAAGTATTATTTTAAATTTTTTTCCACGAAAATGCTGGTCAAATAATTTTTTTGAATTTTTCAAAAAAATATTTTCTGGTTATGATGGTTTGGTACACCTCCAATCTTTCGCTACTTTATTTCATTGGAGGGTCCTACAAAACATATATTTTTTTAAATTTTATAGCTAGTGTACCCCATAGTGAAAAATAAAAAAAACAATTTTTTCTCCTGAACGGATCAACCGAATTTCGCGAAAAAAATATATGTTAATTTTTTTCTAAAATAGTTTCAAAAAACATTTTTTTTTTTTTTAATTTTTATTTCGAAAACGTGAGTCAAAATTTGTATTTTTAATTATTTTGGATTGATACACTAACAATTTGTTGCTAATTTAAGTCATTGGAGGGTCCTGCACAATATATATTTTTTTAGAGTTGATCTAAAATGTACCCAATAGTGAAAAATAAAAAACAGCATATTTCAGCTCTCTGAGTAGTAGCTGGTCATGCATGAAGAGTAGGGATGGAGCTGTAGGATCGTAATGTCATTAGATATTACTTACATACTATGCACATACATACTATTTATTATACCTATCATTGTAAGTATCTTATATTGGATGGAATATATTTATTTTTTTTATTTTATATCAATTACTATTATAGAAGAGTAATTTAAGTTATGAATATATTAATCGGAACATTCTCTTCTAATTTGTTTATATATTTATTTATCATAACATATCAAACATGATTTATTTATATATTTATAAACATGATTTATTCTTTAAATATTTTGCTATCTATCTAAACATCCTGAAGTAGCAAAAATACTGGTATTTTTATTTATTTTTTGAACGATCATTCTATACATCATCATAGTTTTATAGACTAACATTTTAAACTGGTTTTACAGGTTTATCTTAATGATATAAAAAAAATATATATATAAAAAATGTTTCGTAGTTACTTATTTATATTCTTATTCTTATATAAATAGAGCACATAGTGTTATGTTGTTATCCAAAAAAGAAAAAAAAAATTACATCCAATAGAAGATTTCTAATAATATTAATAACAGTATTTTTCACTACTTCAGGATATTTACATAGACAGTTGATATTTAAAGAATAAATAATTTTTAATGTTCTTAAAAACGGAATTGTTCATCTGGGAGACGAATATAGTGACATTTTCTCGAACATTTCATGCTGTCAAGTCTGTCATCAAAACTTTTTTTATTAACATATAATAATATGAAAAAATATATATTAAAAAAATCTTTGTAATTATGTTTTATATAAATATAGCATATAGTGCTATGTAGTAGTTATCCAAGTCTAAAAAATTAAATAAATAAAAAAAAAAAATATATTCCATCCAATATAAGATATTTATAAAATAGGTATGATAAATAGTATGTATGTGCATAGTGTGTAAGTAATATCTAATGACATTACGATCCTACAGCTCCATCCTACTCTTCATGCGTGACCTGCTACTACTCAGAGAGCTGAAAAATGCTGCTTTTTCACTATTGGGTACATTTTAGATCAACTTGAAAAAAATATATATTGTGCAGAGCCTCCAATGAATTAAATTAGCAAGAAATTGTTGGTGTTCCAAACCAAGTTAATTTAAAATTGTTTTTTTAATAAAAAATAAAAATTTTGACTCACGTTTTCGAAATAAAAATTTAAAAAAAATGTTTTTTGAAACTATTGTAGAAAACCATTAACATATATTTTTTTTCGTGAAATTCGGTTGATCCGTTCAGGAGAAAAAATTGTTTGTTTTATTTTTTACTATGGGGTACACTTACAATAAAATTGAAAAAAATATATGTTATGTAGAACCCTTCAATGAAATAAAGTAGCGAAAGATTTGAGGTGTACCAAACCATCATAACCAGAAAATATTTTTTTGAAAAATTCAAAAATTTTTTTGACCAGCATTTTTGTGGGAAAAAATTTAAAATAATATTTTTTGAAACCTATTTGTAAAATCCACAACATATATTTTTTTGGTGAAAATCGGTTGAGCTTATCCGGCTAGGCCCTTTCAAAACAATTTGAGATGAAAACCAACAATTCAATAGACAAGAATAACTAAAATTTTAAGAATTATCTAACAAAATCTATGAAATTTTTAAGGAAAACAAATGAAAATTTTTTTTAAATTAGACAGTAAAATTAATGTAGTTGAACAAGAAGTAAGATTCCCCTAGAAATTAATGAACAATTTGATAAAAAGTTACATTATTTAGAAAAATATTTAAAAACAGAAATAGAAATTCAAAAAAGTGATTTAAAAGAATATAAAATATAAACTGAAATTAAGTTTGAAAAGCAAGATAAGAGGATAAAAAATAAATTAGTTAATCAAGAATAAAAATTTGCTGATGAATTAGGGACGTATAGAAAAGAAAACATTGATAAAAATAATAAAATAGAAAAAGAGGTTGAGAGTTTAAAAAATAACATTGAAGAAAATGCGATTAGTAATGTGTCAGATAATATGTGTGAAACTATATATAATAATATAGAAAAAGAAGAGGAAGGTATCAAAAATAAAATATAATTCGTAATGTGCCAAATAAAAAGAAAATATAAAAATAATAATATAGAAATAGAAGCGGAAAGTTTAAAAAATATAATTGAAGAAAATACAATTAGTAATGTGGCAAGTAGGAAAAAAAATGTTAATAAAAATAATAAAATAGAAACAGAAGTAAAAAGTTTAAGAAATATAATTACAATTATTTATGTGTCAAGTAGCTTATGTGAAGCAAAATTGGTAATTGATCAATTAATAAAAAGAATAATAACTTACAATTTCAGAGTATTAAAAAACCAGAACCAATACAACTTTTAAAAAGAATACAATAAATAACAGCTGGAATTGGAAACAATCAGAATTTAAAATTTCAGCTCAATTTAGTGAAAATTCTTTTTGTTTGTTTAATCTTTTTACGGTCAGAAGGACAATGGAAGGTAAACCACGGGGATCCCAACAGCCTAGAGGGGTCCAGATTTGGCTAGAAGCTTCTGGGACTTTGACAATCCTTGAAGTGCTTATAACGATCCATTCGCCTCTCAGCATTTACCTGACCACTTCCCTTTGTCCCGACTCTTCTCTAGTGATATAAATACACAGAGACAGTCAGGCTTAATCTTGCTCAACAAGATGGTGTACCAGTAAACTGTGACAGTGAACAATTTGTGACAGTGTTGTAAAACTGTGGTGTGTCATGTGATAGCCGGTCGGTGGGAAATTAGAAAACTGTAGGTTATTTATTGTTGTAAGTTTTAGGATAATTCTAGTGGATTGTATAAAATGTAAGTAGCTTAGCTGTTAGGAATATCTGATTTTATTTGTAGAAACCTTAGTAGTTAAACAGAAGTAGGCCAAGTTTAAATCTTAAGATAATTATTGCTGTTGTACATTTAGTTAAGTTAATAATTCAATTATTATTGTAACTATACTAGTTAATAATTTCTTTGTATTTCGTAAATTGAGAGTGGTTTATTTCTCACACCCCATAGCCCGTAACAATCTAAATAAAATAAAATTTAACAATTGGGAAGATTTTGAAAATAGTTTCAGGGATGTATTTGTGGTAAAGATTACAAAGAATATTTGATTTCAATATAAAAAATTTAAAAGAAATTATGGGTTGTTTATATTGATTTTAATAAAAAGGCTTTTGATCGGATTTATGTTTTATTGCTAATGGAATGTTTCATTCCACATTATTAAAACCTTATGAAAATAAAATAAGTTGACAAAATTAAATATATTATGATTATTTAAATTGACTTAATGAGCAAATAATTAATTGAAATTATATTTTATTACAGATAGAATTGGTAAACTTAATTTTGTGTTGATAGCGTTAAACCATAACAGTCAATTTTTATATGTGTTTAAAATAATAATAAATAAAATAAATACATAATTAGTCATACATTTATTTTTAAATAGTCACTGGTTCATAGAAAATATTATTGACATTGCATTATGTTGTATTTTATCTCAGAATAATTTGGAAAATTAACTATTGTTAAGAGTAAATGACATACTTTTGTTTATTATGTTTCTTGTCTTATAATTTATGCTTTATGTTGAAATATAATTTGTTTTATAATTATTAGTTTTAAGTAATATATACGTTTTTGATTTTATGTAAAATTATTACAAATGGTTATTAGTATAGACTTAGTTTGTAACATTTATGATTAATTAGTGCCATTAAAAAAAAATAAAATAAAATAATATTATTGTAAATTAGATGTAACAGTTTTGATTATTGTAAATTAGATTAAGGTATAGTGAAAGATATAGTGACAGAGTGTTTTTGAAAAGGATAAGTTTTTTTAAATCGGAGCGGACTCGAATGTTGTGATATATTAAGTAGGGATAAATAAAAAATAAAGAAGATCAAGAAAGAGCGAAATGATAGCCAATCAGAAGAGAGAATGGAAATGCGCAGTAGATCGGGAATGACCGGCGTGTTTTTTCCAGGAATGGCGTCTTTCGCTATAAGCCAGCACTGAGAGAAGACATGTGTTCTAGGAATGGTGTCATTTGCCATAAGCCACCCAGGAGAGAAGATGTGTTTTGTCGGGAATGGCGTTTCTTTTGCCTGAAGCCACCAAAGAGGGATGAACTCAAGCTATCGTGAGAACTAGTGCATTATTATATAAAAAAATTGAAGACATTAATTGAAGAACAAAGAATCACGAACCGACAGAGAAGAATGGACCAAAGATAAACTATAAGTTTTATATTTTCAATTTTTAAAATAGTTTTTAATTTTATTTTATTTACTATTATTACAACTGTATTACTTGTAATACAGTTGTAAATTCCAATAAATAAATAAAAAAATATTTTATATAATTTTTGGTTATATGTTTCCAATTAAATATGAGTAACCTAACCTTAGCCAAGACTACGTATTATTGATAAAAAAAAACCCATATTAATCATATATATTAATTAAAAATAAATTATAATATATATATATATATGGCCATGGTCTAGTGGGTAGAGCAGTTTCCCAACTAGTGGTCCACGGACCCCAAGGGGTCCGCAGATGATATCCAAGGGGTCCAGATGTCAATTGGGGAATAATTTTAAATTACCTTGACATAAAATATTTGTGAAACCTTGGCTTTCAATAAGAACTAGACATGCTCCACGCAGACAAATTCAACATTCTAACTGATATAATTAACACGAGCTATTGGTACTGTCATAAGCCTGTTTTATGTCTGTAAATGCTATGTGTACAAAGCTCTTCCTTTCTCATTTGCTTTTCTATGAGCTGCCTTATGACAAATAACCTGTCTATACAAGACCAAGCTGCAGTGAAGCCAAACTGTTCCTCTGGGTAACAAATTCCTCTTTTAATTTACCCTTCAGAATTCTTGCAATTATTTTAGATATGGAACTCTGAACACAGATATATTTATATAAATACAGATTTCTTATATGGCATTTCTGAGTGCGACCAGAACTTCATCCTCCTTCACAGTTATCCTATCCTTTGCAAGCACCGCAGGTGGATATGAGCCAGACCATTCTGACCTTGTTTTAGTGAGCAGATTTTTGTAATGGTTTATCCAGTTCTTCTAACTTAGAGGAATCAGATTACCCTTCACTTGTGTTCTGAGAGCTTTAAGGATATTATCAATCCTTCTGCAACAAGCAATGGTTCCAATGCAAGGTTCTTGCTTTCTGCAACAGTGTGCTTTACCTGTGTATTTAGGCTTTTATATTCTCTCCAATCTTCTTTGCTTCTGCTGCATAGCCATCTATTGAAGAAGGCCTTCTTTTGCCTACCAGTTTATTTATTTCCTTACTCCACCATTCTTTTGGAGTCCTAAGGCTTCACTGATATACTTCTTAATGTGCTCATATATCTTAGCAGCACCACTGTCCTCATTATCAATCATTTAGTCTTCCAGGCAGCATTTCTAGAGGTTCCTATAGCTTCCATCATTGAGTAGGTGAAGCTTATATTTATGCACATGTAAGTGCTCGGATTTTGCTTGTTCAGATGCTGCTTGCTTCAATCTCCACAGTGCCATGCATTTAGCTCTTAACAGAAAGTGGTCACTACCACATTCCATGCCTCACAGAACTCTCACATCAGTTACTGGAAGTAGACTATACTGCTTGGTAATACAGTAATCCAAGATAGAGGTTCTGAAACCTGGTTTACTCCAAGTGAATTTATGCTCCTTTCTATGTTGGAAGAAAGTTGTTTATGCTGTTAAGTCAAATTCCTCTCAGATATCACGGAGTCTGAGGCCGTTATTTTTTTCCTCCTCCCCTCTTAAATATTGAAAATAATAATCTTAAAGGACCGATATTTCCCATAAGATAATGAACAATACTTGATTTTTATGAGTATTTGAAGAAATAACTATCTTGTATTAGATTTAAATTTTAGTAATTAAATGCTTCACAGACTGAAGTAAACTATCAGTTTCACCCGAGATTCCAAATCTTCAAGTAGTATTTTGCTTGCCCAAAATAGAAAAGAAAAAGTTAATTTTCATCATTTAATGATTTCTTATTCCCGAAAAGGAAAATCCACTGTACAGACGGTTCACAAAATTTGCAGTGTATATGGCGATGATGCCTTAAGAGAAAGCACTGTCGGTAAGTGGTTTGCTTGGTTCAAAACAGAAATTTTGACTTAGAAAAGGTAATCTGAGAAATTCTGGAAGGATGGAATTAGAAAATTACCTGATAGATGGCAAAATGTACTAGACCAAAATATATACTAGAATCTGAAGTTTTTATTGAGATAGCCAGTAAAAAACACTACAAACTTATTTTACAACTAAATATAATGATGCTTAAAATAACTTGCCGTGTTATTATTTGAAATAGTAAGCTCCCTACTGTCATCGGTGCTAACTTCTGCTTGGCCTGCTTGTTCCTTAAAAAAATAATATATAATAAAAATTGGTATGTTATGGTTTATTTATATGTGTGTTCCATAAGTTTCTTCCTTTTATATATATATATATATATATATATATATATATATATATATATATATATATATATATATATATATATATATATATATAATGAATATTAGATATTTGTTGTTTAAGGTTAACATTTATGTAAATAAATAAATTCTTTATGTCATGTCTCTTTGGAATAACATATACAGAATGTAGAAAATGAGCTTTTAAGTCTTAAGAGACATACTTCCTTATTATCCAGTCCTATCTCACAGACAGGTCCTTCAAAGTAAATCAGAATAGTTCCTAGTCATCCCTTTTTAATCAGTATGCTGGTGTTCCTCAAGGCAGTATTTTAGGACCCATCCTTTACACAGCTGATATCCCATCC
Source organism: Piezodorus guildinii (assembly GCA_023052935.1). Taxonomy (NCBI): domain Eukaryota; kingdom Metazoa; phylum Arthropoda; class Insecta; order Hemiptera; family Pentatomidae; genus Piezodorus; species Piezodorus guildinii. The sequence continues at coordinate 52,297,246 of CM041295.1, forward strand.
CATCCTAACACTTTCCTTTCTACCTATGCTAATGACACTTGTGTGTTATCAGTCAACAACGATCCAACAATTGCCTCCCAAACTCTTCAATCCCACATCCGAGACCTTGAAGTATGGTGTCAGAATTGGAGAATAAAAATAAATTCCAATAAATCCAACCAAATATCCTTTACCCTTTGTCGTAAACCTATGACATCCTGCCCAACATTATCCTTCAATAACACTCCTCTTGTCCGGGTTGAACAGATCCGATACCTAGGACCACACCTGGACAAACGTCTTACTTGGAACCCTCATACAAGACTGAAAAGACAAGAAACTGCCTGACGTTTTCGACTACTTCAACACTTACTGGACAAACGCTCAAACCTTCCACTCAAGTACAAAAGGCTCATCTACACGACTATCATTAGACCGGTATGGACTTAATGACAATAAACCATCAAATTCTTCCTGCCTCCAATCCTTACAATCAACAATCCTTCGAAAAAACCACAATGCTCCTTATTTTGTCACAAATAAACTCATCCATAAAGACCTTAACGTTCCCTATGTTGCTGACTTGGCGCAAACCAGGTACCACTCCTTTCATGACAAACTCCATTCCCACTCTAACCCACTAGTTTCAATCCTTGCTTCCTCTACAATCCCTGATAATCCTCCGAGGCGTCTGAAAAGAAGATGGCCCCGAGACCTTCTAGTTTAACATAGTTTTTGGGGAGCTGCCAATGGGTAGTACCCCTACATGTGAATCATGACATTTGTATCTTATATCTCATTTACTAGATGTATATCATTATACAGTTGTAAATAGCAATAAATCTATTTAAAAAGTCTTCGGAGTAAATTAAATATATATATATAAACAAGTAAACAATCACTGATATAAAATAGACATATATTAATGAGAGGAAGTAAATAGAATTAATAATAAAGCTTATTTAAAATTCTGTTGTGAATGGATAATCATCAAATTATTAAATATGCAGGATTTGAAGGTAGAAAGATTTTGGAGTTGGAGAAATATATTTCCATTGGATTGAGAATTGTAGCTAATCGAACAATGCTACAGTGGGAGTCCTAAATTTTTCCTATCAAGGTTTAGGGTAATCTTTAAGTACTTTCAAAATCTTTAAATACATGTACCTGGCATCGAACAGGATCATGGTCTCCTCCGAAGGACGGCATAACTAAGGAGCTTTTGTAAACATATAAAAACATGTAAAACATTGATAACTGGATTCGTCCAAGGAGCAGGGTGGTGACGGAAGGTACAGGTTTTTGAGTGGAGCATGTTTGTCTAGGATAATTATGAGATTGGAGGTAAGAATGTCAACCATTGAATCAATAGACGAACAGGCATAGATTTTATTCCAATCCAAGGATTCAATAATGGGTAGAATATCAACGTCTATATATAAAAAAAAAAAAAAAAAAAAAAAAAAAAAAGAGATCAATGTCTATATATAAAAAAAAAAAATACAAAATAAAAGGGTAACAATTTAAAAATTAACGTTTATTTATACTCCAATGAGAAATGGCTCTGCATTATTTAAGCCTGAGCAATAAAAAGGCAAGGAATAATGAGTTTTAAAAATAATTAGATAAGCTATTAAAAATTGTATACCCCAATTCTAATAATTACATGATATTTACAATTTTTTTTACAAAATTTTCCAGAGTAGTTCAATCTGAGCATGGCTCAGACTACCCATTTTTTAGCTTATCTAATGGAGGGAACGCTAATCATCCCTTTTAATCCCCTAGAAAAGGATTAAGATTGCCCTGTCCTAAAATAATATGTTATCCAATCTTTCCTAACGTGATCCAAGACCATTTAAGCATTGTAGAACTCATGGTATAAATTTCTGGTGTTGATATGTTCGGTTGGCACATTCCTATATTGATTAAATAGTTTCAAAATTGATAATAAACAATTATAGAAGATGAAGGAACTTATTTTTGGATTATTTAAAATACTTAACCTATAACATACCAGCTGGTGTTTTTTTTTTGGACTTAGGGAGCTTATTAAAGTTCTGAAAGTTAAGCATTTGCTGCCACTGGGTTTCACATCACGAATCTCATCTTCTTTGATAGGACACTTTCCTTCACATCGATAGAGCTAGTTATTAAGTTCTTGTCCTGGGCCTCTTCAATCATACCATTCCAGGGAGTAGTCATTAATGTAGGTTCTTCTGTACAAATAGGAGCTTCCATTTCTGTTTTAATCTCTCCACTCTCTTGGTCTGTGGGCTCTTTATTATTGTTTTCTTCATCTTCAGAGGAAGCTCTTTTCTGGGAATCAAGTTCCACTTCTATTTTAAAACTTGATGTTTTATTTTTCAGACACTACTGTTTTAAAATAATCAATTTTTTTGTCCATATTTGTCATCATCATCATCATTAGTTGTTGAAACATGTTTTCTATATTACCTAAATTATCATAATTCTGCTCTACTATTAGTTAATTTTCCTTGATCCTCCATATTGTTAGCTCACAAATACAAACACATGAAAAACTTATTAACCTATGAATTGTGCTCTGATTGCCGCGGTCATAATTTTTAACAAATTAAGCCACAACTTGTTGGGTGACAAATTATGTAATATTCTATTTTTTTAAATGTTCCTTTAAGAAAAAAATTAATTAAAGCATATTTTACTAAATACAAATTTATTTACTCCTATGATATGGGTTTTTGACAATCCGGCACAATTTTTTATTTGATTTTTATTTATAATTAAACTTACAAAAATAATACAATAATAAGCAGACTAATTATCTTTCTTGAGCAGTATTTCTTTATCTGGTCCTCACCCTTTAACAATCCAGGCCCAACTGTAACCTTTTTTTAACCTGCCTTTTTTTTTTTTGTACCTGCTAGGATTTTCCCTTAGCATCTCATTAATAATATTGATGATTTTGGATGGGTGAAAGGTCTTAGGAGGAAGGGACATTTGGAGAGGAACAGTTAGTTCTGCTTCAACATGTTCAATATGGCCGGTATTAAGGATATCAGGATTGAACGTGTTGAAAAGGTGTTCTCTCTCCAAAGATTTGGGATTTTTCTTTGTTGGATCTCCACCAGGTATGGGATTTAGTGAGAAGATGATGATTGAAGGTTTTAAATTTTAGCAGTTTTGCAATTGTTATCCATAAGGATTTGTCTCACTGTAAAGTTCTGAAAGTTTTCTATTTTGAATTTTCTTATTTCTGTTTTTAGTTTGTTTGTCAGGTGATTGTAATGCTTTTTGTCCGATGGATATCTTGTCCTGTGCCATTTTTTTTTTTTTGCTCTATGTTTGTTAGCTATTAGGAGTCGAATGTGATTTGGTAAGTTTGTTTTATGAAAATGTCCAATTTTGCGAAGTGATGTGTTGGTATCCATGATAGTTTCTATCAACTTTGTAAGTTCTTCTATGGCAGAGTCTTTGTCACGTTGGTTTTAAAAGAATGTTTAAGTCTAGTTTGTTCTCTAAATCATTACGAAAACAGTCCCAGTCAGTCCTTTAATCAGGGAAGGAAGAGACTGTTTAAGAACAGGTTGTGAATGTATGAGAAGGAGAACTGGGCTATGATCTGAGGAGAGGTCATCGAGGGATTTGGTTGTAGTTTGAGTGGAGGGAATTTGGGAACTAATAAAGATGTCGAGGATATCTGGACCTTTTTTCAAGGGAAGTTGGCCAGTACGTGGGATCCTGGGGTGAAAAGATGGAATAGCTATTGGAGTTTGTGAAATTTTTAAACTGGAAACAAAAAAATTTTATTAAAATAAATTACAGTATTTCTTCCAATAAACAAAAAATTTAGAAAACTTACTTTTAAAATTTCCCTTTTTTACAATTTTAACTTTTAAATTACAATTTCAATTTTTAATTTATATTTAATAAGAAGTATTGCTCCCTCTGGCTTGAATGACTGCTTCCATTCAAGACGGGTGTGTCTTGGCTTACTTCTAAAAAGATTTTGAAGAAAATCTTGGGGTATATTGTCCCACTCCTCCAATACAGCTGTCTTCAGCATTTCAAGGGTAGGAGGAGGTGAATTTTGTGACTGAACCTTTCTTTTGAGACAATCCCAAACGTGCTCGATTGGGTTAAGGTCAGGACTTCTTTCTGGCCAATCAATGGTGTGAATATTTGTGGTATTCAGTAACACATCCTGCCTTTTGAGGATGAGCATTATCATGCATGAGCAATAATTCAGTGCCTATGAATGGCATAAAAGGCACTATATGATCTTGAAGAATCATTTCTACATATCTCAAAGCATTCATAGCCCCTCCTTGGATTGGCAGTAACTCGGTGCATGCCTCCCAAGATGTGCCACCTCAGATCATGATAGAATACCCTCCAAATGGCTCAGTTTCTAACGTGCAGCACCGACTCTCCAGGCCTTCTCCAAACTCTTTCATGACCATCTGGGGTGTTGAGGACCACTCTCGTCTCATCTGTGAATAAAACTTTGTCCATTCCTCAACAATCCAAGATTGGTGTTCCATTGCAAATCTTAATATTTTTACACAGTGTTCTGCGGTGAGAAGAGGACCTTTCACTGGCCTTCTTGACTTGAGGTTTGACTCTCTCAGTCTTCTAATAACTGTTGACTTTGAGATTGATAACCCTCAAACACCAGCGATCAAGTTTTTAATGGAAGACGCAGTAGAATTACGCTTCCATAGAGCTTTTATTTTAATTTAGTGATCACCTATGGGGTTAATAACCCTGGGACGCCCTGATATTGGTCGTCTCAAATGACTACCAGTTTCCATGTACCTTTTTATGGTCCGTGAAACGGGAAAATAGTGAATCCCAAGGCGATTTGCAATGTAACGCAATGATTTGCCTTCTTCAGTGATGTTTCTAACCGAATCATTGTGACTTAAACGATTCATTGTGGATAAAATTAATTGTTTTAACTACACTTAAGAGAAAAGAGAGAACAGACTTGAGGCAAACAAAAGATAAACATGGACTGAAAGGAAATTTGAAATGAATGAAACAAATTTCCATTGTTTGTTGGTAAACAGTGAATAAAAATGATATGTCTAATGACTAATATCTCTCATTTAATAAGTAATATTACTATAAATATAAAAAAAGTCTGGATTAAGATCAAAACCAAGAAAATCTTGAGAATTATGGGTGTTGCAATACTTTTGATGGGGAATGTATATATGTATATATATATATATATATATTGCTGTATTTTTCTGGAAATCTGTTTTACTAAGACAGGTAGGAGTTACTGAAACTGAATTAATTATTTGTATTCAAATATAATATATATTTCTTTCGGTCACGTCTATTCATATGTACTATACACTATGCTGTATCTAGAAAGATATAACTTTGCTTAATAAAGCATATAAATTCTTCTCAAAGGAGTTATCAAAAGACTATTTGGACAGGAAGTGTAGGGATTGTCAAAAAGGTGTACTTGGTCTAATACTGCTTAGAGTTAGGCACTAAGAAATATCAAAGTTTTCCTCAGATTATATAACAATACTTTTACTTAAAATAACATAAATAAAATGAATACTATGTCCATTTATTCATTCAATAGACTTACAATTTGCAATGTAGGGCTTCCGTCTTCCCCAACAGTAACATCAGGAGGACTGCTCCGAATGATCCAATCCTTCAAAAAATAAAAATAATAAGTAAAAAAAAAAGTATACAATTGAATAACTGAATACATATATTTTCTTCATAATAGTGATGACATTTAAAATTTTTTTTTATTAATTTATGAAAAATTACCTTGCAGGTTCTGAAGTTTCAAGTAGGATTATTTCCTTTAACATCATACTCATGATAGAAAAGTAAGAAAATAATTAATCCTGAGTGACAATAATTTGGTAGTTAAAAAACAATAATTACTAAACAACTTCTACTGATTAGGAGATTGTATTGTTAGTTCACTGAAGACACAACATTCAAAGTGGTATTATTATATCTTTTTCACAATGTGTATTGTATTAAATAATATTAAGGATTAATCATCCATATTGTTACTATTAATTTATGAATAATTGCCATGAGTGTCTTGGTGTACTGTTTGTCAATATTACAAAATGATTCACTTTCCACTTATTAAAACACTTATATTTCTTACTACCTTATATACAATATACTTATAGACAAGGTAGTTAATCAAAGACCTGCTTTAGTACTTGTAACGATTAAGCGCTCAGAATTCTTAGTACTTTTAAAGTCAGAAGGCTTGGAAGATCATTATAATACACAAAACTCAAGAGGACTATTCTTTGACTTGTCTACTCATTCCATGTAACTCTATATTTTCTATCATTTATCATGGTTAATGTGATAGAAAGGTTGAGAGGTGTTTCGTACATTTTTTTTGTCACCTTGGGCCCCAACTTTTACCCTTACCCAATTTCATTCACTTTCAAGTTATAATTACTAATCAGGAGTTATTGGATTTTATGGTAGTATTATATCATGAGAAAACAAATATAATTACAAGACAAAGTTAAAATCAAGAAAGAAAATAAATCAGGTAATCAAACATTCAGAATGCTAAAATTCGTCTATTTCTTAAAAAGCTTTACTTTAAAGTTTTATCTAATTTCTTTGTGTGTGAGTGTGTCTGTGTATTTATTTATTTGTATAAAATATTTTTTTAGAGTACTCCAAGGAGGTATCATTCGTTCCACCTTCATGGCAGGCCCACTAATAGGCAATATTTCCTTGGTTTTCTCCCAACACCCATCCTTTTTTTTTAATATCTCTTTGCTCACCTCTTACTTGCCCACTTTTGTTCTGAAAATTTGGAAGAAGACTTGGTTAACTCTACGCACTCGATGCATAACTCCCTGATCCATCTTCCCTACCCAGCCTGAAAAAATTTCCTGGATATTCATATATATCAACTTGTTCTACTTGTCCCTTCACACCCAATGCTGAGCTCTGCCTCCTTTCCTCCTACCTGCACAATTTTGCTCTTATCTGGATTGATGGCGAATCCTCTTATCTTAAGCTCGTCGTACCACTCCTCCACTGCAAATTGCTGAGAATTCATATTGTCTGCTAACACCAAAATTTCATCCATATAAATGAAGCATTGGGTCTGGATGGACAGCATATTCCAATACCCAAAGATGGTTCTGGGTGTTCTTGGCTTGCATACATTCAACACCTCGTCCATGAAAATGTTAAACAGGAGTGTACTGAGGCATATCCCCTTTATAGAATCTGAATAAAGCAGACTTAATTACATTTAATCTAACAATGCCTTTTGGGTCCTGGTAAGCTGGTTTGAAGGCACTAATGAGGTTAGGTGGTTTCTATTTTTCCTGTTTCCTGTAAGGCAGTCCAAATCTCCTGTCTGTGGATTGAGCCAAAAGCTGCTTATCCAAAAAGGCAAGATAACAATTTCGTCTTCAGTCCAAAGCTTTATCTTTAACCATACTGAGAGAGAACCCATGGTCCTGGTTTTGTCTCGAAGGCTGGAAAGCAGCTTGTTTTTATTCCATGTCAGGTTCTACGTATACTCTCAGCCGCTGGTTGTATGTCTTGGCACACATGATCCTTGTGTACACCTTATACATAAACTAAGATACGGGCATGTGGTTCACACATAAGGTCTGGTCTCCCTTCTTGTATAGAGGTATAATTAGATTTTCTTCCCATTCCTCAGGTATGGTTCCAGAGTTCCATCCGCTACAAGCTGGCCTTGATTATTTTAAATGTTTTAGACCTGTTTTCATTTCTTCCCTCTCATGTATTTCACAGTAGTCCAGAACTTCCAGATGTTCTCCTGGTAATTTTCTTAATCAAATTTCCAAAATACTCCTAGACTTTATTCTCAGCTTCCTTCACATTTGTTTTCGCAATGTTCTGCCTTTTCACATTTACATCCCAGCCCTCAGGTGATTCAGACTTTTTATAACCCACTTTCTTCTCTTTGACCACTTAGGCAACTTCACCATTCCACTATTTTGTCATCCTGGTGCTTGACCTGATCTTTTTCATTCCACAGACTTCCAAACCAGCTTTACAGATGTGATTTCTGGTTGAGCTCCAGAAGGGATCTCCCATTTGTTTTGTTTATTTATTTAACGTCACTTTATGCTACTATGGCTAATCGGACGAAACTCCCACGAATCTCCCAGAACTTCCCTATATTCTTGCCATTTATTTTCTTGTCGCAGAGTTTCAACTAGCATCCTGCTATATGCCCACCTCTTAACTTTTCTAGACTTAATGATCCTTGTGTCAGCAACCAAGAGATTATCATTTGTCTCCAGCTCCACTCCTGTGTAATGACTTTTATCTCCATAAAGTACTGAGGTTTCTATTATAAATGATATAGTCAGAGATTTCCACCCTTGGACTGAATGTTCTCCAGCATTTATAATGTGGCTAATTGTTATCTGTCCATTATTAGTGTTGCCACTTGATAGATTGCAACTGAATCTTTGGACCCTTCAGTTTTATACTCTCCTATTATTTTGGAATCTTGGAGATCTATTTACCCTTCCTTTGATGCCTAGGTTGACAAATGTGTAAGAATGACACAAGAAATATCCAACAAAATGTTACTATGTACATAAAAAGATAAGAAAAGGTTAAAAAAAAATAATCCTTAGTAAACAAATTTTAAGTACCAAAACCTGATAACTAATAATTAACAACTACTAATTCCAGCTAGAGGCCTCACGATGTGTCCTGTTATTATCTTTTTATGGGTTTTTATCTTCTTATGTTCTTCCTGACAGTTTTCATCAGTGGAAGATCAAATTTTCTCAGATATTGGTAGGAGACTGGAAGGATTATAGTCTTATGAATTTTCGGTGCTCTAATCATAACACACACTGGTCAGCACTCATTCAATATAACTAATTCTTTATTCTTTATAAATTATTTCATACACAAGTAATAAAAAAAAAATCAGGAAATAATCAGTCTGATTTACTTTTTTTTTTTTTATAAAAAAAAACTTTTAATTTTAATTCTTAAGGGACATAGTCCCAGAATAACAGAATCGAACAGTAGATATTCATATATGTCTGGTCAAGAAAACAATAAAATTAATTTTTATTTACAAATGAGCAAAAAGGAAAAATGAAACACTACCTAGACTTATATACATTCATGTACAAAAAGTATGGATAATAAACACACAAGATTAGAAAAAGAAAGAAAGAAAGAAGATAAATCTCCTAAAGGCTACTGATAGGGTTGAGGGAATTATAAAAAACAAAACAAACTAATTATTCCACACTAGCTTTAGGATAAAATAGATAATTATAACTTGTGTTAAAATAGAAATAAGTCAGTTGCAGATTTGTTGTGCATCTATTTGGGATGCCAAAAGATGTTGGAATAGGTGAGATTTGAATGATAGAAAGGAAGATGCATGGCGAATATGAGTAGGTAGGGAATTCCAGAGGGTTGCAGAACGGATATAAAAGGAGTGATCAAAAGATTTAGTTCTATGGGTGGGAAAGTAAAGGTCGGAATGGCGGGATCTAGTTTCGAGAGAGTGGACTGAGGATTTAAATTTAAGGATGCTGTGAATGTATGGAGGGTGCTGGGAGTTTATGATTTGGTAAAGGTATGATCCGAGAAAATACTTCCTCCTTGTAACAGGTAGGAGCCACTTCAACTCGCTGTATAAGTGGGTCACTGAAGACCTCTTCGAGGTGCCGAAGATAAATCTTATGAACATGTTCATGATACGCTTGAGTCTGTCTTCGAGCACCTTTGGGAGACCACCATATACCACACAGCAATAATCGAAGTGGGGGAATATTAATGAGGAGACGAGAAGCTTACGGGTGGGAAGAGGGAGAAGATGGCGGGAACGATGAAAAAACTTTAGAGTGCTTATCGTTCGTCGGGAAATATTAGCAATATGGGGTTTCCAAGAAAGGGTTTGATCAATGGTAATACCAAGGTTTTTGACAGAGGAGCTAAAGGTGATTGGATGACCATTTAGGATTAGATTCGGAAAGGAAGTATTGGATCTGAGGAGGGAATTGGAACCTATAACAATGGCCTGCGTTTTCTCAGCATTAAGCCTAAGTTTATTCAGGGTTGCCCAGGCACAGATTCTATCTAGGTCTTCCTGAATATTGGCAAATGCTACGAATAACTCAGAAGGAGAGAAGGATAGGTAGATCTGAAAGTCGTCGGCATATAAATGATAGGAGCAGTGATGGATTGAATTTGGAAGATCATTGATAAAGGAGTTGAAAAGGAGGGGGGAGATACTTGAGCCCTGGGCCACACCTGCCGAGAGGGTAAGGAAAGAAGATAAGGATGATTGGGAATGGTAACTGCTTGGGTCCTGTTACAAAGGAAAGATTGAAACCATCGAATAGTACTATTGGAAAATGATAAAGATTTTAGTTTGGAAAAAAGGATAGAATGATCAAGAGAATCAAAAGCTTTTGAAAAGTCCAGAAGTATTAGTACTGTTAGATTTTTTTCGTCCATAGCGGTATGTATGTCGCTCGTGATTTTTAGAAGGGCTGATTGTGTGGAAAAGCCGGGTCGGAAACCAGATTGGAGTGGATCGAGCAGTTTGGACTTTTTGAGGAAATTGGACAGTTGTGATTGGACTATTCTTTCAAGTGGTTTAGAAAGGTTTGAGAGAATAGATATAGGGCGATAGTCTTTGGGGAAAGTAGGATTAAAGGTTTTATTAATAGGAAGTACAATAGCTTTTTTCCAGGAGGTAGGGAATACAGAATTTTGGAGGGAAAAGTTATATATGAAGAGTAGGATTGGTAAAATTTCAGGAAGGCATAGTTTTATCAATTTGACGGGTATACCGTCAAAACCTACGGAGTTAGTGTGTGATTTCATGACTGAGGAAATTAGGTCAGATGGAGAGATATCGGAAAAATAAAAGTTGCTGGAGTTGAATGAAGGGACTAAAGGAAAGTCGGGGGTTGGTTGTGGAGAATCGTTTGAGGAAATCGATGAGAAATAAGTATTTAATTCGTCAGGTGAGACCTGAAATACCTGAGAGGAAGAGGATTCACAAAGCGAGAGTTTGCGGAGGATTTGCCATTTTGATTTGGAATCAGATGCTGAGGAAAGGGCTTCACGGAAGTAGTTTGATTTTGCTTGTCTAATTGCTGTCTGTGTCAGATTGCGGAGTGCCCTGAACGTTTGGTAGTCCTCTGTCAGTCTAGTACGTCTAAAACGTCTACGGGCTGCCTCACTTTGGAAATCATATGTCATTTGGATGAGATCATGGGATGATAAGAACGGAACAGGTAGTTGGGAAGCGGAAAGAAGCTTATGCCCTGAGTCAATGACATGCAGGTCCAGCCAGGTGTCGGATCTGCAGGTATGGTGAGTAGGTTCATATGGGATGACAAATAGGTGAAGTGAGAAGAACAAGTTTTCTAGATACAGTTTGTCGCTGGAGTCAATAAGGAGGTTGGTGTTGAAATCACCACAGATAATAATGTTATTATAAAAGGGAATATATTTGTAAAGGAGAGACTCAAGAGATGGGTCAAAAGGGACCGAAGGAGGACGATACACCACAGCATACAGGAGAGGATGAGTGTTGCAGGTGATTCTAACGAAAAGGAATTCAATGTGAGGAGAGTCGGAATTGAAAGAAATATCTAGGACATGGGACTTCAGACTTTAAATGAGATTAAACATTTTATTCATTTTGATTGAGCGTATTAGCAATCACCATGATTATTATTTAGATATTACTTCATATTATAGCCTGACAATATTTTAAATAGCGAAAACTGAGTTAATAAGAAGTATATGTAAATGAAGAAACTCCTTCTAAATTGACTTACCTTTACTGTTGATGGGTAGTCTACACCCCTTGGCCATTTTCTTCTGTTTGTACATTTACATTCGTGCCTCTCCTAAGTATGAAAAAAATAAATATTGTAATAGTAAGAATTTATAGTACAAATAGTTAATTTTTATAATAATTATGCTTTTTCCTGGAAATCTTAAGCACAGTTTTGTAAGTTCTTTTATTTAACTATTGGTCTTAAATCATGACAACCCCAGTGTAGGCCCATGGAATGGGACCATACTAGTTCAGCAGGTTAAATTATTATTTTGTAGCTATTCAGACACAGTATATAGCTCTAGGAATGACCTCAGCTCAGAAATCAGAAGAATATTGGCTGATAATCATTTTATAACAAAAATTTATCTAAATAAGAATGTAATATGACCATAGTTGACCTACAGTTCTCGACATTGAAGTTGAGGATTCCATCGAAAATCTTAGGATCAGTTAAAGACAAGACTTCTGGTGCCAAAGAAAGAATTGCTCATCATAATAATCGAGAAACATTCAAGAAGATTAATATTAATATGCTGCAGAATCCAGAAAAGGAAAGTATGAATGATGAACTTCTGTATCAGAAACTCAGACATGTAAATAAGGAAGGAAATGTCAACAATTTATGAACAGGTTAAATCATACAATCGTTAGGACCGTTTAAAGAGTAGGTGGAGGAAAAATATTCCTCACCAAAGATAAAAGCACTGAGTGGTGGAAATTTCTAGTGAAAGCTGCAGCAGTTAGGAAGAAGACATCCTGAAATTACTAGTATTATTAACTCAAGACTGCATCCGTCTGGAAGTACTAAGTCAGATGAAGAAAGGAAGCTGAACTGATTATCTATATAAATACAGTATGAATCTTTACTACATAATAAGCTAAAGTCAATTCATAGGTGTAGTGGTTCGGGTTTTTCGTTTTTTACTTTTCTTTGTTGTTTTTTTCTATTTATTTTACTTACCTTAGGTCCTGAAATAGTAGTTGCATCTCCAATTCCTTGATGAGATGTAGAATCTCGATCTTGCCTTTCTCTCTGGTTTTGAATAAAAAACAAAACAAAGTAAATAAAAAATGCTTTAATATTTAATTTTTAATAGTGTAATAAGTACTGTTACACTCAGAGGTTAGTTATAAATGTATATTATTTTATAGGCTATTGTTTCACGCTACTGCTGGATTATTTTGTAATTAAACAGAAAAAAAAAAGTGAATGGACACAACAATCAAAATTATTAAGGAATGTGAGTACTTGATTAAAATTTCATATTAAATCAATTGCTAAGCCATTTAACTTACTCTTGACAGTTCTAGGGCTCTTTCCAAGGCTTGATCTGTTGGAGGTGGACGGGATACAGCCTCTCCTGTTTCTCTCTGGTTTAGAATTAGAAAAATAGCAAAGTAAATAAAAAATGTCTAAATATTTAATTCAAAATAGTCACATTCAGAGGTTAAACATTTTAATAAATTTATGGTATAAAATAATTATGTTATTTTATAGACTATAATTTCATGCTACTGATGGATTATTTTGTAATAAAGCAGATATTAAAGAGATCGGACCCAGAAATCAAAATAAATAAGGAGTATGAGTACTTGGTGGTCAATATTTATGTTAATATAATTGCTAGGCTATTTGACTTACCTTTGATAGTGTAAATCCTGTATCATATGGTGCATTTAAAACAGGTGGACGGAATATTGCATCTCGTCTTCGCCTCTGGTTTTGAATCAGAAACAAAACAAAGTAAATAAAAATGTCTAAATATTTAATATATAATAACGTTATTAGTACTGTTACACTCAGAAGTAAAACATTTCAATAAATTAATTTCCTCTAAATATTGTGTTATTTTATAGGTTATTTTTACATGCTACTGCTGGACTATTTTGTAATAAAACAGAAAAAAAGTTATTGACTCAGGAATCAAAATAAATAATTAATATTAGAGTACTTGGTGGTTAACTTTTATGTTAATTCGGTTTCTAAGCTATAATTAGGCTAAAAAAAAAAATTGTAATTGAAATTATTATGTAGCCAAGTTTCTACAATAAAAATACACTACAAATTTGTAATTTTTTTATTGATTTCTTTATTTGTAGCAACTAAATAAAATTCGAGCAAAATATAAGTTCTTACCACTTCCTCCCTGTAATATTCCATCAACAGTGATACTGGGATATCCATTTGGTCCTCAGTTAACTCAGGTATGTCTGACTGTGTCCCCACCTGTATAACAGTTAAAATATCCCTGTATGGTAATGCTGTAAAGTACTTTGTAAAGATTAACCTACAAGTACTATCAAAGAATAGAAATATACAAGCATAAAATATAATTATAGCTTAATATACACTGAGAAATAGATAGATATAAATGATTGTAAACTAGGCAATGATCTGATTCATTACATAAATACCATATTAATATTTATACTTACAGTTATTTGGTTGTCCCCGATTATAGGATCGGAGATGCTTTGATTATCAGGGTCATTGGTCGGGGTGGATACCTGTGAAGTAGGAAACTAGAACCACTAAACTAAATACCCACACCTAAACTATTTCTTGTACATTATGTTAGTATAAAATTGTCATCCTTAACCATAACAAAACCTAGTTGTAAAATTTGGTTAAAATATTGTCAATAACCAGCTCACATCTCTCCTTGTCAAATTTATTTCTACACTAATTCACTTTTACCAAAAAAATAACCTCTTAATTAACTATATTTTTAGTTAAGTTTAACTCTGGTAAACACTCTTATTGTATCTTTATTTTATTATTTTTTTTTTTTAAGAATTAGAAAGTTATTTTAAAACATTGTTATACTTTAGATGTTAAGTAAATATTTACTGACCGACTGTGTGGTTATATTATTTAAATTATTTTCCTGTTCGTCTACTTCCATATATTCGTCCTCGTCTACTTCCATATTGTTCTCTGCGTCTTCAGTAACATTAACATCCTCTTCTTCCATGATAACTGTTTTTGCTTAGTAATATAGGTCTTCACTCTAGAACCAGATTGATCTTTATTTAAATATAGTGGAAGGAAAATATTTGCATGTAATCATTCTTGATAGTTACATTGACAAGATTGGCTAAATGGTGTAAGAAGAGTTAATTACAGAATATTTCACCATCAAATAAAAGAATATTATATGACTATTATTATTACTTATGTGAACTCCTAATGTCATACTATTTTATTTCAGCTGTGTTCTCT
Organism: Piezodorus guildinii; assembly: GCA_023052935.1. Classification (NCBI taxonomy): domain Eukaryota; kingdom Metazoa; phylum Arthropoda; class Insecta; order Hemiptera; family Pentatomidae; genus Piezodorus; species Piezodorus guildinii. Next base: position 52,312,281 of record CM041295.1, read on the forward strand.
TATAAATGCAAATTACTATTATTAATACTAACATTTACCTAAGCAAGATAACACCGAAGTGTAAAAAAGGGAAATCTTAAAGAAGGTAGAATTCACCAGAACCTAAAATTAACAGAACTACAAATAATCTGAGCAGACGCCATTAACTAAGCTGACATGACGCTATAAACGAAGCTGACCTGGTGCCACAGCCTTTTTTCAGGTTGGCTTAGTTTTTAAGAACATTACTGACCAAATAAACTATAGATTATATATTGTACAACTACATCTACTCACATTGAAAAATATAACACTATTTAGAAGTCAGCTAAACTTCAATTTCAAAATTTGCTACTTTAACTTAGATGCTTCAATAAAAACCAAACAGCTGCTAGTCAATAGTTATATGAAACTAACAGGCGTAAATATCTGAAATTTATTAAACTCCATAAATAAGAAGGAAAATTAGTTTATTGTGAACCGATTGATGTTGTTTATAAATAATCTAGTTAAGTAATAAATAATTTACTTTATTAATAACAGTATAATAAGGAAATTTTTTTTTAACCATATGATGTATTCACCATATTTAAGGGATATGCATTTAATTGTTTTGGTAACGTCCTCTCTTATAAATTCAAATTATAATTATTAATACTAACATTTACCTAAGCAAGATAATACCGAAGTGTTAAAAAGGGAAATCTTAAAGAAGGTAGAATTTACCAGAACCTAAAATTAACAGAACCACAAATAATCTGAGCAGACGCCATTAACTAAGCTGACATGACGCTATAAACGAAGCTGACCTGGTGCCACAGCCTTTTTTCAGGTTGGCTTAGTTTTTAAGAACATTACTGACCAAATAAACTATAGATTATATATTGTACAACTACATCTACTCACATTGAAAAATATAACACTATTTAGAAGTCAGCTAAACTTCAGTTTCATAACTTGCTACTTTAACTTAGATGCTTCAATAAAAACCAAACAGCTGCTAGTCAATAGTTATATGAAAATAACAGGCGTAAATATCTGAAATTTATTAAACTCCATAAATAAGAAGGAAAATTAGTTTATTGTAAACCTTTTGATGTTTTTTATAAATAATCTACTTAATAAATAATTTACTTTATTAATAACAGTATAATAAGAAAATTTTTTAAAACTATATTATGTATTCACCATATTTAAGGGATGTGCATTTAATTTTTTTGGTAACGTCCTCTCTTATAAATTCAAATTATTATTATTAATACTAACATTTACCTAAGCAAGATAACACCGAAGCGTTAAAAAAGAAAATCTTAAAGAAGGTGGAATTCACCAGAACCTAAAATTAACAGACCCCACAAATAAACTGGATAGACGCCATTAACTAAACTTACATGACGCTATAAACGAAGCTGACCTGGGGCCACAGCCTTTTTTCAGGTGGGCTAAGTTTTTAAGAACATTACTGACCAAATAAACTATAGATTATATATTGTACAACTACATCTACTCACATTGAAAAATATCACACCATTTAGAAGTCAGCTAAACTTCAATTTCAAGAATTGCTACTTTAACTTAGATGCTTCAATAAAAACTAAACAGCTGCTAGTCAATAGTTATATGAAAATAACAGGCGTAAATATCTGAAATTTATTAAACTCCATAAATAAGAAGGAAAATTAGTTTATTGTGAACCGATTGATGTTGTTTATAAATAATCTAGTTAAGTAATAAATAATTTACTTTATTAATAACAGTATAATAAGGAAATTTTTTTTTAACCATATGATGTATTCACCATATTTAAGGGATATGCATTTAATTGTTTTGGTAACGTCCTCTCTTATAAATTCAAATTATAATTATTAATACTAACATTTACCTAAGCAAGATAATACCGAAGTGTTAAAAAGGGAAATCTTAAAGAAGGTAGAATTTACCAGAACCTAAAATTAACAGAACCACAAATAATCTGAGCAGACGCCATTAACTAAGCTGACATGACGCTATAAACGAAGCTGACCTGGTGCCACAGCCTTTTTTCAGGTTGGCTTAGTTTTTAAGAACATTACTGACCAAATAAACTATAGATTATATATTGTACAACTACATCTACTCACATTGAAAAATATAACACTATTTAGAAGTCAGCTAAACTTCAGTTTCATAACTTGCTACTTTAACTTAGATGCTTCAATAAAAACCAAACAGCTGCTAGTCAATAGTTATATGAAAATAACAGGCGTAAATATCTGAAATTTATTAAACTCCATAAATAAGAAGGAAAATTAGTTTATTGTAAACCTTTTGATGTTTTTTATAAATAATCTACTTAATAAATAATTTACTTTATTAATAACAGTATAATAAGGAAATTTTTTAAAACTATATTATGTATTCACCATATTTAAGGGATGTGCATTTAATTTTTTTGGTAACGTCCTCTCTTATAAATTCAAATTATTATTATTAATACTAACATTTACCTAAGCAAGATAACACCGAAGCGTTAAAAAAGAAAATCTTAAAGAAGGTGGAATTCACCAGAACCTAAAATTAACAGACCCACAAATAAACTGGATAGACGCCATTAACTAAACTTACATGACGCTATAAACGAAGCTGACCTGGGGCCACAGCCTTTTTTCAGGTGGGCTAAGTTTTTAAGAACATTACTGACCAAATAAACTATAGATTATATATTGTACAACTACATCTACTCACATTGAAAAATATCACACCATTTAGAAGTCAGCTAAACTTCAATTTCAAGAATTGCTACTTTAACTTAGATGCTTCAATAAAAACTAAACAGCTGCTAGTCAATAGTTATATGAAAATAACAGGCCGTCCTATTTCAATCAGAAGAAAATCTAAATGAGATTTACGACAAGTTAATTTTATACCAATTAACGTAAAATGGCTTACAGGAAGCTAGCTGATTATTCAGCAGAATGGGGTGTAATAGACGCGTTTTTCTAGTTTTATATAAAATATATTTACGGTTTGTCTCCGTATGTAGTTTGTTATTTACCTATGTCTGTCCTTGATTATCTTTTAAAACATTTGTGATTTAACGGACTTAGAGCCCTAAAGAAATACCATGGTAGTTTTCACAGTTGTAAATAGGGTAAATTATGGTTTCCCGAGTTCAGTACCCTGCACAAACACTCATGAACAGTACACAATACTCATACATATGTTGGGGCCAGCGAGGTCGTCCTTAGGATCTCCTTACGCTGTGCCTGAAAGCTGAGCTGATTCGTAGGACCGTTTTTCTTGAAGGTGATTTATGTTTTGCAGAACGATGATTGAAGAAATAAATAAATGAATATGGTAAAAGAGATAATAGGTAAAAAAAACAGGTTAAAGGTAAACGTGTTATATATTAACAAAATAGGTAACAGTTAATAATCACACACTGGAAGTTTTTATCATATCTGTTCCAATCGTTATATAAAACCATATGTTTTTCTGTTATTAACCTGATCAATGAATACTTGATAATAGCATTTGTCCAAAGTATGTGAGGAATTTATAAAAGATAAATATACTGGTATAAGTGGCGTTAACACATATAATCTAACATAAGGTCATATACAGTATACACCTCAGGAGCACCTTTGTCGAGAAGACCCTACAGACGATGGTATAAATCGTCCCAAATGTATAAGCTGGCTGCAGGGCATATAAGAAGTACGGCGGCGGACGAACATCTTTGTATGTCAACGGTGGCGCTCATAGGCCCGGTGAGGTGTTTTACTGCGAACGGGTAGAAGAGGCTCGATAGTCCTGTCAAGACATCTCTTCTAGGAGACGGGAGCTCTGAATATAAATCCCCCTGGTCCTCCAGGTTGGAGGTTGAGAGTAGGGTTAACGGCCCACTTCGGAAAAAAAACTCGTGTTATGAAACCAGAAGATAATAGAAAAGGCGGACGGATTATTGGGCAAGGGACTGGAACTTGGAAAAGGCGAAACGACATCAGAATTGCAAAATGGAATGTACGCTCCTTATATAGGCCTGGAGCCTTAAAATCTCTATCGAGTGAGGCTTTCAAGTATAAATTAGATATATCAGCTGTACAGGAGATGAGATTGACCGGGAGTGGAATCATGGACCGGAGGGATTATTCGGTCTTTTATAGCTGTCATGATCGAGATCATACACTCAGTACTGGCTTCCTTGTAAGCTGCAATCAAACAAAGAATAATGGACTTTAAACGATTTACTCCTAGGATCTGTAAAATTAGAGTGTGTGGTACTTTTTTCAACTATACAATAATAAATGTGCGCGTACCAACTGAAGATAAGTCGGAAGAAGAAAAAGACGAATTTTACAACTTAATGGAAAGGATTTGCTCTGGAAGCCCTAGGCATGATATTAAAATAATAATAGATGATCTAAACACAAAAGTAGGAAAGGATTATCTATTCAATAACATTGGAAAATAAGGACTACATTAATATTATTCTGACAACGGTTTCCGTCTTCTGAATTTTGCTGTTGGCAACAACCTTGTTATAGGAGGAACATTATTTGATCACAAAGATATCCACGAGGGCACATGGACCCCTCCAGATGGTAACACTGTAAACCAAATAGACCATATCCTAATTGAGGGACGCCATAGATCGGATCTACAAGACTTTAGGGTATTTAGAAGTGCCAATATTGATAGTGATAATTTCCTTTTAGTTGCTAAATTGAGATCTAGAATATCTAATTGTGGAGATTGTGAAGGGCACAAGGACTATTGGATTGAACACAGAGAAGCTTAAGAAAGGGGATAAGACTAAGAAATTCGGAGATTGTACTGATCAGAAAATGGTAGTATGGATGCGGTCTGATAGCGTGTTACAGGGAGTACAGAGCCATTGGGATGGCCTCAAGAGTATTTTGTCTGCTGCTGCAGAGGAAACTATAGGTGTGAGACAGAACATCCAAAGGAGTGAGTGTAAAGAAGTAACGGATATAAAGAATAAGGTATATCAAATGATGATTCAAAGAAAACGTACTAGGGTCGCACAGATAGATAGATAGATAGATAACTGTTTTTTTATTTTTTATTTCAGCTTATTACAACAAAAGTCCGGAGCTGACCTGTTCAATTTTACAATTTATATAACTGTAACTATATTCATATACAATACACTAAACAATAACAGTAAAATAATCTCACTGACTGATTCAACTATTTCATTATCAGGCTCAAAACAAAAAACAATAAAAATAATAATAAACAATTACATATATATATATATATAAATATATTACAATTTTTAAATATAGTTAAACTCTTTTATAAGTTTATATCTTTAGGGCCATGCTATTTTACAATATTTATACACAGCCATCCAGTTCTGTCCATTAAGATAGTTTATTACTTCATTGGTGTTTAAATGATTCTTTCCGAAACACCTTATTCTAATTTAAGATATAATGGGACATGTGGTGAGGAAATGAAAGGTATTTTCTACTTCTTTTCTATTACAAAGCAAACAATACAAGCCATTGGGATGGCCTTAAGAGTACTTTGTCTGCTGCTGCAGAGGAAACTATAGGTGTGAGACAGAACATCCAAAGGAGTGAGTGTAAAGAAGTAACAGATATAAAGAATAAGGCATATCAAATGATGATTCAAAGAAAGCGTACTAGGGTCGCACAGGAAGAATATAAAAATGCCAGAAAAAATAAAAACAAAGTCAACAGAGAGAAATAAAGAAAGCATATGACAGAGCAGCTGCAAAGCGTAGAGGAGTTCAAAAGCAAGAAATTAAGCCAAGATTTGTATAGAAAAGTCAACAACATGAGAAGAGAATTCCAGCCTCTATCTATTGCCTGTAGAGATAAGAGTGGAAATCTCCTCAATAACACAGATGTTATTAAAATATGGACTGAACACTTTAGTGAACTCATAGGTAAGAATGAAGAATGTAGTGCTGGAGAAAGAAGATAGAAATAGGTAGAAGAGCTTGCGGATGGCAGGGAAGAGCTGCTTCCTTTTTATAACTAGGTATGCGAGACTATAGAGAAGCTGAACTATAATATGTCTGCAGGCATGGACGGTCATCCAGGAGAACTTTTTAAGTGCGCAGGTCAGGGCATTGTGAAGGAATTAGGGTTAACGGGTGTCTCATGGAGCGGATTTGGACAGAGCAGAAATGCCTGAAGACTGAAATAATGGAATGATCTGCCTTACTCACAAGAAAGTCGATCCGTTTACCTGTAAAAACTTCAGGGGCATTTCTGTGCTGAATACAGCATACAAAATATTATCCAATATAATATTTACCCGATTGGTTCCATATGCAAAAATGATTATAAAGGACTACCAATGTGGCTTCATGCGAGGTAAATCAACCACTGATCATGTGTGGCTGGGGGCGTTAGGCTGGTGGATGATGGCCAAGAATAGAGAAGAGTGTGGACGATGATTGTGCCATCACATGGAATGTATCACAGATGCCCATGGGAGATATACCACCATCAAGACCATCTACCCAGCATCAAAAAACGTCAATTCCTTCTACTACTGCTGATAAGGTACCAAAACAACCAGAGGTGACTGCTACCTAAGCCACCCAAGCTGGAAGAACAGTCATCCACCCGAAGCATCTTGTCCTATAGAAAGAGTCTTCCTGGCTTGCAAAGGAGTGTGTTTGGCCTGGACCTACTTAGAGAGGAACCTACCCCATGAGTTATGGAGCATCATGGTTGATGTAAATAAAGCCTTTATATATCATATTAGGTGTTATTATTAAACATAATCTCAGATGATTGAATCTTACATCGATGTGTTTGACAATATCTACTGTATTGTATGGACAAAAAGATATTGAACCAGCAGGTATGGATGACTATTTGAGGTCAGTTAATAAGTTAAATATTCATATAGCGACTTATTACAAAATTGAGAAGGAACTTAAAATTTTAATTGTTTTGATTTAAGATTACTTTTATGCTACTGTGGCTAATTGGAGGATACTACAGTAGGAGTCCTCAATTTTTCCTATTCAAGTTTAAATAGGGTAGTGATCTTTAACAAGTACCTGACATCACACTTCAAACGACGGCATAGCTATGGATTTTTTACTCCCTTTAAAAAATCCTGGGGCCGTCTGCGTGGTTGAAAACTATAACCTTAGGAGAAAGCCCTCATGCTAGCATCTACACTAGAGGTGATCCCTTGTAGAGGAACTATGCAATACAAATTATATTGTAAATTCTATTATATTTACCTTACCTAATGTAATAAAAGGCTTCTTATTCATTAAGGATGTCTAGTTGACTGTTGAAAGTATCATAGGTAGCAATAATCAGGGCTCCAGCATGTCAGCCATGATTGGGGCATCAGTGAGCCATGTCAAACATACACGAGTTAAGCCAAAACATTGGAAAAATGAAAATATTTTTAAACATTGATTCCCAATTATTTCTACCTATACTACTTAGTAATAGTTCAGAAAATATTTTAGACTCGTGTAGCCAGGAACTCGACAGGTAGGATTATATCATCGAATTGCAGACACATGGAATTTAGAAGCCAAATTTTATTTTACTAAAAAATGTATATGTTTTCTATAAAGAAATAATAAATGACCATAAAGTGCACTTTCTGGTTAGTAATTGTAACTACGATCAAATATCAGATAGTTCAGAAAACCTCAACTTACATAACCAGTTCTGTGCATATACAGATGACCTATTGGATGACAGAAGTAAAGCGTTGGGCCTCAGTATAAATTAGAATAAAACTACATATAAGTTTATTTATACCATATATATATATATATATATATATATATATATATATATATATATATATATATATATATATATGGTATAAATAAACTTATATGTAGTTTTATTCTAATTTATACTGAGGCCCATCGTTTTACTTATATATATATATATATATATATATATATATATATATATATATATATATATATTGGTTCAGGTTATGCTACTTTAGATATTGATGAATATTCTTTTGAATGAGTAAAAAGTTTCTTATATTTAGGCTGAGAGCTATAAAATGAAAACAAATTAAAAAATGAAGTTAATAGAAGAATGATGGCAGCAAATAGAACATATTATGTAAATCTTAAATTCCTTAAAAGTTCTATTTTGTCTGGATGCACAAAGGCTAAACACTACAAAATGTTAACTACCCTTATTTATGGTACAGAGATATGTACCTTCATAGCTACAAAGGTAAAATAACTTAAAATGTTTTAACGAAAAGTTATGAGAAACGATTATGGGCCAATTTATTTTATAGTATCACAAAAGTACAGAGACTTCGTATTAACTCTGAGTTGTATTTATTATACAACAATTTTCACATGTTCCAATTAATCCAGGCGCACCTAGTGTTTTGTATTCATACTGAGGGAAATTAAATGCATCATTAAATAATTTTAATATTAATATAAATTAATATTAAAAAGCTTTGTCTGTAAAAGAAGAAAAGCTGTATACCAACCCTCTTGGGTTGCCCATCAGCCTAGCCCCCCTCCCCCTCCACATTACTGGATACTTCCTAGATCCCCAGCAGCAGCCAACAAGGGAATTAGAAGAGATAGGCATACGATGATAAAGGTTTATGATGATGCCTTTAAGATATTAGAAATATCCTTGGCCAATTTTTTAAGTTAGTATCTACAAAGGCCGGACCTCCGACTTCGGGTGCTTCCCATATGACTACCAATTGCCTCGTTGCCATGACTACCAATAGGAGATTGGTAGACAAGTCAATTTCCAACAATGGTATTTTTAAGAAAGATGAGGGAGTAGAGGTGATGTGGGTGAGAAATGAGAATGGGAAAAGTCAGTCATATTCTGGAGACAGAGAAGTAGAAGTCTATCCAGAGAAGCAGTCGAAGTACAGATAAGGCAGAAGCCAACCCCAAAGCGCAGAAGTCCTTCGGAGCCAACCAACTAAGAAGGTACCTCTTTTATGTAATATTGTTAGGCAGTTAATTTATTGAAAAAGTTGATTTATTACTTTTTGGACTTCCAAGCTCCATTCGACAGCATAGGCAGAAAAGCATTATTTTATAAGTTATCCTTTCTAGGCATTTCAACAAAAATTATTAATATCTTGAAAAATTACTATAATAACTCAGATACTAAGTAAGAAAGGACTCTCAACTTCCTTCCCTTGTGTAATGGGGTGGAACAAGGACTTATGCTAAGTCCAACACTATTTACAAAATTTATTAACAATCTGCATGATGAATTAGGTGGTGGAATTCTCAAAAATAAAAACCTTGATGTTCGCCAACGACATTGTGCTCTTAGCCTCTTCATCTACTTCCCTACAATTAATGATAAGAGATTTGGAAATATATTGCCAGAAATAGAATCTCAAAGTAAACCTCAATAAGTCACAAATTATGGTTTGCAGAAAAAGATGGGGGAGACTAAAGAAAAATGGTATTTTGAGGGAGAAAAAGTGAGTTGCATTGATAATTATAAATATCTAGGTATAAACATCTATCTGGCATTAAACTTTAAAATAAACAATATAGAAAAGGTAATAAAAGCTAAATAAGCAATAAATAGTATTTGGAGCGAAGTAATAGATAATAAAAATATATATGTAAACAAAAAAATGCAAGTTTTTAACATAGCACTTCGATCGATGGTTTGCAATTAGCTCAGGTATGGGGATACTAGAATTTACCGGAAGTAGAATCGATCCAAAAATACTTTATAAAAAGACTCTTCTATCTCACAGAAAACACCTGATTATATATTATATTTAGAAACCGCAACCTCTCCCCTCTGCAATTATGCCTTGAAGTTGAATCTAAAATATATTTGAAAAGTGCTAGAAAGCTTACCTCCATGTAGATTGATGAATTTCTTGGCAGAAGTTGTAATAGAAAAACAGATTTCATGAAAATAAATAAATATTGTTGACAATAAAGAGAAATTATCAGCATTTATAATTTCTCTCTATATTGTGTCTATAAATTTATTTATAATTTCATTCATTTATTTAATATATTGTTTTTTATCGTTTGTTTTATAGCCCTGAAGAAGGACTGAAATTTAGGACAAAACATAGGCATAAATAAGCTAAGTTTCTGCTTAATTAAGTGTTTTGATGACCGCCCAGAATTAACTTCCCCTCAATAACATTATTTACTTATCCACCTTATAATAAAAAGGTTCAGAAGTATATTCGTTGAAACTAGTTTAATTTTTTTGATTAATTGACCAAGTAGAAATTGAGAGTGCCAGAGTAGTTTATAAACATTATGGAAAATAGTGGTTTGAGAGGAAATTAATTTCCAATGTAAACAATAAAAATTGATGAACTATTAAATTTTCATACAAATGAAAGTATGAACCTTTATTTTTACCCAATCAAATAACAATTATTTAATTATTTTGAAAAAACGCTATTAATTCTTTTATTTCAGCTGTGTAGTACCCTGAGGTAAGAAGACCCTTCCACCCAACAAGAAGGTTCCACATAGCCTCTATAAAGTATCTGAATATTGAGGGAGAAAAACCTCAAAGCTGAGTGTGTTTTTGGCCCAATCATCTTGGGCAATCATCTTTTCGATTAATTGACCTATTAGATATTGTAGGTGCCAGAGAAGTTTATAAACATTATGGAAAAGAGAGTTTTAAGAAGAAAATAATTTCCATTGTAAAAAATAAAAATTGATTTACAAGTAATTTTTCATATAAATGAAAGTAAGAAAGAAAGAAAAGTAAATTTAATTCTGGGACCTTCAGTCCCCTAAGAATAATAGAAAAGTATAAAAACTGAGACTTGTGTCTGGCAAATAAACAAAAACATAAAATAAATACAAACTTAAGATACACTTATATTTGTCGAGGTATGGTTGTTATAATGGACAAGAAAGGGTATCAGAAGGCCTCGACAATTACGTATTCGTGCAAGGAAGAGAGTTTGATGGAGACGGTGCTCGCCGTGGTAGTAGCACGAACCGCAGCACCAAGCATGAGGTTACTCTGCCAGGTAGGGGGCGAACCCGCACCTACCAATTAGCAGAGAGGACTTGGTAGGATGGGTTACACTCTGTGTGGTAGAAGCACGCCAGTGTGGGTTAGGAAAGGATTCACCCTGCGTGGTAGTAGCACGACAGTAGCGTAGATAAGGAGAGAATTCACCCTGCGTGGTAGTAGCACGACAGTAGCGAAGGTTAGAAGGTACGAGAAGGAAGTGAAATAAAGATAGACCACATTGAGTTACAAAGGCAGAGTTAATCTGACCTAGGGAGATACCAGTTTGGTGATCTGAAGAGCTGTGCCAGCTCTTGGGGATGTTAGTCACCCATGTCAATAATTGCTGGTGAGAACTATGCTACCAGACTAGGGTCTTGGCCCTTGGTCAAATTACCTTGAGTGCTTTATTTATTCTCATAAAACAGTTATATAGATATAAATATTTACAGTGACATTAATTAGTAACAATATACAATATTATTTGATACAGCGGGATATAGCTAGCGCTATCTGTGAGCGAGCTTGTGTAGCATCCGCCACTTATTATTTATAAAAAAAAATAAATAAATAAATACGACTACTTAGTATACACACGTGTTTATAATTATATAATATGTGTGTATGTAAAGATATATTATAATTGTGCTTCTTATAGTATAATAAGATCATAGAGAAAGGCCAAAAGAAATCACATATATATATATATATATATATATATATATATTTATAATATATATATATAATTTTTACTAATTGTTTACATATTACGGTCCTCATTTTAAAATGTAATATGACTATTATTCCAACATTCTGTTTACAATCAATCGGAAGATGGATGGTTGAGAAGATGAAGGAACAGTTTGGTTTTAAATTAGGTTAAAGAAGGTGATTTGCGTATAGAGGTAGGTATGGAATTCCAGAATGATGTGGCACGCAAAGTAAATTATTTTTTAACGGATGATGTTTGATGAAAAGGAAAATAGTGGTTAGTGAACTGGGATCTTGTATTAAACGAATGTACCACCGATGAGCAAGGGATGAGTAGGTAAAGAATGTAGGATGGATTTTTGGTATTGAAAGTAGGAAATAAAAAAACTCCCAAGAAATACTGTCGCCGGGAAATTGGATTGAGCCACTTCAACTCGGCATACCTGTCAGAGACGCTGGAGCGCCTATGGACTCCGAATATGAATCTAATGAATCATTTTATAAGTCTTTCCAGTCTGATCTCGAGTCCACCAGACAATCCTCCGAACACCAGGCAGCAATAGTCAAAGTTGAGGAAGACGAGGGAAGAAACAAGGAGCCGACGACCATTGAAAGGCAGTGCATCACGCAATCTTAAGAACACTTTAAGTGTTCTAGCAATGGTAATGGGATTGGAGGGGATTTATAAGGGACTTTTGCTCTAGGAAGTTGTTAAGCTGTGAATGGACTATTCTTTCTATCGGCTTTGAGAGATTGGCGAGGATGGAAATGGGTCGGAAATCAGAAACTATGGTGGGAGTTGTCATAAATATGCAAAATGATTGAAAATATGATAGGTAAGCACAATTTGATTAATTTAACGGAATTTCATCCGTTCCATGGTCTGTGGTTCTGGATTTTAGGACAGAGGTGCAAGTTAAATACTGATTGTGGATTAAAATTTTAATTAAGGTCAAGGATAGGTATTTAGCAAAGAGCTCTGACGTGAATACCGAATAAATGGAAGGGAGACAGTACCGAACGGTCTCCGTAGGTAACACGACCGAACAGCCAACATTATTTAGATGTTTAGACGCGTCAGTATTAATACAGGTAAAATCTTGATAGGTGGCTAAGAGAGATAGAAAGCTTTTTTTTTATGATCTCTGGAGGATTCGTTGATCTGGATATAGATTTCAAAGAAAAGTCGAGGTTGGTGGGATAATTGTCCAAGGAGGTAAGAGGTTTGGAGTGGAAACGTAAAAGTTTGGTAAAGAATATGTGTCAGATAGAGGAGGGTAGTTTGAAAGGCGGGAGGGTAAGTTATATCGTAAAAAATCGAAGAATTCCGGCGTTGTTTTTAAGCGACCTATAAACTTTAAGAGAAGATAGTGGCTACGAAGTTCTAGGAGCCACTAATCGGCTTCCCACAGTAAAATACTGATAAGATTAGTCCTGAAAGCCCCGATTGCCCTACGGATCATTGCATGGTGTATAGGGTCCAACCTACTTAATATTTTTTTGGATGCATCCCCGTAAACTTCAGAAGCCTTAACAAGCACCTATACAGTCTTAGCAGGGAGATTCTATCACAACCAAAGATAGAACCTGAGAAAGTTTTTATAATATTGCATCTTTTCGATAGTTTAGCCAACAGAGCATCAGCTTGTATTTTCCAGGCCAATCTTGAATCGAATGTGACTCCTAGATATTGAATAGAGTCAGCCCTATTCAGACAACGATTTCCAAGTAGACTAAAAATGGCTGTGCATAATTCCGTATTCTACAGAAATGAACTGCAGTTGATTTCGTGAGACTAAATCTAAAACCATGGCTGGACGCCCAGGTTTCTAGATTTTTTAAAGTTTCCTAAATTGCCTGTTCACCGAATTTGACGCCGGTAGAGCTGTAATAAATAAGTAAGTCATCCGCGTATAATGCAACTCGAACGGGTCTTCTAAATAAAATATCATATTTCATTAATTGCAGTATTAAAGAGAGTAGGGCTTAAGACAGACCCTTGTGGTACTCTTTTAGGTAAGTCAAAATTTTAGGATTTGTAGAAGCGGCGCTAATATTGAAATTTCAATTGGCTAGAAATTTTTTTTATAAATGAGAGGAGATTACCTGAAATACCCCAATTCTGTAAGGATTCTAAAATTTTGGTTACCCGACTCGAATCGAAAGCGCTCGCCAGATCCAAGAATACTGCGAATACATGCTGATTTTTGGCAAATAATGATTTTAAGAAGGCGTTAAATTTGAAAAGAAGGTGTTTGGTTGATTTGTGTTTTCGGAACCCGCAATGTTCTTTGTCCAGTATCTTCCGGGTTTCTAACACTCAGAGAAGGTGGCGATTAATTATTTTCTCGGCCAACTTACAAAGAACCGATGTGAGTGCGACAGGTCTATAGCTTTGTATTAATTTCGGGTCTTTATTGGATTTTAGTAAAGGAATTATGGTTGTCGGTGACCATGTTTGAGAAAAGATTTACTGGTCCACAAATTGTTAAACAGTCTGAGCAATAGATCAATAACTAATGCCGGAGCCTTTCTAATGAATTCTATCACGGTTTTTACGAGAAGTTTTTATACTGTGATGAAGCTCTTTCCAATGTGAAAGGTAAGTTGTATGGCTCGGAATCATTTTTAGAGATAATTGTTGGTAGTGATTGGTTTCGATCAGGTGTTGATGTATTTTTTGAAATAAGTATTTGGATAAGTATCCTCCAAAGGCATTGGCTATATCTGTATGCTCGGTAAATGTGTCATCATGGTAAGTTAATATACGCGCAATTTTATTTATCGACCTTCCCTTAATGGCTCTTATCTTATTCCACACAACTATTGAAGAGATTGCCGATGAAATGGAGGATATGAATTTTGGCCATGAGTTTTTTTTGCCTGATTAATAACCCATCGGTCTTCTGCTTTTGACTTTAGATAATCGATATGATTCCTTAAACAAGGTCGAGATTTGAGCTGCTGTAGGGCCTTATGCCTTTTTGTCAAGGGAACGCGACACTCATTTGTCAACCATGGAACATTTCTTTGATATTTTTGGGATTTCGTTATCGGGACGAATTGTTTACCAATTTTAATAAGTTGGGATGAAAATTTTTCAAGATTTGTTTCGTGGCTTGGCGAGATTTCAAAGTCTTTAAAATGGTCATATCAGGCTCGTGTATGTTTATCCCAATCAGCTTTGTCGATCCTCCATTTTCCAACAAAGTGTCGGAGAAATGGAGAGATTTCCAAAGAGACAGCAATATGATCACTGCCGGCAAGATCACAATGAAAATAAGACTGAGGGATGTTAGGAATGAACGAGAAATGAACGAGAGGCTAAACAGAGGTCAATGGAGGTCCAAGATTGGTGTGCTCGGCTATAGAAAGAGGGTTCACACGGGCTACACAATATGAGAGAGAATTCATCTATTATAGACTATAATTTTCCCTCTGGAATCCGTTTTCCAATTAATGCCCCACGTCGGGCTGTGGGCATTCATATCTCCCATCAAAAGGAATGGAGATAGAAGTTCGAGAAGGAAGTCGCGAAAATCATTGTAAGTAGGGTCAGTATGGTGTATGTAAATAAAGCAGATCGTGAATTGTACTGGAAGATGGACAACAGCGGCTACAGCTCCTAGTTTAGAACTCAAGTCAATCTCAGTGTAACCGATACCTTTTTGAAACGCAAGAGTCACCCCACCGCTAGCCCTAGCTGACCGAGAGGTGCTCTAATTGATACAGTTATTGGTTTGTTGTAAGATGGATTGGTTTTTTGCAGATGAGTTTCTTGAAGAGAAACAATTGAAGGATTATATCTGGATATTAAATATTGTAAATCATTATAGTGGTGAAATACACCATCACAGTTCCAATTAATAATTATCATGTGTTTTATTAGATAAAGATAGCAAAAATAAAAAGCGGTAGGTTTTATTTAATATGTTAGGTTATATCTGCGTATCATCATTCTTATCTATTACTGATATGTTCTAAATATGATTTTGTAGGGCTTTTATGACTTTAGTAAACCTGGTTTTTAAACTTTTTGTAGGAAGGGAGGGGTATAGGTCGGAAAAAATTTAATTGTAGAATCCAGATCGTTTGATATTTCCATGGTTGCTGATACTGGATCTTTAGTCATGATAGAATTTTCCAATAGCGTGGGTAACTGAATAAACGAAACAGGATATTTTTTTTCCCAGGGTATCAATAAGTTGTTTTATCGGAAGTAAAATGTCAGCTAGAGTATTTTTATCGGAACTAGTCTGGTTGATTGTAGTAATTGTATTATCTGAAACCGGTGTTTGATTAAGACCGACACTAACGCCCTTTACGGTAGTTTGGTTCTCTATAGATACTAATCCGTGATTTATGTTTGGTAAGTTATCGTGTGGTATCCGTTGTTTAACCTATTTCTCGATAGAGAGTGAAATGTAACCGCTATCACCTGGGTTCATTTTCGATTTGCTCTCTGTGTGTTGGAAAGAGTTACCAACTGCGGGTGCAAAACAAGAATATTTGAGGTAACCTTACTGTGGGTATTTAAAAGTTTATGCTTACCTGAAATTTCCTTTAATATTCGTTGAGTGCTGGCGGGTGAGTAGGTTTCTTATCGGAACGGAGAGTGGAACACTGTAAGGTGAAATGCCCCTCCTTCTTGCAGCTATAACACTCATTAAAGAAAATACGAAAGGACCCTTCTTCGGTTTTAATCGCTAATGATTCTGGGAGATCTTCGAGACTTTCAGGAGTGATATGAACTTGTCTCCTCCAGTTTAAAATGTGGGAAAAAACGAATTGAACTGGTGACACAGGCGTAACCTTAAATGGTTTCAATGCGTCTTCTACCGCACTATGGGGGGTGAATGGTTCTAAATTAGATATTAATACTCTTTTAGCAGGGTGTTAATTAACCTTCTAATTGGTATTATATTATCCCCCAGTTTCAAGGAAGTTTTTGATTCTATTAATTTATCCACATGATATTTTGAACTAAGGTAAATACAGATGGATTGGAAATTATTGAGAATGTCCTTTGGAGCAACAAATTCTAAGAGTTTTTGAAATGAGCTTTCTTAGAGGTTACGGAGGCAGAGGTCTTGCCTTCGGTAGCTGGTTTCGTCGCATTCTGGTCAGTGATAGATTCAGTGATAACAGAGGGACTTTGATTCTTTGAATTCATAGTTTCTAAGATAATTAAACACTTATTTCTTTAGTAAAACAAAATAAATCAAAGAACAAGTTGGGTTTTTATGTTGAAACTTATAATTCCAGCTGTTCAATCCTCTTGATATTATAAATTATTGATATAGAAGTAAATATCAACTTACGTATAAATTCCTTTCATTTTTAAATGTTAAATATTAGTTCACTACTAATCACTGATACTATGCTTCCAATTATTTATAAACGCGCTTGCTATTAATGAATGGCCCTGGGGATTAGATGCCTTTGTCAAGGCAAAAGAGGGGAATTTTTAGTTGTTTTTTTTTTTGTTTTGTTTTTTTATTCTCTATAGATATAAAAGGTTCTAATAATTTCTTTGCAAAAGTTAATTTTTCTGTTAAAATTTGAAAATAATGTCTTGTAACAATATCAATGGCAGGACTAGGTATACTAAGATGACCTGGGGGAACATATTGTTTCAATATGAAAAAACCATCCACGTTTCCAGATTATATCCAAAAGAAAAAAATCTGGTGCGCGCAACACACAGCTTTCACTTACCTCTGTTATTAATATCAATTTAAGAATTTTTAATCAAATTTAGAAACGAAAATAAATTGTTAAAGAATTATTTACATTGGATTTTTATAGAAAGATGTGTTATATTAAATAATATGTTATAATATTATCAACAAAATTCAGTAAGTTATTTTCATCACTCTGAGGCCATCCAGTGGCCAAGCCCTGAAACAATTGCACACAAAAAATATTTTTTCAGTTTTCTCCTTTAGTTGGATATCGAATTCGTTCAATTTATATATCTACGATTAATTCCGTAGAAAAATGGTATTCGAAAATTTTTAAGATCAAAATACTTTCGTTTACTGTAAATTTCATATATTGGTAATTGAAATTAAAAAGGAATTAACGTTTAAAAGTGAAGAAAAAAGTTACGGTTCTTTTTCATTTCAGGCAAATTGTACTAAGTTATGATAACGGTTATTTAAATAATAACAAAGGTTACATCATTATTAAAAAACACATCGTTTACTTACTATCTAACTTATTAACAAGAAATATTGCAAAAAAAAAAAAGGTTATTGTTCTGGCAAATAGGCTTAAAGGTAAATTATTTTCATGTAGTGTCTTTCATTTTTCCATGTAGAATACCGATTCTTTGTAAAAATTTTATAGCTATTTTATTTGACTTCAAAACTGAATATAATTCTAACAGATTGATTTTTAAAATACAGAGCACAGATTAAGATTATACACCAACTCACACTGCGATAATGTAACCTTTAGAGAATTACTAATATGAAATCATATGATTTTATCTGATATAGATAAATCATTGTTAAAATTCATTAAATAACTGTTATAACTTAATAACAGGTTGCCTAGGATGAAAAAAACCCTAAGTTACATATATCCTCATTGTACCATACTCAAAGTATTTTTTAAAGATTTGTATAAATCTTTTAAAATGTATTACATTTATGTTATAAGTTGGTTGCTATGAGTCATTCACAACATTTTTACCATTTAGTGATAATATAATGGTGTTTCATTAAATCTACTCATCAATCCTTTCTAAGGGATTTAATATATTGAAGAAGGAACCTCCTCGAACTATTTTTAAGTTTTAATATTAAATTTACCTCAAAGCGGTTTCCGTACACCATCCTAAAGAAGAAATGAATCTGAGTCCTAACCGAGGGCTTTGGGGCGAAATTAATAAAAAGGACGAAAGGTAAACTTTTAAATTAAGTGTTTTCTCAAAACGAATTCCCGAACCTGATCAGGGAAGGAAGTGGTTAGAAAGTTACTTTCGGGAGGATTTTTTTTCCTATTCTTTATATTATAAAATCAGATAAAGGATTTTGATTTAATTTAAAATAAAACTGAAATTATTAGTAAAAAAAAAAAAAAAAAAAAAAAAAAACCTGAAGCGTAGATTCGTGAAAATATAAATATGTAACTTTGACACAGAGATTGAATGGTTTTACTTTCACTTACCTATATATAAAATATACAGTAAGGGAAAGTATTGCGATCGTGAAAATTTTCTAATTCCAGTTTTCAACGGTAATAATTTTAGGGTCCCCTCAGTCCAAATAACTAAGTCCTGCAAAAAGGTTTCTGTGTGTGGTAACTCTAGCGCAAAAACGAAAAGTCGTGCGGAATTGAAATATCATATTTCATACTTATATTATACTATACTATTATCATACTACATTAGAGTGTGTAATATTAAGAAAAACTTCCTGAAACTTTTTTTTTTTTATTGATATATTTATTTATTCGTATGTATTACAGTTTGTCACAATGGACAATAATAATATTGCTAAAGGATCCCATTCATACAATATTTACAATATAAACAAAAGAAAAGTCAAATTACATAAAATAAAACCAAACTAAATAAACGTATACAATAACAAAATTTGTAAATAAAATAAATACAAATAAACGAAGTTAACAAATAAATAAACAAAACATGTCACATTCATACGTATGTACAATATTTACAATCAGCTAGAGAACACCGGACGGGGCATGTCCTCCCACTTGTGGAAGGACAAGCAGAATCCAAAGGATCCCAGCACCTCCATCTCATCACTGGTGAGAGCCAGCGGAACTTAAGTGAGGGCGCCATAGCCACAATCACACCGCACTTGAGAGGAGAATCTGACCAGTGTCAGAGCTCCAGCATAGGTATATATAAAATATCTCGGGGCCACTGCCGGTTTAACCTTCTAGGTGGGTTGTATGGATGAGTGGAGCTGGATAGGGATCGTGCTAGAGGATTAGGATGATGAATGAGGTTCTGGTGGAATTTGGAAAATGTGGATGGAATTAGGTCTGAAATAAATGGAAAATTAAGGTCGTGGTGCAAGGTATAGTTGGAACATAATAAGGAGCATTTACTATTATTCGGAGGACTTTAGATTGAAAGGATTGAATACGTTTGATGTTAGAACATTTAGTTGTCCCCCACAGTTCAGGTGCGTAGGTCCAGATGGGCTTCAGTATTGTCTTATAAATTAATAATTTGTTGCCAACTGTACGTTCAGATTTTCTGTTTAATAGTCTGTATAACTGTCCGAATCGTCGATTGAGTTCTTTTCTTTTAAGTTTTGTATGTGGGTTCCACATCAGTCTTTTGTCAAGTAGTAAGCCAAGATAGCGGATTGTATCTAAAGGAGGAATTGGAATGGAATTGAAGTAAAATAGCGGACAGGAGTTAACGTGAAGTTTACGAAGAGTGAAGGTTACGTGCTTGCATTTGGCTTCGTTCACCTTTATGCGCCAAGCATTATACCAGTCTTCGATAAGACAAAGGGGACTTTGCAGGATTAAGGATGCTGTTTCAGGATCGGAACTGGATGATAGGATGGCGGTGTCATCTGCAAATGTTGCCAGGGAGGTGTCAGGATGATTAGGAATATCAGCAGTGTAAAGGATGTTGAGAACGGGTCCCAGGACGCTGCCCTGAGGAAAACCGGCCTCAACGGGATAAAAGTTGGAAAATTCTACACCACAGCGAACTTGGGAGGAGCGGTTTGAGAGATAGGATCTTAGAATGAGGTAGAGAGACTGGGGTAAATCTGTTTTAAGCTTGAAGAGTAATCCGGCGTGCCATACCCGGTTAAAAGCATGCGCTATATCCAGAAACGTACCAGAAAAATACTCTTTGCATTCGAGGGCTGAGGAAATATGGTTTACAACTCGGAGTCCTTGTTGAACAGTGGAATGATGAGGACGGAAACCAAACTGATGGGAAGGAAGGTTTTGAGATTCTAATATAAGCAGGATTCGTTGTAGAAGGAGCTTTTCGAAGATTTTTGAGACGATGGGGAATAGAAGAAAATATATGTAAGAAAAATAATGGCTTTCTGAGGAAGTTGTCGCAGGATCTGGGGGGGGGGGGGGGGGGGGGAGGTAAGGAGATCGTTTCCAGGAGATTTACGGAGGGCCAGTTTCTGAAGAAGATATTTCACCTCAGAGGGATTAATAGCTTTAGGAGGTAGGGAAAGAGGTATTGGTGAGAAAAGGAATTCTTGAACTGTTGTGGTATGATTTCTATGGGATTCCGGGTGAGGAGTGAATACTTTGGAGAGGTGTGTGGCGAATTCCTCGGCTTTATCTTCATCAGATGCGGCCCAGGAGTCATCACCACGCCGGAGAGGATGGGAAACTTCGTGGTATTTTAAGATTTTTTTAGTCACATTCCACAGGGAATTATCACGCGCTGAAAGAGAGAACAGGTAGGAATTAAAGGACTGGGAACGGAAGGTCGCCAACTCCCGCTTTAATCGCCTACAATAAAAGTTATAGGAGCGGCGATCAGTTGGGTGTCGGGTTCTTTGCAGAATGATCTGGCTCGGCGTTTTGCATGTATGAGGTCTTCGAGGTATTGAGTTAAATGGTTTTGCTGAGGAGTTATATTGGAGTGCTTAGGAGAGGAGGCAGTCCAGACAGCTTGCTGAATGACGGTAGTAAAGGAGTAGACAGAATCATCAAGATCATCCGGAATTTTGAGGGTTACACTGAGGTGTATATTATTGGTCTGGATTTGGCGGAAGAGGTTCCAGTTGACAGGTCCTCGGATGAATGATGATGGAATGGGTTTCCGAATAGAAGTTAGGGATACTTTTAGGATCAGTGGACTACGGTCAGAGGATAGTTCATCTAGGCGAGTTTCGGAATAGTTCAGGGAGCCTAATCCGTTGTGGATGAAGAAGTTGAGGATATCTGGATTATGCTTAGGATCTATTGGCCAATACGTAGGGGAGTCAGCAGGTAGGAGGTTAAAATGTCGTGAATTCAGAGCAGTCAGCAAATTTCTTCTACGAGAATTCGTGGTTCTAGAACCCCACTGCTGGTGCTTGGCGTTCAAATCTCCACCCAGAATGAAATGATTTTCTAAGGAATTCAGGAAGGATACAAATTCGGTGTTGGAAATGGAGTGTTTGGGAGAGCAATATGCTGATGTATGGGTTACCGGTTAGGAAAAAGTATTGATTACTATTACTGTGGCTTGCAGGAAATCATAGGTTGGAAGTGGGTGTAAATAATGAGAGAGGGATTGGTGGACAATCATAGCAGAACCGACATGGGCTTTGCCGCCTGTGTGATCTGTACGGTATGTGATGTATTGCGGTATTTTGAAAAACTGTTTAGTGGTTAGTCTAGTTTCAGTAATAAGTGCAACGTCAATTGCTTTGTCTTGCAACAACTCTATCAGTTCGTCAGTGTGATTTCTAACACCATTCGCATTCCAAAGGAGAATGGATAAGGAGTTAGGAGAAGTCATTTAAGGATTTTTTAAGGTAGGGATTAGATTTGACGCTAGATTTGTAAGGAGTGATATTAGCGGCACTACGAGGGATTTGATTGCGGATATGAAGGATGTCATGAGACTGGTAAGGTCTGTGACATTTGATGGAGAAGGGATATGAGAAATTTGATGTTTAGGAGTTTCTTGAAGAATAGATTTTTGTGGAATGGATGTAAAATGTTGAGGTAAACGTTGTTGTGGCAGGGCCTCGGCTTCATTACTCTGGTCCCCACCTTCAAGTAAGTGGGCAAATGAGACATTGGAATCTACAAATTTAGATGGTTCTCTTCTAGATCTTGTTAGTCTTGCTGTTTCTAGTTCTTGAGGTATTTGAAATCTGGTCCTTAGATTTTTATATATTTGGCATCCCTTGTAGTTGGCTGGATGGTCCTTGAGTTAATGAGCACATACTGCGGGTGATGTCTTCGGTTTAGTGCATTCTCCTGTCCTATGCTCTTCACCGCATTTCACACAGCGTGGTATATGGTGGCAATAAGATTTAGTATGGCCATATGCCTGACAATTATGGCATTGGACTATATCCTTCTTCATATAGGGCTTCTCAACTCTTAAACAGGTGTAGTACAGTCTTTTAATATCGTAGATTTTTTTGACTCCTGTCGATGGTTCTGGATCAACAAAAAACAGTGGAAGGTGAACTTTATCTTTCAAAATGTTGGTGACTTGGCGCATCTATATCCCATCTCCATCAGTTCCTCCTTAATAACTTCAGTTGGTGTCGAGGGATGTAAGTTTCTTATTACAACCCTCAGTGCTCCCTCCTGGCGTAGCTATGAAACTCCGCTTTGGCGTCTGCCAGATATTTTACTACTTTCCTGTAGGTTTAAGCACTATCCGGAGATAGTTTAGTGTCATTTGTTCTATTCAGACATGAGTGGCTACCAGGGTTGGCTAGTTTATTAAGTTGTGCACAAAGATGTTGAAAGTTTTTAATATTTTTGACAAATATTGGGGGAGATGGTGGTTCTCTGGGTGTAGGGGCAGATTTTATGTCTTATTTTTCATTATGGAGGATTTGAAATGGATTCGGTTTGAAAAAAGGAGATTCATCTGTCTTCCCCACGGATGGGCTAGGCTGGGATTCAGATTTCAAAGTGTTACTTGAAGGGTTCGCTTGTGATGGTAATTTCGTATTGTTATCACGTCGGGGTCTTTGTTTAGTGGGAGACGAATTTGAACCTGCTGATCTTGATCTTTTACTTGAAGTTCTAGAAGACATCACTTGATGAAAATATCGCATTCCATATAAAAAAGTAACAAGTAATAAGTATATATTCCAATTACCAGAAATCAGCTGACATGAGGAAACATCCCTGAAAAATTAAAAAAGAAAAGAAACTACATAAACATATTTTAACCTGAAAAAAGATTAGTCCTTTAGTTCTCTTTTAATTGGCTGTTAAATTATATCGTAGTTTATAGTCATCACTAATAATAGCGAGTGGTGGTTAATTATTACAGTTTAAAAAAATCTTTAAGGCCGGTCGAACTATTCCAATGACGATGAATCAACAATTTTCTGATTTGAACTGTAGGAGGTCAAAAATGTATGATGGACGGCGGGATTGGATAACATGGTAAAGGAATGACGCAAGGAAATACTTGCGACGATTGGAAGGGTAAAGCCACTTCAACTCGCCATAAAATTGGGATACGGAGGGGTACCTAGGGACCCCGAAGATGAATCGGACAAAGCAATTAATTAGGCGTTTAATTTTTACCTCGAAATACCCAGAAACACCATCATATACCGCACAGCAATAGTCGAAGTGGAGAAATATTAGAGAGGTAAGAAGGAGCTTCCGGGTTTCATACGGGAATAGGTGACAAATGGAATGCAGCCGCTTTAAGGTAAAAAAGGTGCGGCGGGAAATTTCGGAAATATGGTTCTTGAAAGAGAGGGTTTGATCTAAGGTTACTCCCAGATTCCTGACGGTCGAGTAAAACTTTATAGGGTTATCATTTAGGAAGAGGGTTGGGATATGTGGAAAAGTTTTCAAGAGGTGATGGGATCCTATTACAATGGCTTTTGTTTTTTCAACATTTAGTTTCAGTTTATTGACTACAGCCCAGTGACTTAAACGATCTAAGTCCTCTTGTAGTCTTTTTGTTGCTGGTAATAGGTAGGAAGGTGGAAAGGAAAGGTAAATTTGAAAATCGTCAGCATAGAGGTGGTATTTAGAGTGATTAATATGGAGAGGCAGGTCATTAATGTAAATACCGAATAGGGTAGGAGATAGAGACGACCCCTGTGAGACACCGCAGGAAAGGGACAAGGTTGAGGTTGGAGGTTGGTCTGGCACTATTACATACTGATATACGCAAATTTAACTTTTTATTAAGTCATTAAAATTTAAATCAAAAGGATTTTATGGAATCTATATTGTTTAATTGATCCGAAAAACACATTCAATGTTGGTACATCTCTTTTTTATACAGTTAGAATGTTTAAAAAAATGTTCGAAATATCTGAATTAATAATGTAAAATTTATTGTAATTTTATGTTGTGTAAATATTGTATGAATGTAGTATGTTTGATATCATTCAGCACTACTATTAATGTCCAAATTGGGACAGATTGTAAAATTTTCTCAATAAAAAAAATTGTTAATAAAAAATAATGTAAAAACAGACGAGGGTTAAATAGGCTTACTTTTTATGTATCATTTCTTCTCTACTTACCAAGAACGGTCTTTTTATTTCCCATGGGAAATTAACATTTCAAATATAAAAAAAAACAAAAAAAACTTTTAATTAATTTGCGTTATACTTTATCACCTTTGTTTGTTTGTGATGATGAGGTTTTGTGCAAGAAAATAATTCTATCCGTCCGTTAATAAAAACTTATTATCATAGCTATTAAATGTTCCAGAATTATGTAATATTTGTATTTCGTATTTTTAAAAATAAATGAATTAATTTAAAAATTTATAAATAAATATATGTGTGTGAGTGTGTTTTTTTTTTTATAAATTGAGGGAATAATTTAAAACGGTCGCAATACTTTTCCTTACTATGTATTTCATATATAATCATATATATATATATATAATCATAATATGCTTACCTAACCCTAAGGTTGGATGCCGATAACACCATATATTGCCTCCACCGAATCGTCCAATCATCAATTAAGCCCAATCCCCTGGAATCAGACATAAAACAATCCTCCCATTGACGATTCGGCCTACCTTATGGACGCCTACCAGTCGGTACACCGCAAATCACATTTTTCAAAATTCGTTCTCCACTTAGCCCAACAACTTCACATGCCCATTTTAGTCTCAGCGATGCGATCAACTCAACTATACTCACAGAGTACAATCTCCGCAATTCCGCGATGTGCAACCTTTAACCAATGCCCTCATCATTAAAGTTACAACTATTGTTATTCTTAATCTTAGGTTTGTTCATAAAAAAAAAAATAAATAATAATAAATGTATTAAAATGAAATGGCGGTCTATTAATTAAATGGTGGCGTGTCGACCGACATTTTAGGCCATGCTTAAAAATAGGATAATCTACAAACTGTGGAGTGTAAACGAATAGATTCCTGAAGAACATTCTTTTAATGTTCGAGCATTTGTTTTTATATTAATTTGCGTGATAATCTTTAATAAATACAATTAGTCAAAAAATAAAAAAAAGGTACAACAACCCACTTTTGGGCCCTTTTATATTATAAACCTTTGATCTATTCCACTATTATTTACCTCTTATTAACTAATATTCATTCTTATTTTTGTCTCTTACGATAGATATGCAAATTAAAAAATATAAATCTATATTTTAATTTCACCTCCGACTATATTCTCGTTACCTTATGATACAAAGACACAAGAGAGGGGCGGACAAGTTATTTTGGTTTAGGCAAACGGAACGTCTCCCTTTGAAAAGTTGTTGACATGAATTGCAAAGACCGTTAATTTGTTTCCTTTGTTGTTATCGGGGGCAAAAGGAAATTGTAATTAAGTCGTACACTAATAATTAGTTTATTATTGCTTTATTTGTAGTAGAAGTGCGGTTGGTTATATTGAAGATGTAGTTGGAATTTTAATGCTGATTAAGCTTTGGGAAAATTTCAATGATGATGCCGAATACATAATTATAATTATTTCCTTAAATAAGAGTATGAATATCCATAAAATCCGCCAAGATGTTGCAAAGTACCCGTAACTCTGATATGTATTAGCTACAATGCTTCAGTGCACCTAGAATAAATTTTAAACCCTAAAGATAATCTTGCCCGCCTGTTAATTGCCATCGATACCGTGCGATTCACAGATTATTTTTTTTATTTTTTATTTTTTTTTTTTTTTTATTACAATCTGTCCAATTCAGGACATTTTTAATAGTGATAAAGTGCAACATTCATACTACATTCACACGATATATACAAAACTATAAATTTATATAATAATAATAATAAAATATACATATATACAAAATAAAATCAATAAAAATATATACAATAGTCACTCATACCTATATACAATTCACAAGCATACAGCACGTGAGTGGAGAATCTAGCCAATGCTAGAACTCCAATATACATGTTATAAGAGGTCACGAGGCCACTGCCGTTTCAACCTTCTAGGTGGGTTGTATGGATGGGTGGGGCTGGATAGGGATTGAGCTAGAGGATTAGGATGATGAATGAGATTCTGGTGGAATTTGGAAAATTTGGATGGAATCAGGTCTGAAATAAAAGGAACATTAAGGTCGTGGTGCAAGGTATTGTTGGAAACATAATAAGGAGCATTTACTATTGTACGGAGGACTTTGGATTGAAAGGATTGAATGCGTTTGATGTTAGTACGTTTAGCTGTCCCCAGAGTTCAAGTCCGTAGGTCCAGATGGGCTTCAGTATTGTCCTGTAGATTAATAATTTGTTGTCAACTGTAAGTTCAGATTTTCTGTTGAGTAGTCGGTATAACTGTCCGAATCGTCGGTTGAGTTCTTGTCTTTTAAGTCTTGTATGTGGGTTCCAAGTCAATCTTTTGTCTTATAGTAAGCCAAGATACCGGACTGTATCTGAAGGAGGAATTGGAATGGAATTGAAGTAAACTGGCGGACAGGAATTTCGTCGAAGAGTGAAGGTTACGTGTTTGCATTTGGCTTCGTTCACCTTTATGCGCCAAGCATTACACCAGTCTTCGATAAGAGAAAGGTGTCTTTGCAGGTTTAAGGATGCTGTTTCAGGATTGGAACTGGATGATAGGATGGCGGTGTCGTCTGCAAAAGTTGCCAGAAAGGTATCAGGATGTGTAGGAATATCAGCAGTGTAAAGGATGTAGAGGACGGGTCCCAAGACGCTGCCTTGAGGAACACCGGCCTCAACGGGATAAAGGTTAGAAAATTCTACACCACAGCGAACGCGGAAGGAACGGTTTGAGAGATAGGATCGGAGAATGAGGTATAGAGACTGGGGTAAATGGGTTTTCAGCTTGAAGAGTAATCCAGTGTGCCATACCCGGTCAAAAGCTTGCGCAATGTCCAGAAACGCACCGGAACAATACTCTTTGCATTCAAGAGCTGAGGAAATATGGTCTACAACTCGGAGCCCCTGTTGAACAGTGGAATGCTGAGGACGGAATCCAAACTGATGGGAAGGAAGATTTTGAGATTCTAATATGGGTAGGATACGTTTAAGAAGAAGCCTTTCGAAGATTTTTGAGAGGACGGGGAGTAGACTAATAGGCCTGTAGGATGAAGTGTTGTTGGAAGGTTTGCCTGGTTTTAGAAAAAGAATGATAGTGGAATGTTTCCATAACAGAGGAAAATAGGTGGTGCGTAGGATGCAGTTGTAAATATAAGTAAGGAATATAATAGCTTTCTGCGGAAGTTGTCGGAGGATCTGGGGAGTAAGGAGATCGTATCCAGGAGATTTACGGAGGGTAAGTTTTTGGAGAAGATATTTGACCTCAGAGGGATTAATAGCTTTAGGAGGTAGGGAAAGTGGAATTGGTGACATAAGAAAGTCTTGCACTGTTGCGGTGTGATTGGCGTGGGATTCCGGGTGAGGAGTGAAAACTTTGGAGAGGTGTGTGGCGAATTCCTCGGCTTTATCTTCATCAGACGCAGCCCAGGAGTCATCACCACGTCGGAGAGGATGGGAAACTTGATGGTATTTTAGGATCTTTTTCGTGACATTCCACAGGGAATTATCACGAGCTGATAGAGAGGAGAGGTAGGAATTAAAGGACTGGGAACGGAAGGTCGCCAACTCCCTCTTCAATTGTCTACAATAGAAGTTATAGGAGCGGCGATCTGTTGGGTGTCGGGTGCGCTGCCATAATGATCTTGCTCGGCGTTTGGTATGGATGAGGTCTATAATATGTTGTGGAAAATGATTTTGGTGAGGATTTATATTGGGGTGTTTAGGAGTTGAGGCAGTCCAGACAGCTTGTTGGATGGCGGTGGTAAAGGAATAGACGGAATTATCTAGGTCATCTGGGGTTTTGAGGGTTACTCTGAGGTCAATATTATCGGTCAGGATTTGGCGGAAAAGGTTCCAGTTGACAGGGCCTCGGATGAATGATGGTGGAATGGGTTTTGGAATTGGAGTGAGAGATACTTTTAGGATCAGTGGACTATGGTCTGAGGATAGTTCATCAAGGCGAGTTACAGAAAAGTTGAGGGAGCCTAATCCGCTTTGGATAAAGAAGTCGAGGATGTCAGGATTGCGGTTAGGATCGGTTGGCCAGTAGGTAGGGGAGTCAGGAGGCAGGATATTAAAATTTCGGGAGTTGAGTGCAGACAGCAAATTTCGTCCCCGAGAGTTCGTGGTTCTGGAACCCCACTGCTGATGCTTGGCGTTTAAGTCTGCACCCAGAATGAAACGATTTCCTAAGGAATCCAGGAAGGATACAAATTCGGAATTGGAAATGGAATGTTTAGGAGGACAGTATGCAGATGTGAGGGTTACCGGAAAGGAAAAAGTCTTGATTACTATGGCTGTGGCTTGTAGGAAATCATAGGTGGGAAGTGGGAGTAAATGATGAGAGAGGGATTGGTGGACAATGATAGCAGAACCGGCATGGGCTTTGCCGTCTGGGTGGTCAGTACGGTATGTCATGTATTGCGGTATTTTGAAGTACTGTTTAGTCGTTAGTCTTGTTTCAGTTATAAGTGCAACATCGATTGTTTTGTCTTGCAACAACGCTGTCAGTTCGTCAGTATGATTTCTAACACCATTCGCATTCCAAAGGAGAATGGATAAGGAGTTAGGTGAATTCATTTAAGGATTTTTCAAGGCAGGGATTAGATTTGATACTAGATTTGTAAGGAGTGATATAAGCGGCATAACAAGAGATTTGATTTCGGAGATGAACGATGTCATTAGACTGGTAAGATCTGTGACGTTTGATGGTGGAGGGATATGAGAAATTTGATGTTGAGGAGTTTTTTGAAGATTAGGTAAACTTTGAGGGATAGATTGTTGTACAATAGATTGAGAAAGTTGAGGAAAAAGTTGTTCCGGCAGTGCCTCGACTTCATGATTCTGGTTTCCACCTCCAAGCAAGTGGGCAAATGATACGTTTGAATTTACAAGTTTAGATGGTTCTCTTCTGCTTCTGGTTGGTACAGCTGTTTCATTCGGATCCTGAGGTTTTTGGTATCTGGTTCTGAGTTTCTTGTAGATTTCACATCCCTTGTAGTTAGCCGGGTGGTCCTTGAGGCACAGAGCACATACAGCGGGTGCTGATCTTGATCTTGTACATTCTTCTGTTTTATGCTGTTCACCGCATTTCACACAGCGTGGTATGTGATGGCAATAACTTTTGGTATGACCATATGCCTGACAGTTATGACACTGGACTATTTCTTTCTTTGTGTAAGGTTTTTCAACTTTTACACGGGTATAGTACAGTCTGCTGAGGTCATAGATTTTTTCGACTCCTGCTGATGGTTCCAAGTCCACGAAGAATAGAGGCAGTGGACTTTTATCTTTTAGAACGTTGGTGACTTGCCTCACTTGGAATCCTAATTCTGTCAGTTCTTCTTTGATAGCTTCAACGGGTGTTGAGGAATGTAGGTTTCTGATTACGACCCTTAATGCTCTCTCCTGGCGCAGCTGATAAGTATGAAAGTCAGCTTTGGTCTCAGTCAGATATTTTACAATCTTTCTGTAGGTTTCAGCAGTAGTCGGAGATATTTTAGTATCATTGGTTCTACTTATACAATAATAACTATTAGGATCAGTTACTTTGTTTAAATGCGCACACATCAGTTTAAAATTTTTAATATTTTTAACAAATATTGGTGGAGGTAGTGGTTCCCTGGGTATAGGAGAAGATTCCATGGTTTCTTTTTCATTTTGGAGGATCTCAAATGGATTCGGTGTAAAAAACGGGGATTCATCAGTTATTCCTTGTGATGATGTGCTGGGCTGTGGTTCAGATCCTAATGAGGTAGCTGACGCGGTCGCTGGTGGAATTATTTTTTTATTTTGTTCACGGCGGGGTCTCTGTTTTGTAGGAGACGAGTTAGAACCTGCAGATCTAGATCTTTTACTTGCAGACTTTGAGGACATGACTTGATGAAAATATCTCATTGATTAAGAAAATAATAATAATAAATAAATAATGAGATAAGAATTAAAGATAAAAGAAAGATAAGTTAACGAAAAGCAAGCCCGAGCTTGCCGAGCTAGCGGCAATCAGCTGATCAGTGACCCTCCTTTCACTTTTTCGTGATTGTACAAAGTAAATTATAACTTTGCTTACCGAAATTTCTCCAATATTCACTGCCGTAGTATTCCTGAGGTCTAGTAATGTTCTCCAGACTGAATTCAAGCGAATTCCTACTGAAAAAAGCAAAAATCTGAGAGACGATGTAACGTATGACTGTTATCATCGAGCGCATCAGCTGATCCTACAGATTATTTAGATTTAACTTTTTTTACTTTCACTTACTATATATAGTAAGGGAAAGTATTGCGATCGTGAAAATTTTCGAATTCCAGTTTTTAACGGAAATACACGTTTCTTCTGATCCCAAATGACCAAGTCCCGAAAAAAGGTCTGTGTGTGTGTGGTAAGTCTAAAACAAATAAGTTGTACGAAACTGAAATTTCATATAAGACAACCTTACGCCTGAACTTTATCCCATGAATTTAGCACCTTTTTACGACTTTTACAAAAACTGCTCAAATGACTTTGATTAAACTCGCTATATCGATGTAAAATTTAATGCGCTTTAATATCGTGTAAGTTTAATTCTGGTTTAAATAGTCTGACAGGGCTTAAATGCCGATATTTTAAATTTTCTTCCCCTAAACTACCTTTAATTTTGTACATTTCAAAAGATTAACCTTATCATCTTAATGACACTGATGAAGGACGGCTAAATATCAAAGTTTAGCGAATTTGATACACAACTAAAGCAGAAAAGTGCAAACATATTTTTCTATGCTTTATTTTTTTTTTTAATACAAGTACAACAATAGTAATATAGATGGATAATATATTGTTGGATAGCTAAAGATTTTAGAAAAATATTATCTGATACACGGAATTTTAAAGGGTAATGGAGAGTGATGAATAGCCGATAAAACTAACAGTTTCTGGTTCCTGATAAGAGAAATTCGTATTGACCGTGCTGCCACCAGGCGGTATATCAAGGAAGCAGAGCCCCTAGTTATAATCATCTTGACATTGGAGTTCGAGGTTACCCCAAACACTAACTGATTGTTGTAGATAAAAATATAATAGATTAATTAATAAAACATGTTTCAATTTAAATTCAATTTAATTGATTCTTTAACAATTTATTTTTATCTCTACCTGTATTTAAAAATTCTTAAATTTATTTTAACAACGGAGGTGGCCTACATCCCGAAAAAAACATCCTGATATCCTAGATATATTTGTCACCTCCCAGCTTTCTTCCTCACAAACAACAGTTAAATCCTTGAATGACCTCACATCAGACCATAAGTCCGGTTCTGCTTTCTTCGCACTCGGGCTTTGTTCCAACACCATCCCCTCCTAAATTAATCTTTGGAAGAGTGGACTGGGACGGATTTCGGACTGACTTGGAAACCCAACTGAACTTAAGAATCCCATCCAACAATGTCATCGTGTGTTGGATGTTGTCTCATCAGCATTGGAGCGCGGATTGTACTGCACGGGAGCCTTCCTCGACGTAGAATAGATCTTTGACCGAATTTGGCACCCTGGGCTGCTTTACAAACTCCGTAAATTCCTTCCTCCTACATACTACCTCATCATCCAGTCCTTCCTTTCTGAAGGATCCTTCAAAATAAACTACAATAATTCCTATTCATCACTTTTTACTCAGTCTGCTGGTGTCCCTCAAGATAGTATCCTAGGACCCATCCTTTACACAGTCTATACAGCTGATATCCCAACCCATCCTAAAACCTTCCTGGTGCGGGAAACACACGACTTTCACTTAACTTGACTGATAAAATCAATTTAAAAACTATTAAACATACTTCAATTTGAAAAATATTTTAAGTTGATTTTAATAAAACCTGTATTCATTTTCATATAATATAGATTAAAAAATTTAAGTGCATTAAATTGCAAATCAGTCATAAGTTTATTCCCCATTTTTCACGTGATATTACCTTCTACAACTCTGTGTATCAGATTATATTTTTTCTAAAACCTTTCTCTTTCCATCGGTATACATTATATACGTCTACATTACTGTTATTAATATCAAAAAATCCAAAATTACGTTAAAAAATAGTTTTTCTCTTTAATCCTTTATTTGGTCATCAAATTCGTCCAACTTGTATATTTAGCCGTCTTTCATCAATGTCACCAAGATGATATGGTTGATCTTTTGGAATGTACAAAAGTAAAGGTAGTTTAGAGGAAGAACATGATATTAAAGCTCATTACATTTTCATCAATATATCGAGTTTAATCAAAATCGTTAAAGCCGTTTTTGAGAAAATCATAATAAAGTGCAAAATGCAGGGTATAAAGTGGCTCTTCTGGGTAGCCGATTTTGATGAATAAGTTGCTGTAACATCTCGAGCGTATAGTTGTCTTAAATATGAAATTTTAGTTTTGTACGACTTATCGTTTTTGCGGACACACAGACCTTTTTTCGGGTCTTGGTTTTTTGGACTCAGGAGACCCTAAAACGTGTATTTCCGTAGAAAACTGGAATTCGAAAAATTTCACGATCGTATTACTTTTCCTTACTATATATTCCATATATAGGTAAGTTAAAGTAAAATATTTTTTTAGGTATTTTTTTTTCCGAACTTAAGAATAGTAATACAAATGTATGGCAGGAAAAAACATGCTGTCTTATACACAAAGTTGTGGAAGGTAATTTCAAGTGAGGGCATAAAAATGATCATTACATTTTTTTCAACTCTTAACTTTATTTAGTAGTTATTTAATTGATTTTAACAACCGAGGAAGGTGGAAAGTCTTTTATTGCCCACACAAGATTTTTTCTCTACATGTTCATGCTCTTAAGTCGATAGTTATTAATAAATGAAAGTGAAGTCGATATAATAAATAAAAAATCCAATGAATACTAGCTTAAGAATCATTAGAAGAGTTAGGAGGAAAGATAATCAAAGAGGAGTTAATTGTAGGTCGGATAATGCGGACTTGTGTAGTGCGCTTTACTAAACGAGTCACGTCCAACAGTCCTCCATTTCCCATTATCTCTATCTTCTTTTTATTAATTGATATTTAACAATATTAATGAGGGTTTTTACCAATGCCTAATGGTTCTTTTATGTTTTCTACAATCAGCACTCTTAAACTATTCCATCGTTCCCGCTATGTTCTCCCTTATTCCACTCGCAAGCTCCTTGTATCCTCTCTAATTTTCCCTCAGTTTGATTATGGATGTATGGTATATGATGGCCTCTCGATGATGCTAGAGAAACGATTAAAGTTAATTATGAACTATTTTTTAAGATTTGTCTTTGGCACATCGAGGCGGTCTCATGTACCCCATCTTTATACCGAATCAAAATGGCTCTTTCCTCTTACCCGTAGGCAATATTTCCTTGGATCTTTCCTATACCAAACCATTAATTCACAACACCCTCCATATATCTACAATCTCCTACAGTTCAAACCCTCAATTCACCCACTAGAGACTAGATCCCGTTTTTCCAACCTTTATATCACTTCCCACAGAACAAAAAAATACGAATGCTCCTTTCTGGCCCGTTCTACTAGTTTCTGGAATTCCCTTCCATCAAACATCCGCCATGCTCCTTCCCTTTCTACATTTAAAATCCTTCTTTTCCAGCACCTTCTAACATCCCAAAATGACGCTGCCTGACATATATTTTAAATATGAAATATATTTTTATATAATTTATTTCCTTTGGTTTAATCTTTACAGTATTTATTTAGTTTTTTATATCGTTATTTTTTTTTTCTAGAAGATTTCATTTCTTATATTTGTATTTTTTATTTTTATTTCTGTTTTAATGGTATTATCTTTCATTAATTCTTGGTCTAATATAGATCCTTTATTATTTCAGAGTTAATGTTATTTTAAGAATACCAAGTATTAGTACAATGTTACTAATTATTTTTGTTTTATTTAATATTTTTTTTGTTTCTTTTTACTTTTTTAATTTGGATTCTGTTATCAACTCATATATTTCTCATTTTTTTTCTAACTCATATATTTCTCATTTTTTTTCTAACATAAATGAGCTTCTGAAGATTGTTTTTATTTTATTTATTTTGTGTTGTATACAAATTCATCAATTATTGTAAATAGTAGTTAATCATGTTTATCTTGTCTGTTGGCCAGACATATTGTATATTTAAACTGTACGAAGCTGTTATTCTAAAGGGACCCAGTCCCAGAATAAAAATTATTTTCTATCTATCTATCTATGTTGTTGTCAAGGTAACTAGTCACAGAAAAAAAGTTATTCCTATTCTCTCTTTTTTTTTTTTTTTTTTTTTTTTTTTTTTTTTTTTTTTTTATTTACAAGAAATTTTGAACTGTATTATACAATAAAATACATTAAGTAAATGTGTTAATAGATCAAGTGGGCGTGATACAGGCATGTGAAGAAACTACTCAGTGGTAGCACTTCAGTGTTTATTTAATGTAGTAAGTCGCGAGGCTATCATCTTTTCAGCCGCCTCGAGGGATTATCAGGAATAGATGGTAATGAAAGTTTGCGGACGTGTGGGTTGGAGTGGACTAGTAATTTTTAATAAAAGGAGGAATATCTAGTTCGGGCTAGATCTGCGACTAATGGGATATTTAGGTCTTTATAAATCATTTTATTGGTGACAAAGTAAGGGGCATTTAGGAATATTTCGGAGGATTTTGGATTTAAAGGAATGAATGCGGGAAGAACTGGATGGTTTGGTGGATCCCAATAACTCAATCCCATATGTCCAAATAGGTCTAATGATGGTAATATAAATTAATTGTTTGTGGTATGTGGGAAGTTTTGATCGTTTGTCCAGGAAGTGTTGTAGTAAGCGGTATCTACTAGCTGTTTCTTGTCGTTTCACTTTAGTGTGAGGATTCCAAGTAAGACGTTCGTCTAGATGGAGTCCTAGGTACCGGATCTGTTCAACTGAGGTGAGTGGAATATTGTTAAAGGAAATAGTGGGATAGGCGGAAATAGGTTTTCGACGAAGGGTAAAGGAAATTTGATGGGATTTAGTAGGGTTGATTTTAATTCCCCACTTTTGACACCATTCTTCAATGGAAGCAATGTAAGACTGAAGGGTTTTGGAAGCAACAGATGGGTCATTATTTACGGATAACACACATGTGTCATCTGCATAGGTTGTGAGGACAGTACCAGGATGGATTTGAATATCAGCTGTATATATGGTATAAAGGATTGGGCCCAGAATACTACCCTGAGGTACACTGGCGAACTGAGGAAATGGATGAGTAGGAAAGGTTATGACTTACTTTAAAGGTACTATCAGTGAGGTAGGATCGGATTAATAAGAAGTGCGTAGGAGAGAGGAATTGGCGAAGTTTGTAGAGCAGTCCTGGGTGCCAAACTCGGTCAAAGGCCTGTTGTACGTAAAGAAAGCCTCCAGCGCAATACATCCCGCGCTCCAATGTATCTTTCTCTTTAACGTATGAAAATGACTAATTCTACTATTTCAAAGCATATGCCCGATTTTCATGTTTGAAGGACTGTTTTAATTTTTTTTTTTTTATTCCAAGCTAAAGTCGCCATTCTCGTTGAAAGGATTCTTAACTATTGACATTTATTGTAATCAGGATACGGTTCAAAATGAAAGAGAACCACCATTTTTGACTCGATTCTCCTTTTAAAAGGATACGAATCGAAATAATTCACTGGTAACTAGGATTACCACACTAAAAAGGACACTTTTTAATATGGAAACTCTCTTTCCGATGCAAAAATCGGTCCGAAATAGCATAAGTTTAACTGTATATATATTTTTACCCCGATATATTGATATATCCGATTATCATGTTTTAAGGACTGTTTTAATTTTTTTATTCTATGATTAATTCGCGTTTCTCGTTAAAAGTTTTCTACAGCTAAAATAGAGTCAGTAATTGAGACGTTGAGTCCTAAAACGAACTATATCCATTCTAGGAAATTTTACAGGAAGTGCGAAAATCTCTCATTGCTGTATTACTAAATCAGCTAATTCTATTCTTTTCGATCTAACACATAGTCGAAAAATTATAAAAAATTACAAATTTTGCAAAATAAATGCTTGAGGATAGTTGGCGGTTATCCTAGATAGACGCCAATTGGCCTATTACATTATTGTTTAAATGTGCCTAGCATTTCAACTTTTATTTATAAATTCATTTTTTATAATAAACAAGAATCAAAATATACAATTATCCGTGTTTTCTACAGTAAATCAAGTGTGGACATCATAAAAATCAAAGTTAAGTGTTGAAAATTTAAAAGCCATTTTATGTGTCAAACACCATTTAACAAATTATTGTAAATATTTTTACAATATTTTAAAAAATGACAACCACCTGCTGAAACCAATTCACTCAAATAAAAAATATGTCAAGGTATAAAATATTATACATTTTTTTACTTTCTCTTAACTATAGCATTTCCAAGTCAATTGTAACCTTTTCCAAGTCAAATGTAACTTTTTCCATTTCAAATGTAACCTTCTCAATTTCAAATGTAACCATTTCCATTTCAAAGGTCACCTTTTCCCTTTCAAATTTTACCTTTTCCAATTGTAACCATTTTCTTTACTTCTAGCCTTAAATATTCCGTTTTATTTATTGAAAAATAATTAGTTTTATTAAAATTATGTCTTTTTAATTAATTTTGGCATATCCTGTCGCCATTTTTTTTGTTTTTTAGATATTTGATATCAAGTTCTGTTTTTTACGAGCTAATATTTAAAAAAATTAATTATCGTATATTTAGTTTTAAGATAGTTATTGATTTTGATTTTTTTGAGGGGTGGGGTAGTTTTTGGGAATAATTAATGAGTTTTCAGGTATTAGAATTACGTTTTTCCAGCTATATTGTTTATCGCTCGCGTGCATTTTAACTCGCATTTACTTTTAATGTTTTTAATTGATATAGGGGTTGATAATTGTGTTTTCTGGTCTTATAGTTACGTTTTATTTATTTTTATTGCTCCCGCGCATTTTAACTCTAACTTACTTGAATATTTTTTACTGTCATGAAGGTTGATAATTGTGTTTTCGGGTCTTGTGATTACGTTTTTCAACCTTGTTTTTTATCGCTCACGCTTATTTTAACTAAAATTTACTTTTTATGTTTTTTATTGATATAGGGGTTGATAATTGTGTTTTCGTGTCCTATGGTTACGTTTATTTAGTTTTAGTTTTTTATCGCTCCTACGCATTTATCTCGAATTTATTTTTAATGTTTTTAATGATACAGGGATTAATTAATGTGCTTTCGGGGGGCTATGATTACATTAATTTTTTAATAGCTCTCGTTTATTTTAACTAACATTTACTTTTTATGTTTTTTATTTTTACAGGGATCTATAATTGTGTTTTTGGGACTTGAGTTTTACTTTTTTTATCGCTCCTGCGCATTATAACCCGAATTTACTTTTAATTTTTTTTATTTATATAATCAATAAAATACATTTAAAGTAAACTCGAGTTAAAATGCGCAGGAGCAATAAAAAAGTAAAACTCAAGACCCGAAAACACAATTATAGATCCCTGTAACAATAAAAAACATAAAAAGTAAATGTTAGTTAAAATAAACGAGAGCTATTAAAAAAATCAGCTCGAAAAATGTAATCATAGCCCCCCGAATTTAATTTCATGTTTAAGACAACTGTACGTCCGAGATGTTATAGCAACTTTTTCATCACAATCACCTAACCAGAAGGGCCACTTTATAAAATTGACCATATCATCTGATTAGTATTGCTAAAAAACAGGCAAATATATAAGTTGAGCGAATTTGAACAACAACTAAAGGAGAAAACGGAAAAAAACTGCAATTTCGATTTTGACTAAACTCTATATAGATGTAAAATTGATGACTTTAAAATCATGTAGGTTTTATTCTGATTGAAATAGTCTGACAGGGCTTGAATGCCCATATTTTAAATTTTCTTCCTCTAAACTACCTTTAATTTTGTACATTCCAAAAGCTTAACCATATCATCTTAATGACATTACCGAAGGACGGCTAAATATACAAGGTGAACGACTTTGATGACCAACGGAACTATAAAAGAGTAAAAATATTTTTTTAATGTAATTTTTTTTTTTTTTATAAGAACAGTAATATAGACGTATTATATACCGTTGGAAAGAGAAAGATTTTACAAAAAATATTATCTGATACACAAAATTGTAAAAGGTAATACACAGTGCCGAATAGGGAATTTAATATAGTTACATTGTTTAATCTAGATCATATGTTTCCAACGAAAATGAAAATACGTTTTATTAAAATCAACTTTAAATATTTTAAAATTGAATTATATCTAATAGTTTTTAAATTGATTTAACAGTCGTGTTAAGTGAAAGTCGTGTGTTGCCCGCACCAGACTTTTTTATATTTATAAATTGTACTTATGTTATAAATGAAAAAAAAATGTTACGATATTATTTTTTAGGGAATTTTTTTGTTATTAATAACCCCCTCCCCTTCAGAGTTGTCCTGCTTTGCCCATCTCAAAATCTGGTCACCTTACTCATAAACGCATTTATGCCAATTTAAATAACGACCAAATACAATATTCGCGAGCAATATGCTATTATACTTATAAATAAATGTAGCAGTAGCTAGGAAAAAACGTTTAAAATACAGGCAGAGAAAGACTCAGAAAAAAGAAAATTGCTGTCTAAACGCAGAGACGAGAGAAGTATCGGACCATAATAAAATATAATTGAGAAGTTATGAATTTCATATTGCCACGGCGGCTTTAGCTTTGAAGCGATGTCAGATGAGCAGTCAAAGCCCGAAATTATGTTTCATGTTGTAAAGACTTTTTATGACTCCTCTTCTCCTTGAGCTCCTTGATACGCATTTAAAATTTTAATTATCTAGCCAACCGTTTCATTATATAAGCGCTAAGTGGTGGGCTTTTAATTTTCTTATTAAAAATTATTATTAAAAGCGTTAAGATATACCGACAAAGTACAATATCATTTATGTCTTTAAAAGTTTTTATAATTAAAATAATTTACAAGGAGAGGAACACAAATGTGTCTCATCGACTTTGATGAATTTCTTACTTCCACTTACCTATATATGAAATATATAGTAGGGGAAAGTATTGCGATCGTGAAAATTTTCGAATTCCAGTTCTTATATTCAAAAACGAATATTCTTGCAGTTTTCTCCTTTAGTTAGATATCGAATTCGTTCAACTTATATACTTACCTGTTTTTATTATCGTTGATAAGATGACTATATTGTTATTCTTTAGCATCTTCAAAATTAAAGGTACTTTTGAGGAAGAAATTTTGAAATATTGTCATTAATGCCCATCAAATTTTATAGCGATATATTGAGTTTAATCAAAATCGTTGTATAAAGTGGCCCTTCTGATTAGCTGATTTTGATGAAAAAGTTCCTGTAACATCTCGTGCGTATAGTTGCCTTGTTAAGAATCCATGTTTCACTACCATAGGTTACTACTAGTATTATAAGGGTTTTGTACACGTGAATCTTGGTGGCACGGGGGAGCAGATTATTCCTTACCAGGTTCCCTAGAGCAAAGTACGCTCTGTTACCTGCGAGAATCCTTCTTTTCACTTTCTCCACTTCGTTGGCTTCTAATGTCATCAAGGATCCGAGATACGGGAAGGCCGAAACTACTTCTATGTTTTCTCCACCAATGTTTTAAAAAGAGGGGTGCCGCCTTCTTATTCTTTCCATTATAATTAGCTTGGTCTTCTCGACATTAACCTCAAGACCTGCCCTTCTTGCTTCCTCTCTTAGCGCTACGTATGCCTCCTCAATTGCCTGTTTACTTCTTACAACAATCACCACATTATCTGGATAAGTCATTATTTGCAGTGACTTGTTCCGAATTGTGCCACTTCCGTCAAACCTTGCACTCTTCAAAACCTTGTCCAAAACCAGGTTGAACAGCATTGGAGCTAGAGCGTCTCCCTGTCTTAGTCCATTATTATTATTCCAGTATTGTAAATTATTATTAGAATTGTGCTCTTTGAGTTTTTTTATTAGTTCATTTTGATCGTTTAATTATTTTATTTATTGTTATTTTACTCCAAGAATCTAAAATCCACTTTTTATTTACTGTAGTATAAAGGGACAAGTCTTATTTTTATCTCTTACTGTTTTTGAAAATTCTTTAATCGATTCTAAAAACAGAGGTAAGTTAAAGTCGTGTGTTGCCCGCACCAGATTTTTTAATTTAAAGCATTTATACATTACTTTCTTCATCTTCTGTAATTTATGACAGTAAATCTAGTCTTGATTAAAAAAAAAAAAAAAAATCTCTATTGCAACCTTAATCATTTTTGTCTATATAACTGCGGTTAGTAGTGTAATCGGCCCCCATTTTGAAACTAATCGGCTGATATTAACATCAGATGTATTTAAGTTCTAGATAGCTTAAGGAACGCAAAACAGCAAATTTTATAAAGGTTGTTCTACCACTCTAATTCTGCCATTCTCTTTACCATTCATTTCAGTACTAAATAAATAATTATTAAATGTATAATTAAATGCTGATTTTTTAAAAAATCTCTTCTTCTTTTTATTTTATTCAAATGAATTAACCATCCCTTGTTCTTTAGCAGTAATGAAAAATTGAAAATGATAGAGTTTGAAAGAATTTCATAATTAATATTAGAAAAAATATGTCTCATGTAGAAATAAGAGTTGTATTATAAACGTTTAATAAACCATAGGAGTGCTTAAGATTTATTGAAGACAATTTTCTTTTCTATAAACAAGTACAAAACAATGGAAGTGAAAAAAAAAAATGCACCAATTTAAGCGATATTTGTATTTAAGTATTTCCAAGGAAAATAACAAAGGAAATTATCAAATTATGTTTATTTCAATTTGAGAAGTATGTGATAGCTGTTTAATTTTCAAATAAAAAAAAAATAACATAAAATAATAATATCATCTGTGTGTCGTGGGCAGGAATACCTTACGAGGCATAAGAACCTGGCCAAATTTATTCATCAATCGTATTACATAAAATTTATTATAAATATTATTATTTATATAAAATAGAATCCATCACCATTATTACACCACATGATAGCAGACCAGGTTCCTTATTATAGATATAAACCAAAACAGGTTATTACAGAACAATATACTGTGATCGTTCTGTCATTACTAACCACTTGATTGTAAACAATAAGCCAGATGTTGTCTTTATTGATTGAAATGTTAAATGGGCTTGTGGCATCAATATTGCTGTTCGGAAAGATGAAAATAATGATAAAACGGTTCCGAAAAAAATCCGGAAGTATCAAGAACTGTGTCAGGAACTTCAGTAACTCTACGGGAGCATTGATTGGTCTATCCAATAAAAGTGTTATCCAATGGTCTCATTCCAGAAGATACCATCCTCTCAATAAGGAACCTAAAGGTACCTGAAAAAGTTCTGGAAGGACAGAAAGGATTTCTTTTCGGTACAGCTAATATCGTCAGGAAAGTTTAAAATATTGTTTAAAATTTTTACCTAACCCTTGACTTGGTCCGGTAAGGTAGTATATAATCTAACAAAGCCAAAAAATATGTAATAAAAATCTGGTGCGGGCAACACACGATTTTCACTTTCCTCCATTTTTAAAATCAATGAAAGAATTTTCAAATACAGTTAGAGATAAAAATACGTGAAATTATTAAGGAATTAATCAAATTGAATTTATATAGAAACATGCGTTTTATTAAAAATCTATTATATTATTATCTTAAGTAATCAGTTAGGATTATCTTCTATTCATCACTCTCCATTAACTTCTAAAAGCTTGTGTATGAGATGATATTTTTTCTAAAATCTTTAGCTTTCCAACGGTATATCATACATGTATATTACTGCTCTTATGTTCAAAAACGAAAAATTGCATTAAAAAAATATTATTTCTGTTTTCTCCTTTAGTTGGGTATCGAATTTATTCAATTTATATATTTACCTGTTTTTCATCAGCGTTAACAAGATAATCTAGTTATTATTATTGAATCAACAAACAAAAATTAAGGTACTTTAGGGGAAGAAATTTAAAATATCGGCATTTAAGCCCTGTCAGACCATTTTTATCCAAATAAAACCTACATGATATTAAATCCTATTAAATTTTACATCGATATAACGAGTTTAATCAAAATCGTCGGAACCGTTTTTGAGAAAATCGAAAAAAGGTGCAAAATGCATGGTATAAAGTGCCTCTTCTGGTTAGCTTATTTTGATGAAAAAAGTTTTGTCTCGTCTCGGGCGTATAGTTGTCTTAAATATGAAATTTCAGTTTCATAGGACTTACCGTTTCCGCCCGGGAGTTACCACACACAGACACAGACCTTTTTGCGGGACTTGGTTATTTGGACTCAGGGGACCCTATAAAGTGTATTTCCGTTGAAAACTGGAATTCGAAAATTTTCACGATCCCAATACTTTCCCTTACTATATATAGTAAGTGAAAGTAAAAAATGTATGAATGTCAAATAAAAAAATCACCTCATTGCAAGTCCGTTGGCCTAGAAATAGCATAAATCTCTATATGTACTGAGCCCAAGACCCTTCATGGGTTTTTTTTAAATAAAAAAAATTGTTGTAGTCATATATTAATTATTTAATTTAACGTGTGACGAATATTCGTTACCATAACTTATAAAATTTTAAATATAAGTGAATTATTAACTGAATTCGATTAGTCTTTTTTATCAGACTTAAAAAAGTTGAATGAACTCCAAGTTATTAATAATTTTAACGCTTAAGTAATTGAGAGAGAGGGGACGCAATTTTTTCCCTGTCCTCGATAATAATTTAAGAAATACGCGAGGCCATTCTCACTTCATTTGTATGCAACAAGTTCCCACCGACAGGATTTTTAATTAATTTTTCACCCCAGTGGTCCATCTGGGGAAAATGTTTTCATTCCGATGATAAAATTTTATTCTAAAAAAGATCTGTATTCATCCCTGTCCGATATATACAAATTGTAGGGTAAACTCTGTGTCTTGACAAATTTAACTGTACTATTTCTATTATGACTATATGTACCCAGTATATACCGGAAGGAATTAGTCGGGGGAGGAGGGGAGGCTAAAAGAAACAATTAAATAGTTTTAACCAGTGATGGGCAAATACTCAAAAAATTTGAGTACTGATTACTGTAATCAAATGATGCTCGCTGCTGATTACAATATCTACTCAGCTTTCCTCCTGATTACTTTCTATTTTCCTCTGTAATCAAAATTTTCGTACTTTTGAGTATATCGATTTTATCTGAAGAGTTTACAATAATCTATAAACCTCCTATCTTAATAATAATAATATACCCTTATCAATTATTTACGAAAAGTTTAAAATAATCGACAATATGAAAAATAAGATGGCTTAAAGAAATTATTAATATAAATTAACTTAATAGATGTATGATATATACTCTATTCTGGCCACCTCATATAAAAAAGTAATCAAGTACTCAAAAGTACGAAAATTTTGATTACAGAGGAAAATAGAAAGTAATCAGGAGGAAAGCTGAGTAGATTTTGTAATCAGCAGCGAGCATCATTTGATTACAGTAATCAGTACTCAAATTTTTTGAGTATTTGCCCATCACTGGTTTTAACTGCCAACGTTTCGACCCCCATTGTGGGTCATCATTAGGGCTAAAAAGATTAAAAAAGGAATACAATGAATGTATATTAACATATGCATATAACATAACTGGTGCTGACAACACACGACTTTCACTTACCTCCGTTTTTTAATTTGATTAAAGAATTTTCAAATACAGTTAGAGATAGAAATGAGTAAACAA
Source organism: Piezodorus guildinii (assembly GCA_023052935.1). NCBI lineage: Eukaryota > Metazoa > Arthropoda > Insecta > Hemiptera > Pentatomidae > Piezodorus > Piezodorus guildinii. The sequence continues at coordinate 52,356,929 of CM041295.1, forward strand.
TTGTAATAAAGAATGAATTAAACTGAATTTCTATAGAAACATGTGTTTTATAAAAAAATATTATATTATTATCTAAAATAATCAGTTAGTTTTATCGGCTTTTCACCACTCTTTATTAACTTATACAAGCTTATGTATAAGATGATATTTTTTCTAAAATGTATAGTTTTCTAACGGTAAATTATACATCTATATTTCTGTTTTCATGTTCAAAAACAAAAAATTGCATTAAAAAAATATTTTTTCAGTTTTATCCTTTAGTTGTTTATCAAATTCGCTCAACTTGCATATTTAGCTGTTAATTATCAATGCTAACAAGATAATACAGTTATTTTTATAGAATCTACAGAACTAAAGGTAATTTAGAGGAAGAAGACTTAAAATATCGGCATTTAAGTCCTGTCATACTATCTCAATCAGAATAAAACCTATATGATATTAAAGCCTATTTAATCCTACATCTATGTAGAAAGATTTATCAAAATCATTAGAGCCGTTTTCGAGAAAATTAATTTTTACCGGGATATACCACACACATACAGTCCTTTTTGCAGGACTTATAAGTTATTTGGACTCAGGGAACCCTAAAACGTGTATTTCCGTTGAAAATAGGAATTCAAAAATTTTCACGATCGCAATACTTTCCCTTACTATATATTTCATATGTAGGTAAGTGAAAGTAAAAAAAAGGAATACAATGAGTGTGTTGTAAAATATATATATGAAAAAAAAAATGGAAAGATAATACAGAAAAACGGGGGTATATATGAATCATTAAAAATTATAATAACAATAACAACAATATCTTATGTACTAAAGAATTAGAGGATGACAATATGTAAATAGTAAAAATAGAAAAAGATGGATAAGGAAATCGAGTATTTAATAGTATACTAAGGTCATTGTAATTTAACTACTCTATTTCATTAATCATCTATATATATTTTTATGTTTTACATACTAACATCCTCCAATTCTTAGTATAAAGAATACTGTTTGTAATGTTATAATTTTTAATAATTCATATATACCCAACTTTTTCTTTAATCTTTCATTGTTACTTTCACATATATAGTTAGTATGCACACATTGTAAAGCTTTTGTAACTTTTTTAGCCCTATGATGACCCACAATGGGGGTCGAAACGTTGGCTGACAATAAATAATTAAAATTATGGTTTATTTTACTGACCGCCACCCGGAATAATTCCTGCTTGTAATTCTCAATGGCCTACTAATTTTATCCATTTCCCAATATATGGGTTGTCGAACAAAAAATTAAGAGCAGCGTATTTAGCAAATTTAGAATTTGCAGATAATAGTTACTTCTTAATATTTTATCCATTGAATGGTACCGAAAACCACGCAAAACATGTCCCGAAATGATCGTAATAGAAGGATTAACCTCATTACTTGTAGTCTCAACTATTAATTATTTATGCAATATTTATCATATCCAAATAATATAATATCTGATTTATCATATTATCTGGGCGAAGCCAAAATGAAACACTATCAAAAAGTATCAAATTTCGAGATTATTAAACGCCTTATCATCTTCTTTGTATACTTCATGAGTCACTTTTAATGAAAAACAAGATTTTTTTTCCAACAATGTTTCACAAATACCAAGAATTTCGTTTGATAGCATCAGTTTTTTATTTATTTTTTTTTCAATTATGACTCAGGAACAAACATTTTATCAAGCCAGTCTATTGTTGATTAATTAGCTTTCAGATAAGTATTCTAAGGAAAAAAATAGATTGTTGGCTTGCAATAAAAAGTAATTATGTTCCTACAGCTTTTGGATGAATTTGTTTTTTATAGCCAATTATAAAAAATGAGTATTTCAAGTTAAAAAGTCAGGTGCCCGCAACTCACGATTTTCAGCCACCCTAGTTGTTAAAATCATGTAAAAACTTTTAAATGAAGTCAAGGCGAAATAATATTAAAGAATTACCATAAGTTCGATTTATTTTAGATTAAATAATATAGTAATAGAAATTATTGTGTACGACAATCCTAACATTAATCGAAAAATAACTAAGAAAAGGAATTACCTAAAAAATAATGTTAATTACTCATTTAAAGATTTAAAAAAAATTAAAATGAAACATCTAAATATATAAATACGAATAAAATGAATTTAACACAACAAGAATTACAAAGACTGAACTGCCTTTCTACAATCTGTGTATTAATTGGTTGAAGTCTATTTTGGTTACGAAATTTATAAAATACTTTTTAAATTTTGTCATCAATCTCTGTTCAAGTCCCGTGCTCTGGTATAACGTTCTTTATCAGTTTTTCTCGAATTTAAATTTTTTTACAGTCGAATAGTAAGTGTCGAAAATTGTGTGTGCGTTTGAAGTATTGTTTTGTTTGTCCATATGTTTGTATGTGTATATATATATATATAAGTCTAGTACGAAAACGAAACTGTAATTTTAAATTACGCCCGAGATATTACAGCAACCTTTTCCCAAAAATCCGCTCACCGGAAGTGCTACTTTATACGATGCATTTTGCACCTTTTTACGATTTTCTCAAAAACAGCTCAAGTAATTTTGAATCAACTTGATGTATCGAAGTAAAATTTTTTGTGCTTAGATATCATGTGAGATACATAATGATGGAAACACTACGACGGGGCTTAAATGCCGATATTTCAATTTTGTATTCCTCTGAAGTACCACTAGTTCGGTACATTTGTAAAAATAATCCGTATCATGCTATTAGTATTGATAAAAAATGGCTGAATATACATATTGAACGAATTTGATAACAAAAAAATTGTTTTGAACCTGAAAAATTAAGTAATATTGATGTATAATACATCTTAGAAAAGCTGATATTTTTTTACAAAATGATATTTTACATAAAAAGATAATGTAAAGTGACGAATAGGGAATTAACATAGATGACTTTGTTGTACATAACAGTTGTATAAGTCACGGGTCCAAACCCACAAGTAGTCCTAGGATTTTATAATGGGATTAAAAAATCCTTATTTATGCTGTCCTTTGGAGGGGACGTAAAAAGGCGGTCCCGAGCCTGTGCGATGTCAGGTACTCGTCGTCGTACTTGTCCTACTTTCAAAGACATGTTCTTATCACATATGATGTCATTACATACTTTTTTAAGTTATCAAACAAACAAAAATTGTAAACCTAATCTAAAACTTCTTGAATTGCTTTTAGCTACCGAGTTAAGTAAAAGTCGAATGTTGCCCGCACCAGATTTTTTACTTTCACGTACCTATAGTAAGGAATAGTATTGCGATCGTGAAAATTTTCGAATTCCAGTTTTCAACGGAAATACACCTTTTAGGATCCCCTGAGTCCAAATGACTAATTCTCGCAAAAATGTCTATGTGTATTTGTGTATGTGTCTGTGTGTGTGTCTGTGTTTAGTAACTTCAGCGCTTAAACGAAAAGTCCTATGAATATGAAATTTCAAATTTAAGACAACTATTCGCCCGAGATCTTACAGCAACTTTTCCTCAAAATCGGCTAATCCGAAGATCCACTTTATAAAATGCATTTTGAAATTTTTTACTATTCTCTCAAAAAATGCTCTAACGAGTTTTATTTAAACTCTATATACCGATGTAAAATTTGATTCTTTTTAATATGATGTAGGTTTCATTCTGATTGAAATAGTCTGACAAGGCTTAAATGCCGATATTATAAATTTTCTTCACCTAAAGTACCTTTAATTTTGTATATTTTATAAAAAATAACCATATTATCTTTTTAGCATTGATAATTAACAACTAAATATGTAAGTTAAGCGAATTTGATAAACAACTAAAGGAAAAAATTGAAATAATATTTTTTTAATGCAAGTTTTTCTTTTTGGACATAAGAACAGTAATATACATGTATAATATACCGCTGTAAAGCTAAAGATTTTAGAAAAAATATTATCTTACACACAATTTTGTGAAATTTAACAAAGAGTGTTAAAAGCGATAGAACTAACTGATTAGTTTAGATAATAATATAATAAATTTTTTAATAAAACACATGTTTCTATAGAAATTCAGTTTAATTCATTATTATCTCTTACTGTATTTGAAAATTCTTTAATCAATTTTAAAAACGGAGGTAAGTGAAAGTCGTGTGTTGCCCGCACCAGTTATATTATATGCATATGTTAATATACACTCATTGTATTCCTTTTTTTATCTTTTTAGCCCTAGTGATAGGCAAATACTCAAAAAATTTGAGTACTGATTACTGTAATCAAATGATGCTCGCTGCTGATTACAAAATCTACTCAGCTTTCCTCCTGATTACTTTCTATTTTCCTCTGTAATCAAAATTTTCGTACTTTTGAGTACTTGATTACTTTTTTATATGAGGTGGCCAGAATAGAGTATATTACATACATCTATTAAGTTAATTTATATTAATAATTTCTTTAAGCCATCTTATTTTTCATATTGTCGATTATTTTAAACTTTTCGTAAATAATTGATAAGGGTATATTATTATTATTAAGATAGGAGTTTCATAGATTATCGTAAACTCTTCAGATAAAATCGATATAGGGGCCTATTATTATGTTTTTTTATAACACAAAAACATTATGTTTTTTTTTTTTTAACACATATTTCTATAGAAATTTAATTTAATTAGTTATTTAATAGTTCCACTCATTTTTTTCTCTAGCTTTATTTGAAAATTCTTTAATTGTAAAGTAAGTGAAAGTCGTGTGTCGCCCGCATCAGATTTTTTATGATTTTTTTCGGGATTTCCTATACCGACTCTTTTGTTGCCGAACTTGGATAGAAAAGTCTATCCATCAATATGGAAAAACGATCCAAAGGTTGTAAGGGGATATCTTATAATTTTTATTAATCCATAAGTTGGCTGCAGAATTAATATACTGCTTCGCAAGTTTTCCTTATTCTAGGAAATGATAAATAATAAGTTCTCCATCTGCTGATGCTTGCGCTGTCCAACTTTATCTCTAAAACCCGGGGAAAGGATAAGTAATAGGAAGAATAAGTGCTTACACTGTGTCAGGAAAAATTGAGGCGGCCATTACAGTAAACGTTAATATCCTAACGACTTGGCTATAACTCAAGCCCCTTAAGGCGACAATAAATCCTCGCTGTAATCTTCCATTGCGCTTTATTAATTGTTCGTAATTGAGGGTTTTTTTTTTTTCCAACGTTCAGCTCGGTACCCGCCTCTTTTGTCGGGGAACCCAATTTAATTTCATCTTGCCAAGTCTATCTCGCTTTCAAACCTCTGGGCCTATTGGAGTCGACTACTCTCACAAGGGTAATGGGAAACGCCAAATGGTTTTCATGGTCTTAAGTTGATAATTGTTTCCCACGTTGGATTTTAATGGATTTCTTCGGCCACGCTCTGGCGAACAGTATAACTTTCATGAGCGTATATATGAAATATATTGTAAGGAAAAGTTTTCGTGAAAACTTGAGCATTTTAGGGTCCTCTGAGCCCGACTTGAATCCTTACTTGTATGTACGAATGAATGAATGAGTGAAAAAAGAACTTTATTCTGGGACTAGGTCTCTTGAGAGGGGAGCCCGTGGCTGAGTGGCTAGCGCGCTAGTCTCTCATGCTACAGGTTCTGAGTTCGAATCCCAGTCCCGGCGGGGCTTTTATAAGGATGTAAAAAAATTGGGGATGCACTCACAACCTCTTCCCCGGGTATGTGAGACCCGTCAGCCAAAGGGTGGCCACTTACAAAATTAGTCGTAGGGAGTGATGACCCTACACTAAAAATTGCATCGTGAAACGTAAGTGTAAACTCGCAGGAGTTTACACTGCGAGGCCCAGGGCCTACACGGCCTGTCGCGCCACTGGAGGAAGAAGAAGAAGAAGGTCCCTTGAGAATAATACACATGTACAAAAAAAAAAAAAGGATTAAAACTGGCCAAAAAATACATACGGGTCAATCCATTCGAAATCGTCCAGACCTTGCCGCTCGACATTTTTGATTTTCGTGATTTTATGACCAGTTATTCTCTATCCTTTTGTGAATATAAAAAAAAAATGTTGGGTCAGTACTTTTAGTAATGCAACCGTTTTAAGTCAGCTCCGCGGGCAAAAACATGTGATGGGAAAATCGTTTTAATTCCTGTAATTTTCAGATATCAAATCTAAATAAAAACTAGCAATAAGATAAGGACATGCTTTGTATTTTTTGTCCTGCGAAAACAATTAAATGAAAATTAAATTAAATTTTTCATCGGTGAACATTGGACGAGTCTGTGTAGTATTTTTTTTTTTTTTTTCATTGTAGAACAAGACACGAACAGCTGTCAATATCTATAACACTGTATACCTTAGGACCATTGAAGCTGGTAAGAGGCAATGTTCCGATGGTTGAACGTCCCATGGACTCATACCTTATAGGAGTGACAACCATTTGGGCAAGCTAACCGATAAATAATCAAAGGGGTTCGCTAAGCCTATTATTATTATTATTATTATTATTATTAGAGTTTGGTCGAAGGCTACTCCCATATTTCTGACAGTCGGGTGGAACTTTATACGATTACTATTTAGGTACGGGTTGGGATATGTGGAACAGTTTTCAATTTTAATTTATACTGATATTTATTTTTGAAACCTATAATTGTTAGTAGACACGTGATACCTCAGTGCTCTGCCACTGAACTACTACTCTCGAGATCCCGAGTTTGAACCCGGCCGTGACAAAATATTATTTATTTTTTAATATCAACTCTTGATCGAACCCGGGGCTCACTCAGCCTCTATAAAGTAGCCTTGGATGAAGAAAAAACTCTGTAGTTTAGCGTGATCTAGACCAATCACCTTCTCTTCGATGGCCAATCCTACCCGGTACTGGACCCAAACCCTCCATGGGTTGTTGTAGAACAAGTTTAATAAATATTAACAATAAATAATTACCCTTATTTAGCCAATAACGGACCCGGTAATTGGAAGCATTGAGGTACCCAATTCTCACAAACTATTAAATAACTAAGGAAAAAATAAATGATTCAATTAACTAATAGTAACCAAGTTTATCAGCTAGAAATTGTGGATTAGATTTATAAGCTCATTTCCTCAGATCAGTGTTATAGGATGAATAACTACTACCTTATAAGCACGCGATTACTTGTTCTACATCATCCTAGGCTTCACTCTATTGAACAAAAAAAAAACTGGCCTTCCATAATGAAATATGGCTTATGTTATGCAATGATAAGCTAACGAGGTTCTAAAAATGAGAAGACGGAATGTCAAAAAGAAGATAGACCAGCCTCTTAATTTAATTTTTCATAAACAATTTCACTGTGAAAAATCTGGTGCGGGCAACACACGACTTTCACTTACCTTCATTTTTGAAAACAATGAAAGAATTTTCAAAACAGTTAGAGCTAAAAATACGTGAACTATTAAAGAATTAATTAAATTTAATTTCTATAGAAACATGTGTTTCATAAAAAAATCTATTATATTATTGTCTAAAATAATTAGTAAGTTTTATGTTCATTTCATCACTCTCTATTAACTTTTAAAAGCTTGTGTATGAGATAATATTTTTTCTAAAATGTTTAGCTTTCCAACGGTATATTATACATTTATATTACTGCTCTTATGTTCAAAAACGAAAAATGGCAAAAAAAAAATATTTTTTCTGTTTTCTCTTTTAGTTGGGTATCGAATTTATTCAATTTATATATTTACCTGTTTTTCATCAGCGTTAACAAGATAATATAGTTATTATTATTGAATCTACAAAATTAATGGTACTTTAGGGGAAGAAAATTTAAAATATCGACTGTCAGACCATTTTTATCCAAATAAAACCTACATGATATTAAAGCCCATTAAATTTTACATCGATATAGCGAGTTTAATCAAAATCGTCGGAATCGTTTTCGAGAAAATCGAAAAAAGGTGCAAAATGCATGGTATAAAGTGCCTCTTCTGGTAAGCTCATTTTGATGAAAAAAGTTTTGTCTCGTCTCGGGCGTATAGTTGTCTTAAATATGAAATTTCAGTTTCATAGGACTTACCGTTTCCTCCCGGGAGTTACCACACACAGACACAGACTTTTTTGCGGGACTTGGTTATTTGGACTCAGGGGACCCTAAAACGTGTATTTCCGATGAAAACTGGAATTCGAAAATTTTCACGATCGCAATACTTTCCCTTACTATATATAGTAAGTGAAAGTAAAAATGAAATCTTTTTACCTAAAGATATTTTTATCTATAGGTAGATAGATATGGGATATTTATTGAAAGATAGGTTTATGGTTCGGGCCGAATTGGCAGTATATCGAACATTTATGTTACGATGAATAATTAATTTTAAGACGAATGATAAATAAAAGATCATTAAAATAAGTGATTAATGATTTTACGGAAGATTAATTGGTTAAAAATTAGGAAAAAATTGATGGTTCGATTCAACCCCGTTTATATATATGATATTTGGTTGTAAAATAACTTCGTAGCCTTTTTCAATATTTCAATTTAATCATTTCTTTTTTTATGCTGTGTAAATATTGTATGGATGTAGTATGTATGATATCTTTCAGCACTCGGGCGTAATAATCTAGAAATTTATCGCCCTAAAACACCTTACCTACCTACCTCTTTCAGCACTACTATTGTTGTCCTAATTGGGACAGATTGTAATTTTACTCAATAAAAATTGTTGTTAAAAAAAAAAAAAAAAAAAAAAATCATTTCTTTACGTAATACTCAACTACAAAAGGCTCATCTACATGACCATCATAAGGCCTATCTGGACTCACGGAGTTGAGCTTAAGAGCTCCACTAAATCATCAAATTCTTTCCGTCTTCAATCCTTACAATCCAAAATCCTTCGAAAAATCCTCAATGCTCCTTACTTTGTCACGAATCAATTCCGGCAAAACCTGTCCTGAGGAGATAGTCGTGTTTCATTAACTAAAACAACTTGTGGTTTGTTAAGTAAAAGAAAATGTTTAAACTCTGTATCATTTCTAATGAACACTCCGGGGCGTTCCACATAATTAGTTTTAAGTTTGTATTAGTCGCGGTCATTTTAAAAATAAATTGAGAAACCAATAACTACACTAGACGTAGATGTTTTATTGTTAATTTATTTTTTATATGAACTGGTGACGATTAATTTGAGTATATGTTTCAGTCTAAGCAAAGTATAGAAAATAATTAGATCGCATTCTGTAAGCGCAAATATGGTTATTATTAAGAGGATGTATCCGTCCAAGTCAGAGTGTACACAATAGTTACTGAAAGAAAATATAAAACAATAAAAATAAGAAGAATTATTTAAAATAATGTTTGTAAATATTATACTTATTACAATAAATAAACAAATCCCCGCCTAAAACAATCCTTTGTGTTTATAAAATCATGTTTGCTCCTTCAATAATGATTCCATGTTCTAAATACGGGTTAGTAAAGGTGTATTTATTCGTCAGATTTAACCGTGATTCCTTATCATTAAGCGGTTTTTAGTTTGCTCAAAATGGAAGAGAAAAAAATTCATTTACTTCATTTAGATGGGTTTTTTTTATTTCCGAAAAGGTAAATCCGCTGCCTAGACAGTAACCGAAAGGGTATAGCCGGGTTAATGGAAATGCTACCGTTGGCTAGTTCCTTTACAAGTCTATTTCATGTCATTTTTCTTTTAGCATATTTACTTGTTGTATTCTGAAGTGTAGCTGTAAATTTCAGAAAACAAAATTAATGAAAATCTAATGCGTTGTTCTCAAGATAAGAAGATAAGACTATGAGAAGAGACTGTTCTAATTGAATATAATAATATAGTTATACTCCTCGTAATAGCGATTTGAAACTACATTATATAAAAATTTGGTGAAAATGATGTCCTTCCTAATTATAGATATAAATAGCCAAATATTATATTTTTCATATTAAAACAGCACAATTTTTTCTTCCATATCTTTTTTTATTTTCATTGTTACACAAATTGTCACATGTAGTCAACGTTTCTGGGCTTTTTCCCCATTATCAAGACGAAACAAAATTTTAAAAACATTTTGCTTTTAGTTACATTTATTAAATAATTTTTTTCATAATATATAATTAACTACAAATTACCTTTTTTATCTGTACATGCTAATGTTCTATGGCCCACAGCTACATCCGCTTATGAGGTTGACTATTGAAAAAAATGTGCTGTTTTATTATGAATAAATAAGTAAATCTTCCTCAAGTCATACTAAATTTATTTTTCATTTAGAGGATCTCTTGAACAGTATGAGATCTTGAACGGGTAGTTTCCAGCTGCGATCGATAGCCTTCAGTCCCAGCTTGCTAATTTGGTAGCGACAGTGGTGCCACTTAAAGGAGCCAAGTTGAGGATTGAGCTGCGCCGGGCAAGAGGACTGCTTGTGGGGACAGGCCCCCTAATTACCCCCCTTTTCATGAGACTCAGCCTCGAGGGCAAGGGTTAGTTAGCTATCGAATTACCTATCCATGTTATCTCCGCTAATTGGCTCTTGTTCTGGGGAAGGACAAACGGGCCAACAACCCTCGCCAACAACGTGCTTGATAACTTTGAAATGTTTCCAGATATAGCGCAATAAAGTTTAATTGTGGTCCATTGGTTGACCGATTATGCTAAAAAAGAGGTTTTTCGTTTGTTTTGTTTTTTAATTAAAAGTTTAGTTCGGCGCATCGCACACAGATCTTTTTGTAAGCTGTGAGTGAGGCTGATCCGTCACGCTCTGTGGTGAAAGGCTCGATCGGGTGAACTCGGGACCGCCGCACAGTAGGCTAAACCACCAATTTAGGTGGACAATAGTCAAGTCGAAAGTTTGGAATTTACTAGTTCTATTTCAGAATAATAATAATAATACCACAAAACTTCACCTGCACAGACTCGTCTAATGTTCGCCGGTCAAGCCCAAGCCCCCGAAATCAGCCTTAATGCAATCCTTCTATCGACGCTTCGGCCTACTTTTCGGACGCCTACCAGTCGGTTCAGCGAAAACCAACTTTCTCTACGTGTTCAAAAGTATGCCCTGATTATCAATATCACCAAGATCGCCACCGTTTCTGCTTCTAATCATTTATTTCGTCTATCGGTATTTAATTCGAGACCTATTTGTTTACCGGTTTTTATTAACATACTTTTATTTAGTTGTTTGCTTTCCGTGTCTTCACCTAGCAGTACCAAATCGTCGGCATGTCCCAAAACCGGAATCTTGTCACCCATATGATTCCGGTTCCATATGATTGCTACTTCAGAATACAACAAGTAAATATGCTAAAAGAAAAATGACATTAAACGGACTTGTAAAGGAACTAGCCAACGGTAGCATTCCAGTAACTATTTTAAACTAGAAGGTCTCGTGGCCATCTTCTAATCAGACGCCTCAGAGGACTATCAGGAATCGATGAGAAAGCAAGGGTTGGAACTAGTCGGTTAGTGTTGGAGCGGAGTTTGTCATGGAAGGAATGATAACTGGTTCGGGGGAAATCAGTAACATATGAAACATTGATTTCTTTATGGATGAGCTTATTTGTGACAAAGTAAGAAGCGTTAAGGATTTTCGATTGTTAGGATTGGATACAGGAAGAATTTGATGGTTTAGTAGAGCCCCAAAGCTCAACTCTGTAAGTCCAGATAGGCCTTATGATGGTCATGTAGATGAGCCTTTTGTAGTTAAGAGAAAGTTTGTGCGTGTGTGTAGTAAGTGTTGACAGGGTGCCATTGGTTTACGGCAGAGGGTAAAGGTTATTTGGTGGGATTTGTTGGAATTTATTTAAGTTCTTCAATTCTGAAACCATATCTCAAGGTCTCTGATATGGGATTGAAGGGTTTGAGGGGCAACTGTTGGATCGTTATTGACTGATAACACACAAGTGTCATCACCATAAGTATAAAGAAAAGGGTAAGGATTGGTGGGGATAGCTTTATAGAATGTTGTATTAACATTAAAATTGTTCCTTGTTTCAATACTAAAGTTCTTCTAGCACTTCTTATATGGTGTTCCAACTCCATATTTTAGATTGATTTAGTTTCAAATCACTATCACGAAGAGTATAACTATTTTATTACATTCATTCAGAACAGTCCCTTCTCATAGTATAGTTCTACTCTTTGTGATAGTGATTTGAAACTAAATTAATCTAAAATATGGAGTTGGAACAACATATAAGAAGTTCTAGAAGAACTTTAGTGTCAGAACTAAGAACAATGTTAATTTTAATGCGTTGTTCTGAAAATGAGGCAATAAGACCTCGAAACGTGATGTAAAATCGATGTGATAGTAAATATATTTATGAGAAGAGACTGTGCTAATTGAATATAATAGATTGGCAAGAAAGTAATTTTGACTTGCACCAATAGATATGTGTTATGTCTGTTTCATTATTCTTTTGTTAATGTTAGAATTTTGAGGTTTGGTAGTTTTTAACATGGAGAGCAAAAATGGAAAGCGGCTGAGACTCTCGTAAAAATACGTGAAGTTTATGGTGATGGATTTCTAACAAAAAGAAAGTGCCAGAACCGGTTTAAAAAATTTCTAGTCGACCTTCTGAAGTTGACGAGGACCAAATGAAAGCCATAATTCGAACAAATCAAATCGTCATATAAATGTGAGAGAGATCGCTAAATGGTTAAAAAAGATCACAACAATTAAAAATCACATAAAACGTCTTGGAATGCTTGAGAAGCAAGGTGTTAGGTATGCGAATTGAAAGCGGTTCCCTTAACACAACGGATCAATATTTGCGATACACATTTCAAACGTAATGCAATCGTCACTTTTTTTAAATGAATAATTAATTGCGATGGATCGTCTACAACAGTTTTCCAATAAAATTTGTTCGCGGAATCCTACAGTCGATTGGGCCGTTGATTTCCAAAAGTACTATATCCACTTTGGACAATTTTACAGGAAACGCAAAAATCTGTCATTTATGTATTAATTGACCAATTTACTTGAATCATTTTTTATTAAAATTTAAAGTTGATTTTTAAGTATGTTGCCCGGCTACTCCAACACTTAGTAGACAGACCCTCTAACCTTTCACTAAACTACAAAAGACTCGTTTACATGACAATCATAAGGCCTATCTCGACCTACGGAGTTGAGCTATGGGGCTATACGAAACCATCCAATTCTTCCCGTATCCAATCCTCACAATCCAAAATCCTTCGTAAAATCCTCAACGCTCCTTACTTTGTCAGGAATAAAATCATTCATAAAGACCTCCATGTTCCGTATGTAGCTGATTTGGCCCGTTCCAGGTATCATTCCTTCCATGACAAACCCCATCCCACCTCTAACCCACTAGTTTCATTCAATCCTTGCTTTCTCTACTATCGCTGATAATCCACCGAGGCGTCTGAAGAGAAGATGGCCTCGAGAGACCTTCATGTTTAGATTGATTACTTTAGTGCTGCCAATGGGCAGTTTCTCTTCAAGTTTTTCATGCACATATCATTTATCAGCATATTCACTTGATGTATTATAGTATACAGTTGTAAATGTCAATAAAATATAATTTAAAAAAAAGTATGTTGTCAACTTATTTTTCCAAAGTATTGCACTTTTCCCATGACTTTTAAACAATATAATATGGATATAGTACTTTTCGGAATGAAACGTGGATATAGTACTTTTTGGAACAATATTATTTGTGAGAACCTGTGTCTCTCTTTTTTGCGTCCATGTTAATGATTTTAACAATGCATTTGCTTGGCAGTCGATTTTCAGCCATTGAAAGGAGCTTAATACAAAAATTAAAAGTTTTTTTTTTACAAATTTTTACTTTTAACAGCATTCGTCCAGAATCTAAACGAACGAAATAGTTTGGGGTACATCTGCATATTATACATCTGCGGTCAATAAATATCATATCTGATGGTATTCCATACTACATAAAAGGGATTTATAAATATTTAATATTGAAGAAATTATTTTATTTTTTATGTACCTAACTGATTGGATGTATATTATGCACTCTTCATCGATTTTCATCAATTTATAATTAAGGGTTTTCAAGCCGAGAATTCTTTTTTAGGGGTGCTTTTAAGACAAACAAAAAATGTTTCATCTTTGTCAAAGAAGATCAACCTGCGCATTTTTAAGTATTGGCGAAGAAGCGATGAAAGAGCAGTATTCAATACGGACTGTTTGTGGGCAAAGGAATGGCTTTGTCCTTTGAAGACTTTGCCCCTGGGAAAACTACCCTCGCTAAATGAGCTTTCCTCTGTTCCCTAGGGTCAGTTCCCCGCTTTGAGATCTTCCCTGAAGAATTCATTACATCACCTAGTGGCGAAATTTGAGGGATAATTTTTAACTTCTCATCAAATTCATATTTAAGGTAACGTTGAAATATTGTTTTATGTCAAAGCCTTCGATGATTTGATATGTTATTATAATTATTTAATATATATATATTGAAAGTATCCTAAGCTTCCTGTGGAAGAGGAAGTGTAGTGGCATGGGTATAATGTTAGACAATAAATACCTCCATAATTTACAATTTGCTGACGACCAGATCATTATTGCTAATGACCAAGGAGACTCCGCATTTATGATGAGGAAGTTAATAGAAGCCTATACGGCAGGAGGCCTGCATATCAGACAATCAAAAGAGAATATTTGGCAATTAATAAAAATGGGAACGCAGCTCTAAAAGTTGGGGTTTGGAATGTAATGCCAACAGAACAATTCAAATATTCAGGTAGTGCTCTCCAAGGACAGCGGCAGCAAGAAAGACATCGATGAGAAAGTCATCAGAGGGACAAAGATAATACGAACACTGAAGTCCGTTCTGTGGAGTTAGAATGTACAGCTTAGTACGAAAAAGAGGCTCTTCCACGCATTCGTCGAAAGCACAACACTATATATGCCGCAGAAACATGGGCTGTTCCGCCTGGCTCAGCAAGAAAACTTGTCTTAATGGAAATGGATTTCTGGAGACGTAGTTGTAGAATTTCTAGATTACAAAACGTCCAAAATTATGTAATCAGAGAAAAGGGCGAGGAACCCTAAATATTCTTCATTCCATTGAGACAAGAAAGCTGAGCTGGTACGGACATGTTATGAGGGTGCCGGGCGACCGATGGCCGAAAAGAATTCTCCGCCATGTACCATATGGAAGGAGGAAGAGAGGTAGGCCGGAAAAGAGATGGATGGAAGGGCTGTGTGAAGCTATGGCGGCTAGGGACCTCACTAAGGAAGATTATAGGGACAGAGAGATATGACGACTAGGACTATTAGGAAACGTCAAGGTTGTAATAAAGTCGTTTATATATATATATATATATATATATATATATATATATAATATATATATATATATATATATATATATATATATAACGATAAGGAAGACTATCAGCCTTAATTCCAACTCACCTGATGTAAACACTTTGAAAAGTATATATATAGGATTATATGAATCAATAAAGCAGTGTTTGACTAGCCATCAAGTGAGTTGTTATTGTGCCCCTTTTCCTTATTTTTTTTTAGTTTTATATTGGCCAGCTCATAAGTGGTGCCGAAACCCGGGACCTTTAGACAGTATATTTTTTTCTTTCTATTATTATTTTCCGAGTCTGGAAATCTTGGAAGGCCTATGGAGGGGGAAGATGGGCCCCGAAGAAGATGCGTTCCACATGCTTAGGGAATCAAAAAAGCCGCGTCAGTCTAATGGCCAGTATGCGGGAGAACTGCTTACGAAGTTCAACCGTATAACCGAAAAAATGAGAGAGACTGCGAGTGTCGAGAAGGTCCACTTCAGAATGGATTTCCTGGCGATTATGTTAAAGGTGCAGCTGACGAAAGAAACCGGCAAACGAGAAGGTTCCAAAGAGCGCTCGTTCATCGACTGTGCGCAAGAAATGATGGACGCCAGTGCAGAGAGGAGGAATCCCGAATGGAGATAGAGGAGCCAGGTTGGACGAGAGTTGCCTACAACCAGCCAAGGGTTGCTCCGACATGGAAAAGACGAGAGAGAGAGTACGAGAAGCGAGAAGAGACAGACCCCAGCAAGGAGAGAGACGGTCAGGCCAGACGAGACCACGGAACAGTGGACGGCGAGAAGATCGTAAGTGCCATGGGTGTGGCAAGATCGGACACCTTGTAGCCCAGTGTCCGCGTATGCGGTGCTTCGAATGCGGAACAGAGGGACATCTAGCACGACATTGTCCCCACATGTACCGGCGTCGGGATACAAACCAGGTTCATAAGGAGGGCGGTCGGATCAGCGAGTGAATCTTCTAGAGGATCCGAGACAGCAGATACGGAGACAGAGACAGACGTCCCTGTCCGAGGAGGCGGCCATCGAAGCAGGAAGAGTGTATGGAGACGACAGGAAGCGGCGGCGCCGTCTTTACGCGACGAAATCTGAGGAGCGTACCGGCAGAGGGGCAACCGCACGTTGGTGAGTTACCACGCGAGAGGTGGGAGCGGCGGTCTGCCTATCATCCGCGTGGAGGGAGTCGCATGTCTGGTGGACACCGGGAGCTCGTGTACCATCGCATGCAGAGAGGCGATAGAGAAGTGGAGTGGCGGAGAGAGGGCAGTCCAGGTTCAGGTATGCCAATGTCAATTGATCACCCTAGGGGGGCCCTACAGTGTAGAGGGGGAAACCGACATGGATTTGCACACCTGCGGGGATCGCGGTGGCGGTTTATCGGTGCATGTTGTCGCTAAGATGCCGCGGGATTATGGAGTCATTATAGGGAACGACTTACTGGGCGCGGTAGGTGCGCGGATCCGGAATCAAGGGGGCCAGTGGGATATAAGAATTGGGGGGGGGGGAGATATTCCTGTACCCGCATGGTGGGAGACAGCAAAATACGTATAGGGGCGGTAAATCAGGTTGAGGATTGGAAGGCGTCTGTCCTTGGGGAGTTTGTCCTCTCCGCAGGCACATTCGAGAGGAGCTGGATGATTTACGGCGGCAGGGTATTATCGTGGACAGCACTTCTCCTCATAATAGTCCGTTGTGGGCAGTGAAGAAGAAGAGTTCGCGGGGGATAGTTTACACGGATGCCGATTGGCCTTAAGAATGCCCATATCACTTTTCAGCGGCTTATGGATGAATTCTTGAGGGGTCTGGATGAGTCCGTGTGTCAGGTGTATATGGATGATCTTTTGGTCTTCAGTAGGTCGGATCGGGAACACGTTGAACATCTGAGGGCTGTCTTTTGTCGTATGCGGGATTTTGGTCTCCGCCTTTCTCCGAAGAAGTCGACCCTAGGCCTGCGGGAGATAAATTTTTTGGGCCACACCATCTCTGCGGAGGGGGTGAAACCGGATGCCCAGAAGGTTGCCGCCTTACAGCGGATCGCCGTACCGACCGAGGTTAAGGGTGTCCGTAGGTTACTGGGCGCGTTAAATTATTACCGCCGTTTTGTGCCGGCTATGGCTGCATATCTCGTGCCTGTTAATAATTTGCTTCGGAAAGGGAATAAGTTGGTGATGACCCCTGATATCGCGGACAAGGTTCGCCGGTGCATAGAGCATCTACAGCGTGAGCCGGTGCTCGCGTTCCCCGATTTTTCCTAACAGTTTACGATCACTACGGACGCTAGCGAATATGCCCTGGGTGCGGTACTGTCTCAGGACAGCGAGCGGGGGGAGCGGCCCATCGCGTATGCCAGTAGGCGCCTCACGGAGGCGGAGGCCCGTTATAGGGCCTTGGAGAGGGAACTCCTCGGGATTGTCTGGGCTGTCGATCACTTCAGGCCTTACGTATTCGGGAGACGATTTCGGGTTCAGACCGATCATCGCCCTCTCCAATGGGTGGGGAAGCTCAAGGAATCGTCTGCGAGGGTTACGCGGTGGAAAGAACTCCTTGGGCAATACAATATGGATGTCGTGTACAAGCCGGGTAAGGAAAATGTTGTCGCGGACTGGCTTTCCCTGGCGCTCATGGTTAATGCCGTGGAGGAGGATGGGGGCGGGCCGTCGCGAGATGTTTGTCAGTTCTTGAGGGAATGGACCCCGGGGGAGGAGCAGCCACCTTCCGCGGAGGGGATTTCGAATGAGGATGCGCCGTCGGGCGACGAGGGCTCTAATGAGGGTCGTCCGGTTGCCATGGAAGAACTCGACGAAATGGTAAACGATAAGCGCCGCCAGATCGTCTGGAAGACGAGGACTCCGGGGCTGCTGAAGCTCGACTTTCAGCTGGTTGCCGGTTGTTCGGTTGTGACTATCTGGTCTCAACCCACCGTTGGGAAGGAACAGATCTGTAGGGCGCTCGCCGACGCGTCGAAACCGGGTCAGACCCATCACTTATACGTCGGTAACGCCGTGGTCTGGGAGCGGATTCAACGCTTGTGGCGGACAGAACGCATTGGGATTGACCGGACGTTTATCCGTTCCTCAATGCTGGTAGAAACCATACACGATGAGGAACGTCAACGGGAGGTTACACTCGCTTACCACCAGGGCAAGACGAACCACCGGGGGCTGAACGAAACGTTGCACGCGTTGCGCCGGCGGTATTATTGTGGGGGATGAAGCGTACCATCCAGGAGGCTATCGGGAATTGTGATGTATGCATGCGCGCGAATATATGATCGGCATCCACTCCGGGCGGTCCAGGAAGAGACTCCTACTGCGGCTGCTCCGCTCAGTGATCAGCAGGTCGATACCTTTACCTTGAAGGGATTTAAGTGGGTCACGGTGCTGGATCTCTTCAGCAAAGTATCGATGGCGTATCCCATTCAGGAGCGTAGCGGTGTTGCGCGCCCTCTGGATTTGGTTACAATTTTACGGTGTGCCCGACAGTATTTCCTCTGACAGTGGTCGGGAGTTCGATAATGTCAGTAGCAGGGAGGAGATGAAGCTCTTGGGGGTCATATGGCATCTTATCACCCCGGGACATCCGAAGAGTCGCGGGGGTATCGAGAGGCTTCACAGCACCCTTAGCGATCACCTTAGGGTCTTTCAGTTGGAGAAAGGGTTGGAGCCGGACGTGGCTATGGAACGCGCGATCGTCGCTTATAATCACTCTGTTCACTCGGGAGAGGAACTTCAGCGTTACGAGGGTCCATTCCGCGTGGTTATGATTAGGGAGCATAATTTGGTCACGATTGAGAGCTTAACTGACCCCAAAAAGAGACCTACGGTGCACCTAGAACAATTAAAGCTCCCGCCCACGGAAGCATCCTAAGCCTTTGGAGTATCCTCGGCTTCAGAAGTTTTTTTTTTCTCTCTAGTGTTCTTGTTCAATTCTTCACAGTGTTTTTTTTCTCTTTTGTTGTTGTGTATTCAGGAATTAAGGCTGATAGTCTGCCTTATCAGACCTTAACTGCCCCTCACCAGTTTACGAACAATCCTCGTAAACTATATTGAAAATCAAAAACAACTGAATACAAAAAGGATAATAAAATAAGGGCACATGATAGAAATATACTAATACAAAATGCCACACCGGCTGAAAAACATAATAATAAAAATAAAAGAAACACCTGAAACACAACAACAAAAGAGAAAAAAAACACTGTGAAGAACTGAACAAGAACACTAGAGAGAAAAAAAAAACTTCTGAAGCCGAGGATACTCCAAAGGCTTAGGATGCTTCCGTGGGCGGGAGCTTTAATTGTTCTAGGTGCACCGTAGGTCTCTTTTTGGGGTCAGTTAAGCTCTCAATCGTGACCAAATTATGCTCCCTAATCATAACCACGCGGAATGGACCCTCGTAACGCTGAAGTTCCTTCTCCCGATTAGTTCCGACCCGACGGTACACCACCGTACCGATTTTGATGAGACCCACCAAATCCCGGACCCCGAGATTATGGCGCGCGACCCGTCGCTGTTTCTCCCGCTCAATGCGATCGCGAACCCTAAGCCAGAGTTTCCGCAGCGCAAGGCTGTTGCTCACGATTTCACCCTCGCCCGCCGTTGCACTGCGACAATCCCGCCGACGACCCTGTAGTCCAAAAAGGATCTCGAAAGGAGTGAATTCGGTCACCGAGTGAACAGAGTGATTATAAGCGACGATCGCGCGTTCCATAGCCACGTCCGGCTCCAACCCTTTCTCCAACTGAAAGACCCTAAGGTGATCGCTAAGGGTGCTGTGAAGCCTCTCGATACCCCCGCGACTCTTCGGATGTCCCGGGGTGATAAGATGCCATATGACCCCCAAGAGCTTCATCTCCTCCCTGCTACTGACATTATCGAACTCCCGACCACTGTCAGAGGAAATACTGTCGGGCACACCGTAAAATTGGAACCAAATCCAGAGGGCGCGCAACACCGTTACGCTCCTGAATGGGATACGCCATCGCTACTTTGCTGAAGAGATCCAGCACCGTGACCCACTTAAATCCCTTCAAGGTAAAGGTATCGACCTGCAGATCACTGAGCGGAGCAGCCGCAGTAGGAGTCTCTTCCTGGACCGCCCGGAGTGGATGCCGATCATATTTCGCGCGCATGCATACATCACAATTCCCGATAGCCTCCTGGATGGTACGCTTCATCCCCCACCAATAATACCGCCGGCGCAACGCGTGCA
This sequence comes from Piezodorus guildinii, assembly GCA_023052935.1. NCBI lineage: Eukaryota > Metazoa > Arthropoda > Insecta > Hemiptera > Pentatomidae > Piezodorus > Piezodorus guildinii. Next base: position 52,377,410 of record CM041295.1, read on the forward strand.
ACGTTTCGTTCAGCCCCCGGTGGTTCGTCTTGCCCTGGTGGTAAGCGAGTGTAACCTCCCGTTGACGTTCCTCATCGTGTATGGTTTCTACCAGCATTGAGGAACGGATATAAACGTCCGGTCAATCCCAATGCGTTCTGTCCGCCACAAGCGTTGAATCCGCTCCCAGACCACGGCGTTACCGACGTATAAGTGATGGGTCTGACCCGGTTTCGACGCGTCGGCGAGCGCCCTACAGATCTGTTCCTCCCCAACGGTGGGTTGAGACCAGATAGTCACAACCGAACAACCGGCAACCAGCTGAAAGTCGAGCTTCAGCAGCCCCGGAGTCCTCGTCTTCCAGACGATCTGGCGGCGCTTATCGTTTACCATTTCGTCGAGTTCTTCCATGGCAACCTGGACGACCCTCATTAGAGCCCTCGTCGCCCGACGGCGCATCCTCATTCGAAATCCCCTCCGCGGAAGGTGGCTGCTCCTCCCCCGGGGGTCCATTCCCTCAAGAACTGACAAACATCTCGCGACGGCCCGCCCCGATCCTCCTCCACGGCATTAACCATGAGCGCCAGGGAAAGCCAGTCCGCGACAACATTTTCCTTACCCGGCTTGTACACGACATCCATATTGTATTGCCCAAGGAGTTCTTTCCACCGCGTAACCCTCGCAGACGATTCCTTGAGCTTCCCCACCCATTGGAGAGGGCGATGATCGGTCTGAACCCGAAATCGTCTCCCGAATACGTAAGGCCTGAAGTGATCGACAGCCCAGACAATCCCGAGGAGTTCCCTCTCCAAGGCCCTATAACGGGCCTCCGCCTCCGTGAGGCGCCTACTGGCATACGCGATGGGCCGCTCCCCCCGCTCGCTGTCCTGAGACAGTACCGCACCCAGGGCATATTCGCTAGCGTCCGTAGTGATCGTAAACTGTTAGGAAAAATCGGGGAACGCGAGCACCGGCTCACGCTGTAGATGCTCTATGCACCGGCGAACCTTGTCCGCGATATCAGGGGTCATCACCAACTTATTCCCTTTCCGAAGCAAATTATTAACAGGCACGAGATATGCAGCCATATCCGGCACAAAACGGCGGTAATAATTTAACGCGCCCAGTAACCTACGGACACCCTTAACCTCGGTCGGTACGGCGATCCGCTGTAAGGCGGCAACCTTCTGGGCATCCGGTTTCACCCCCTCCGCAGAGATGGTGTGGCCCAAAAAATTTATCTCCCGCAGGCCTAGGGTCGACTTCTTCGGAGAAAGGCGGAGACCAAAATCCCGCATACGACAAAAGACAGCCCTCAGATGTTCAACGTGTTCCCGATCCGACCTACTGAAGACCAAAAGATCATCCATATACACCTGACACACGGACTCATCCAGACCCCTCAAGAATTCATCCATAAGCCGCTGAAAAGTGATATGGGCATTCTTAAGGCCAATCGGCATCCGTGTAAACTATCCCCCGGCGAACTCTTCTTCTTCACTGCCCACAACGGACTATTATGAGGAGAAGTGCTGTCCACGATAATACCCTGCCGCCGTAAATCATCCAGCTCCTCTCGAATGTGCCTGCGGAGAGGACAAACTCCCCAAGGACAGACGCCTTCCAATCCTCAACCTGATTTACCGCCCCTATACGTATTTTGCTGTCTCCCACCATGCGGGTACAGGAATATCTCCCCCCCCCCCAATTCTTATATCCCACTGGCCCCCTTGATTCCGGATCCGCGCACCTACCGCGCCCAGTAAGTCGTTCCCTATAATGACTCCATAATCCCGCGGCATCTTAGCGACAACATGCACCGATAAACCGCCACCGCGATCCCCGCAGGTGTGCAAATCCATGTCGGTTTCCCCCTCTACACTGTAGGGCCCCCCTAGGGTGATCAATTGACATTGGCATACCTGAACCTGGAGTGCCCTCTCTCCGCCACTCCACTTCTCTATCGCCTCTCTGCATGCGATGGTACACGAGCTCCCGGTGTCCACCAGACAGCGATTCCCTCCACGCGGATGATAGGCAGACCGCCGCTCCCACCTCTCGCGTGGTAACTCACCAACGTGCGGTTGCCCCTCTGCCGGTACGCTCCTCAGATTTCGTCGCGTAAAGACGGCGCCGCCGCTTCCTGTCGTCTCCATACACTCTTCCTGCTTCGATGGCCGCCTCCTCGGACAGGGACGTCTGTCTCTGTCTCCGTATCTGCTGTCTCGGATCCTCTAGAAGATTCACTCGCTGATCCGACCGCCCTCCTTATGAACCTGGTTTGTATCCCGACGCCGGTACATGTGGGGACAATGTCGTGCTAGATGTCCCTCTGTTCCGCATTCGAAGCACCGCATACGCGGACACTGGGCTACAAGGTGTCCGATCTTGCCACACCCATGGCACTTACGATCTTCTCGCCGTCCACTGTTCCGTGGTCTCGTCTGGCCTGACCGTCTCTCTCCTTGCTGGGGTCTGTCTCTTCTCGCTTCTCGGTACTCTCTCTCTCGTCTTTTCCATGTCGGAGCAACCCTTGGCTGGTTGTAGGCAACTCTCGTCCAACCTGGCTCCTCCTATCATTCTCCTCTCTGGCACTGGCGTCCATCATTTCTTGCGCACAGTCGATGAACGAGCGCTCTTTCGGGAACCCTTCTCGTTTGCCGGTTTCTTTCGTCAGCTGCACCTTTAACATAATCGCCAGGAAATCCATTCTGAAGTGGACCTTCTCGACACTCGCAGTCTCTCTCATTTTTTCGGTTATACGGTTGAACTTCGTAAGCAGTTCTCCCGCATACTGGCCATTAGACTGACGCGGCTTTTTTGATTCCCTAAGCATGTGGAACGCATCTTCTTCGGGGGCCCATCTTCCCCCTCCATAGGCCTTCTTCAGTCGTTCCTTCACGATGCCCCAGGGTGTCTCCTCGTCCCCCTGGATATGGTTCAGGATGTTCCTCTTGACCCTGCAGACCACTGCGGCCTTCAATGCTTCAGCATCCTCCCCATCTAGGAGGTTTTCGGATACTTTTGAGATGATCCTAGCCATCAGTCGATCGCCCCCTTTTAAAAAATGATTTAACTCACCAATCTCCCCGGTGAATCTGTCGAGGTCGGAGATGGCTTTTCTCAGATCCTGGGCGGTTGCGGTTTGGCCTTTTATCCATTCCAATGTCGTTCTGTGCGCATGCAGCAACGAAACTTCCGGAAGTGGCGGAAGTACATTTGCTGCCGCCGGTGATGGTTCGGTTTGTGGTACGTTCAGAACTGCCGGTCTCAACACTACATTTTCCGCCATGATCACTATTAAGGCTAATTTTAACGGAGAGAGAGAAAGAGAAAGAAAAAAAAAATAAAATAACAATAAAAACTGAAGATTTCCAGACTCGGAAAATAATAATAGAAAGAAAAAAAGTTTTTGATTCCCTAAGCATGTGGAACGCATCTTCTTCGGGGGCCCATCTTCCCCCTCCATAGGCCTTCCAAGATTTCCAGACTCGGAAAATAATAATAGAAAGAAAAAAATATACTGTCTAAAGGTCCCGGGTTTCGGCACCACTTATGAGCTGGCCAATATAAAACTAAAAAAAAATAAGGAAAAGGGGCACAATAACAACTCACTTGATGGCTAGTCAAACACTGCTTTATTGATTCATATAATCCTATATATATACTTTTCAAAGTGTTTACATCAGGTGAGTTGGAATTAAGGCTGATAGTCTGCCTTATCAGACCTTAACTTATATATATATATATATAATAATTAGCAAAATGAAGAACCTATATAAACACACTAATGACAGGCATTTGCTAGTAGCAGAATGGTCGCTCACTACTGCGGATCAACAGATCAAACCACAGATCTGATTAAGTGGTCAACCGTTTATACTGTATATCAGTTCTGACATATTTTTCAATCTCTTATTATTGATAGTATTTTTTGTAGTAATAGACAGGTGAGGATTGATATCTGCGGTGTAACATACCGACTAAACTGTAATCATAGTGAAATTGGTATTTTTTTTTTTTTTTACTTTCACTTACCTATATATGAAATGTAAGGGGAAGTATTGCGATCGTGAAAATTTCCGAATTTCAGTTTTCACCGGAAAGGTCCCGCAAAAAGGTCTATGTGTGTGTGTGTGTGTGTGTGTGTGGTAAAATCCGGGCAAAAACGATAAGTCGTACAAAACTATAATTTCATATTTAAGATAATTATACTCCCGAGATGTTACAAAAACTTTTTCATCAAAATCAGCTAACCAGAAGAGTCACTTTATATATGCATTTTGCACTTTTTTTACGATTTTATCAAAAACGGTTATAACAATTTTTTTTAAACTCTCTGTATCAATGTAATATTTGATTGTCTTTAATATCGTGTAAGGTTTATTGTTATCGAAATAGTCTGACAGGGCTTAAATGCCGATATTTCTTCCTAAAATTTACTTAAAAAAATAACAATATAATCTTGTCATGAACAATACAAAAAGGTAAATCCTTAAATTGAATGAATCCGATATCGGAATGCAGGAGAAATCTGCAATTTTTTTTTTTTTTTTTTTATTGGAATTTTTCGTAATGGACAAAACAACAGATATATAGATGTATGATATATCGTTGGAAAGCTAAAGATTTTAGAAAAAAATATTATCTTATACAGAATCTTGTAAAAGTTAATAAAGAGTGGTGAAAGGCCCGATAAAACTAACTGATTATTTTAGATAATAATATAATATATTTTTTAATAAAACACATGTTTTTATAGAAATTCAATTTAATTATTTCTTTATTAATTTCACTCACTGTTATCTCTAACTGTATTTGAAATTTCTTTCATCGATTTTAACAACGACGGTAAGTGGAAGTCGTGTGTTGCCCGCACCAGAATTTTTAATCATACAGCCGGATTCTCCTGATTCGTCACGTGGAAGTGGTAACATATGACAGTTAAAGGCTTGCAGCAAGGGATATCCAATGATAGGTAGAGATAGGGACTTGGCTGTAGAAATAGAAATTTACCTTTGCCGTTTAACCAAACATATTTAAATTTAAAATACTATTGTTTTGTTATAAGTATTAAGTCGGCCCGAACAAGTCCTGCATGGCACATTAGTCCCTAAACCTTATTACCGACTAGTAGGCAAGTTTTCATAGTCTTAAATTTATTTTTTATTTGGAATACAAAATAATGAGACCTCAACTCTGTTTGTTATAATTTTTTTTTTTTTTTTAAAATACTAAAGTAAATTGCGTACTGCATAAAAATATCTAACCAATTATGTTTAAATGGAGCCAATATACAGTGACCACAAAATGCACATGTTCGATGTTATTGAATTTTGTATGTATTTCTGTTATTGTCTGTGGACCGTCTGGAATGGTTTAAAGATAAATAGCTTTTCAATTTCTTCCATCGAAAAAAAACAACCTAGAGTTAACTAATTATCGGGAATACTGTCAGACAAGCGTTAGTGCAGGGGACACCACAAGCGATAACTAAGTCAGCAGCTAAAAATCGGCCACTGTTATTCCATTAGCGGACCAGCTAGGAGCTGCCAATGGCCTTCGTCCTTTCATTATTTATTGGTTAGCTTACCCAAATGGTTGTCACTCCTATAAGGTCTGAGTCCATGGGACGTTCAACCATCGGAACATTGCCTGTTACCAGCTTCAATAGTCCTAAGGAATATAGTGTTATAGATATTGACAGTTGTTCGTGTATTGTTCATAAAAAAAATTAATAATAATGATAATAATAATAGGCTTACCACCCGAAGGTTCGATGCCGATACGACCAAATTCCGCCTACACAGACTCGTCCAATGTTCACCGTTCAAGCCCAAGCCCACGCGATCAGCCTTAACGCAATCCTCCAGTCGACGCTTCGGCCTACCTTTCGGACGCCTACCAGTCGGATCAGCGAATACCAACTTTCTCGGAATCCGTTCCTCACCGAGCCCAACAACTTTACTCGCCCATTTGAGTCTCCGCGATGCTATCAACTCAATTATATTCACAGGATACAAGTTCCGCGATTGCGCGTTGTGCAACCTTATAAACTCCCCAGTGGCCTCATCTCTCTTCGGACCAAATATTTTACGCAGTACCTTATTTTCGAAAACCTTAAGCTGTTGTTCATCCTTCAAAGTAAGCGGTCACGTTTCATTTCCGTAAAGAACCATTGGAAGAATAATAGTTTTATAGAATAATATTATATTAGATTAAATGATGTAACAGTATAAAATTGTTTTGTTTGTGTATTGATTTAACGTCACTTAATACTACTATGGCTAATCGGACAATGCTAAAGTGAGAGTCCTAAATTTTGTCTATCCAGGTTTTATTTGAATAGGGATTTTTAAGTTTTCCTGACATCGCATAAACTTGGGACCGCCTTTTTACGCCTCTCTCCTCCGAAGGACGAGAAAACCGAGGTTTTTGTAATCCGGTTAAAAAATCCTAGGGCCACCTCAGGTTTGATCCCATATAAAGCTGTTATGCTAGCCACTATGCAATAGGTGACCTAGTATAAAATTGTTATGTGCAACAATTACCTAACTTTATGCCCTATTCTTCTCTTTCGATTACCTCCCACAACTTTTTATGTAAGATAATTTTTTTTTCTAAAACATTTAGTTTCCAAAGGTATATTATCCACTCGTAATGCTATTTTTATGTTCGGAATAAAACATTTACCTAAAAAAATATGTTTGCTCTTTTCTCCTTTAGTTAGTTATCAAAATTCATTTCAACTTGTATATTTAGCCCTTTTTTTATTCTAATAAAATGATATGTTTAATATTTTATATCCTAGAAAATTAAAGGTACTTTAGAAGATTTTTGAAATTATCGACATTTACTACTTCGGCCCCGTCAGACTTTGTAAATCAGAAAAAAACCTACATGCGAGTAAAGGCGATTAATAGTTAATTTAATCAAAATCGTTAGTGCCATTTTTTTTGGAAAGTAAAAAGGTGCAAAATGCGTGGTATGGTATAAAGTGGTTCTTCTATTTAGGCGATTTTGTTAAAAAAGTTGGTATAATATTTCATGTATATACGATTCTAAAATATGAAATTTCAGATTTATACAACTTATCGTTTTCGAGATTGACTTTTTATTTGCGGTATATGGTCGGTCATTTGGACTCAAGAGGATCTTGAGTGGAAAACGTGTATTTCCAGTGAAAACTGCAATTTGAAAATGTTCGTGATCTCAATACTTTCCGAACATCTATTCTTGGTCAACTCTTACATTCTTGTATTTTATGGGATGATACATTTATGAGAACGATACTTATTTTATTCTACTACAGTTATGTGTTTTTGGTATTTTGTGAACTAAAATATGTGAGTAGGGCGTTCAAACCTACGTCACACCCTCCAGCAAGCCTGGGGGGCCACTCTCATTGTTGATCAGCGACCCATCGGACTTAGCCGAGAGGAGCTTCCGAGGAAACTCCACCGACCATCTACATATCCGCCACCCGTGGGACGCTCCCCATAGGCGGCAATAAGATCCGCGCTGATCCTTCGAATATGTCATGCATAGAACAAGGTGACGTGTACCGAGAAAGGTTTAAATATGAGTGATAAGATTCCGGTTTTGGAGTATGCCGATGACTTGGTACTGCTAGGTGAAAACACGGAAACCATACAACTAAATACAAGTGTGTCGATAAAAGCCGGTAAAGAAATAGAAATAGATGTGAAACGTGACCGCTTACTTTGAAGGATGAACAACGGCTTAAGGTTTTCGAAAATAAGGTACTGCGTAAAATATTTGGTCCGAAGAGGGATGAGGCCACTGGAGAGTTTAGAAGGTTGCACGACGCGGAATTGCGGATCTTGTACCCTGTGAATATAATTGAGTTGATAGCATCGCGGAGACTTAAATGGGTGAGTAAAGTTGTTGGGCTCGGTGAGGAACGGATTCCGAGAAAGTTGGTATTCGCTGATCCGACTGGTAGGCGTCCGAAAGATAGGCCGAAGCGTCGATACGAGTATTACGTTAATGCTGATCTCGGGAGCTTGGGCTTAAACGGTGAACATTGGACCAGTCTGTGCAGGCGGAGTTTGGTGGTATCAGCATCGAACATTCGGGTTCGGTAAACCTATTATAATTATTAGAGTTATGTGTTTGATCCATGTTTTCAAAAGGTATCCTCCAGTCTTGTAAGCTTAGTCTGTGTAACAAAGAAACGCCTTGTTCTAGGGAGATGTTTTTCGTTCTAATCCAACATCACTTAATAATACTATTCCTAGAACATACGACTCTAAATCATCATTTGCCTGGTATCATACACAGCCGTACAAAATTAAAGGATCACTTCAATATTTTGAAATTACTGAACTGTAATGGGTATTTTTGAAAATATTCTTTTTTCTTTGGAAGTCACACTTTATTATAAGGGTAATAAAAAATAAAAAAAAATTTCTAGAAATTTTTAATAGGAAAACAAATCTAAAAATAAAAATGCCCTACAGTCTCAAAATGAAAAAGTAAATCTTTGAAATGAAATGAAATTATTAACAAAACTGAATAAAAAGGAAGAATTCGAGGAAAACGATCAATAATTGGTATTCCCACCTCTATCTCTGATAATTACTTCCATTCTCCTGCCCATTCCAGCGACCAGAGCTCTTACATGTTGTTCGGGATGTTGTCCCACTCTTCCACTAACATTTCCCTTAAATCTGCCAAATTTTGTGGGTCTCGGGTGCGGACACGTCTTCCAAGCATGTCCCATACATGCTCTATTGGGTTCATATCTGGACTTCTGGGTGGCCAAACCTTAACGTCAATTTAATCTTGTCTGAGGAAATTTTGCACTGATCGAGCAACGTGAGGTCGGGCATTATCGTGCCTAAAAATAAAGTTACCCTCGATATTTCTGGCGAAAGGTATTACATGTGGCTCAAGTACCTCCCTAATGTACCTGTCAGCAGTTATAGAGCCACGGTTCACAAGAACTAATTCTGTACGGGAGTTTAAATTTATGCCCTCCACACCATCACTGACTCACCACCAAACGCAACCCTTGGAGAAAAATTGCATGGAGCATACCTCTCTCCCCGACTTCTCCATACCTTTTCCCGTCCATCTGGAGATCGGAGACAGAATCTTGACTCATCGCTGAATAATTCGAGGCTCCAATCTTCCTGAGTCCAGTTTAGGTGCTCCCGAGAAAACCTCAAGCGCTCAACCCGGTGTTCCCTGGAGAGAAGAGGTCTAGTAGCTGAAGTACGGGAGGTCAATCCATAATCGTTGAGTCGTCTTCTCACGGTTCGCTCTGAAATTTGCACATTCCTGAACCTCTGGAGGAGACCACGCAGACTGTTACCAGTTGATCGGCGATTCCGAAGAGCATGCAGTTGCAAAAATCTCTCGTCATGGTGGGAAGTTGACCTCGGACGGCCTCGTCCGACTCTTCTTGTATGCCCTCCAGTTTGACGGTGCCTATTAAGCACCCTGGACACTACGGATTGTGACCGTTGGAGCCGTTGCGCAATATGCCTTTGAGAAAACCCTTCTTCACTCAAAGCAAGAGCACAAATTGATTCCTCTTCGGTCAATGCTCTTCTGTTGGTCATCACAACGTTCTTTCTAAACTCACAAGTAAAAACTAAAGTCTCTTAAATGTTAGAAAATCTTCAATAAGATGAATCTTTGCTAACAACTAATAATTTACTAATAAGAAGAAAGAAAAGAAGAGGATTAACTGACCCTTTTCTCCATAAACGGGTGGGAATATAAACAGGTAGAGGATTAACTAGACAAGATACAACACAAAGTCCAGTATGGGACAAAGGAATTCCTTTTTTTATCTCTTATGTAATAATAATATAAATATTTGTAAGTGATCCTTTAATTTTATCCGGCAGTGTATTATTTTATCTTAAACGTTTAATTAAATAGCGGTTAAAAAATATAAATATTTAAATTCATATAATGTAGGTATCTCATTACATATGTAAGACAAAAAAATAGGTTGAAATATTTCATTTAATGCAAATAATATTAAAATGATCAAATTCAGCTAAAAAAAGTGATAAACATTTAATTTAATGCAGCCAAAATCCAAAACGTGTAGTTTAGTAAAAAAAAAAAAAAAAAATTAATATAATATTCCCTAGTAGAGCACAATCAGGTAGTTGTTCAGGTTTGAAGCTGATCCACCTAAGTAAATAGAATCTTTAAAACATGGGAATTCTGTATCTAGTGATAACCTTCCCCAGTGATCTAAAGGCCACCCTGGCCCTATATTTGCATTTTGTTAATTTCACTTCCATAACTGGGATTTAACTTGATTCTTTACAATAGGTAATGGTAAAATTGTTAAAAAAATGACTTGGGGCCAAGTTCTGTTCTGCAGGTGTTGCATAATAATGCAGCTGCACTTTTATTTAAAAGCATCAAAGCTCATGTTTAATTCAAATAGAAGTTTAAGGCCAAATCCTTTATGTTAAAAGGGTTTTGTACTTCGAAATTTTTTAATATAGCATAGCTATTTACTCCGAGCTTTATAATATAAGAGCTCTATTAAATTTTTAGAGCATTCTTTCAAAACTGTTTGATCAACCAGGAAAAAGTAATTTTTCAATATATTCCTATTTATTTTCAGGACGAGGTTCATAGTAACATAAAAGTTTTGTCTCTACAAACACCTTGAACGACTTGGAGCAGATAATTATGTCAACCCTATTCCAGTTTCAAAGACATCAGATACTTGCATTTAATCCAACCAAAACATATCTTCCTAGTCCAAGATATTTCACTTACTCCTCAAATTCTAAAGGCTGCTTTATTTCCTATGTATCATTACATCTTACTTAAGTGAATACCCATTGTGAATTTCTGATAATTTACCTGCACTTGCATTACTTTGCCTGACCATGTTGGAGTATTAAAATAGAAATGTGAAAGACCATACTTAAGAAAAATAGAAGGCTCCTCCCAACTGCTACCCTAATATAATTAAAAGTATAGTTGTTTTGGTGTATAGATCCTATAGGAACTGATTATTTAGAGTAAATAAAATGAACATAGCTTCAGATTCCATTCCTCTTTATTTCCCAAAGTAATCCATTATTTATGGTGCAGACAAATATTGATGTGGTACTCCATCATTCTAAGAGAGATCAAGATGGAATATTTAGTAATAAATGTTTTGATCTTCAGTGTGAGGAAATAATTGAGGGATGGAAAATGACTTTTTATTTTAATGATATCTATAAGTTTATAAGAAAAATTACAAGTAAATGTGAACACTTATGACTTGATTATAGGCTCAGGGTGTGAAGAAACCACCCAGTGGTAGTGCGAAAGACCAAATTCTGAACATAAAATAAAACCATCATGCCAGAGCACAGGTGATAAACATTTTTAGCAAACAAAAAGTGTCCCTTTAAGTAAAATGGCATTGGTTGGATACTAGCCTACCCGGGTTGTAATATATTTTGTGATGTTCCCATGGAATGAATCTCAACCTTAAAGAGTATTCTTTGACATTACTGATTAAGAAAGAAGGTGAAAAATTTATTTAAAAAAGTTTATATTACACTGAAAGAGCTAAGAAGAAATAATAAAGCTTATACGTATTTAGATGAAACGGCAGAAGAAATTAAGGCTTTATTATTACTGTCCAGTGACTAAGCTCTAATGATACAATGCCTTTTTTGTATTCTTCTTCTTCCAGTGGCACGACAGGCCGTGTTGGCCCTGGGCCTCGCGGTGTAAACTCCTGCAAGTTTACACTCACGTTTCATGATGCAATTTTTAGTGTAGGGTCATCACTCCCTATGACTAATTTTGTGAGTGGCCACCCTTTGGCTGACGGGTCTCACATACCCGGGGGAGAGGTTGTGAGTGAATCCACATTTTTTTTATTCTTATAAAAGCCCCGACGTTACTGGGATTCGAACTCAGAACCTGTAGAATGAGAGACTAGCGCGCTAGCCACTCAGCCACGGGCTCCCCTGCCTTTCTTGTATTACAATGTACAAAATGTGTGGAAAGAGCATTTTTGAGAATCTGTTCCTTGGGGGATATGTAGCACCCAGTCTGGGGGTTTCAGGATGAAAAACTTGATTATGAAGTGAGTCCTTCTGTTATTACCCATTATCTACTCACCTGAAAAAGATGCTCTATCTTTAATGAATCTTCCAGTGCAGATCAGGTTCGCATTCTCCTTTTGCAGGGCATGCCTTAGATTATTTTCAAACGGAGACTTGTCGAATGCCCCTCATAACTTTAAGCTTCCAGCAAACCAGTTGATATTTCCTGTCCTAATACCCCTTTTACTTCATTATTATCATTATTTTCTTTCTTTCTTTAGCCCTTTCCTTTATAATATTTTACATTTTTGAAAAATATAGAAAACAAATTCAATAGTTTCTGTATTATGAATTCTTATAAAGATTATTAAAATATTATTATATAAGTAAGTAATTTTATAGTAATTCTTAACCAGCACATTTTTAAGAGAAAAAAATTATTATTTGGTCTGTAAGAAAGGGATTCAGGCCGAAGACAATCTCTCTCTCTCTCTCTCTCTCTCTCTTTATATATATATATATATATTATATATATATATATATATATATATATATATATATATATATATATAAGGTTGTGTTGTTCTTAGGTTTCAGTCAATGAATAAACAATTTTATCTATGCGACGTTTCGAGAATTTATTGTTCTCATAATCATGCCTTAACAGTGGAAAAAAAAACAGAACATTAATATTATTATACAATAATTAATATATGATGTTATTGTTAGAGATATAAATTATAAAATTACTTACGTAAGTAATTTTATAATAATATCTTTAATGTAAATCCTAATTTAAAATATCTATGTACCTACTGTATTAATATTCATTGTTCAATGTACTCTTTTTTATATCTCTAACAATAACATCATATATTAATTATTGTATAATAATATTAATGTTCTGTTTTTTTTTCCACTGTTAAGGCATGATTATGAGAACAATAAATTCTCGAAACGTCACATAGATAAAATTGTTTATTCATTGACTGAAACCTAAGAACAACACAAACTTAAATTATCAACAGTCGAGAACTGATCAAACAATATATATATATATATATATATATATATATATATATATATATATATATATATATATATTGTTTGATCAGTTCTCGACTGTTGATAATTTAAGTTTGTGTTGTTCTTGGGTTGCAGTCAATGAATAAAATAATAAAAAACAATAAAAATAATAAAAAACTGTTTATTCATTGACTGCAACCTAAGAACAACACAAACTTATATATATATATATATATATATATATATATATATATATATATAAATTTTATAATTTATAAAATTTGGTCAAACAAACTGCTCTAAAGAAATATCTCGAGTTATGGCCTATAAGGTAAGTTAGGATTCTATACAATAAGTAGCATAATGAACCAACATTAAAACTATTTTATTAATGAAGAAAAACATATGAAATAAACACAATAAAAAATGTAATCAGCATAGTTAGAACAGCTTTCTCCTCTTTGCTGGGGGGCTGTATAAATCGCTTTCACATGCATTGCAGTAATGTGCATAACCTATAGGAGAATTTGGCGGAACCCTCAAGGATCTCAAGTAGAATGGCAAATAGTCAGGTAGGTCATAACCACTTGTCTGAAACATTCCATAAATATATAAACATACTGTTTACATTAAATTTCAATCAAACCAAACAAGAAACCAATATTTATTCAATCATTCCTTCCAATTTTTTTCAAATATAAGTTACAATTTATTTTGTTATAAATACCAGTGAAAACAAATCCTCTTCTTTCTTGAATTATTTAATTTTTATAAAATTATGGCTATCCTGACTTTTTAAGATCTTGTGTCCTCTTCAGGGTTGTACATACAGCATTAATAATTATACTATCTAGGCTTGGACAATAGTCATGGGCCAACCTCAATATGTAATTTGGTCATACCAATGAATATTCATACTGTTACATGCTGAAGAGGGGGACATATAATTCAAAAAATATTCAAGAAACAATAGATAAAATAAAGATTAATTATTTTTGTTTCTTAAGTTTGACATAGAGGCATATTATTAAAAGTAATAAGATGAAATGTAGAAAGATGAAACTTATGAACTGATATTTTTATCTCCTTTCACAATAACATATCTGCCAGTACTAAACACTTTGAAAAAGACATGTGGTAGAATTACGCAATCCAAAATACATCAATTCATCCTTATTCAAAAAATTACATCCTTTAGGTCCAAAAGTATGCATTGAGAAGCAGTAAATATTACAATAATTTCAGGGTTATCATCAATATTTTGAGTTGAAAATTTTTTGTTCAGGTTTAAGCCACTATAGGGAGCAGTTAGGCCTAGTGGATAGAGCACAATTCCAGCTGTGGCAGAATATTTATTCTGTTAATTCAGTCATGGGGTGACTCAAGGGTATGGAGACCCTCCTGGGGCAGACCCACCCTCTATGAAGTGGTTACCCAAAAAATTGGGGGTAAAACCTGGCAGCAGAGGGGGATCAAGTCCTAATCACCTCATTGCACTGCCGTTGGCCTAGAAACAGTACGAATCACTATATGTACTAAGCCCAAGACCCTTCATGGTTTGTAGTAGTGGTATAGGTTTGTTTTTTGTTTTTTTGTTTTTTTTGTAAGCCACTATATATAGCAGCCATTTTACTTAGTTCGTTAAAAAAACAAAATTTTAACCTTAGATCCGCTTACACCCACAATAACCTTGGCTATAACATGGCTGATATCTATTATAAATGTAATTTTTCAATAATATAGAGGCAAATCCTTTGCTCTGGCAGGATGCTTTCAACGTAACAGCAATTAAAAAACATTAAAAAGCAAAGCAATATATTCTTTTTAAGAGCACTGGATATACATATATTAAGCACCATAGTTATTTTAACATTTGGATAAATATTAAATGATTTTATAAATTAAAGCAAAATAAGGTACTTTGACTTATTCATTATTACAAAAACACACTAAATATCCAGAAATCACACATCTATAATGTTCTGGTAAATTATGTAGCAGACTAATATCTACTTACCATCTCATCTTGTTTAACTTCATTCTTCACATCTTTTATTTCCTCGTCTTTTATTTCCACATCAACCTTAAAAATGGGATTGATATGAAGTAATTGCTCATTGAAAATGTACAGGATAAAGAATAAAATTAAATTTATTATGATTCCTTGGTTAAAAAAATAGCCAAAAGGTACTATTATTTTGAGTGATCTCTTACTAAACTAAATTTTTACTTATATTTAATGTGTTGATGTTATTGACACTTAAATGCAGATTACTAAATATTGTTATATTTCAGTGCAATAATAAATATAATTATTGAGTGTTGAGTATTATTAATCACATATTGTATCAAAGACCTTGTACCTATTTATATTTAACATGGTCAATACAAAAAAAAAATTTAAAAAAATAAATAAATAAAAAAACCAAGTCTTGCTACTGATCATAAGTGAAAATAATGGTATTGCTTAAAATTTCAATGCACAACTAAAAATTATCACTTCACACAAGATTAGTTATCGAATTTTCATTAGGCAAATGTTTAAAATCTCAAATATTCTTATTTAGAAAACTAATCAGTCTATTTTAAAACACAAATTGTGCACTAGGAATTATTTACTTACCTCCATCATTTCTCCGTCCATTCTTGAGTTTAAATGGGCTTTTTTTTACAAAGGAGCAAACAAATTGATCTGGTTGTTCGGCAAGATGAATGAGAAATGTATCCACTATCACAAATGGCGTGTCTTCAACTGTAATCAGTTTTTCCCTCCTAAAAACAAGCTTCCAGGCCCCAATGCCTTCTATTGATAAATCGATACTTTTTCCTTCAAAATATTTTAAACAAAGAGGATATTAATATTTTTGGCATAGCAGATTCTATAAATACAACTATTATTAACTTGATGATTATAGTTTAATTTCATTGTTATATTTTGGGTTCGAATTTCTCAACTCTCCATTAGAAGATGGAGCACTACAGACCAACTAGCGCCTAAAACCTGTGAAAAATTGTAGTTCTCATGAACAAGGCGGTATCAAACGCCTTTTTTTGTAACTAGGTACTTATAGTTTTTTCAGTCAAATTCATAATTTTTTTCAGTCAAATTCATAATTCTTTCAGCCAAATTCATAATTTTTTCAACCAAATTCATAATTTTTTCAGCCAATATCATAATTTCTTGTACCCATTTTATACAGTCAATTTAATGAGGTTTTGCTACCGAGAACATATCATTTTTATTAAATCTTGTTGTTGTTTATCTATTTAACGTCACTTTATGTTACTGTGCTTAATCCGACGGTGCAGCGGGAGTCTTAAGTTCTGCCTATCCAGGTTTACTTAAGATAGGGATCTTTTACGAGTTCCACTTTCTAAATCTTTTAAGAGTCACAGGTGGCGCACAAATTTAGGGCGATCTGCTGGTTTTGGACTTGCGACCTTAAGCATAGAAGGCTGTTATGCTAGCCACTACTCAACAGGTGACCTTCAATGCATTCAACAAGGTGTTTGAATCTTCCGGGTTTGAAGCCGTGACCTCGGGCAGATTAATCTTAACACCTTGCTGAATGCATCCAGGGTCACCTGTGGAGTAGTGACTAGCTTAACAGCCTCTGTTAAAGGACGAAATAACCAAGGATTTTTACTCCCTAAAAGCAAATATAGGGCCATTTGCTGGTTTTGAACTTGCGGCCTTAAGCATAGAGAGCTGTTATGGCTAGCCACTATTCCACAGGTGAACCTCTATGCATTCTAAAAGGTGTTAAGGACTAATATGTCCAAGGTCACGGGTTCAAACCCGGCAGATTAAAACACCTGGTTGAATGCATTGAGGTTCACCTGTGGAGTAGTGGCTAGCATAACATTCTTCTATCCACTAGTTAATGAGTTTATACCTGGCAGATGGCCCTATATTTGCTTTTAGGGAGTAAAAATCCATGGTTATTTCGTCCTTTCAAAGAGGCTGTTATGCTAGCCACTACTCCACAGGTGACCCTGGATGCATTCAGCAAGGTGTTAAAGATTAATCTACCCAAGGTCACGGGTTCAAACCCGGTAGATTCAAACACCTTGTTGAATGCATTGAGGGTCGCCTGTGGAGTAGTGGCTAGCGTAACAGCCTTCTATGCTTAAGGTCGCAAGTCCAAAACCAGCAGATCGCCCTAAATTTCAGCGCCACAGGTGACTCTTAAAAGATTTAAAAAGTGGAACTCGTAAAAGATCCCTATCTTAAGTAAACCTGGATAGGCAAAACCTAAGACTCCCGCTGTACCGTCGGATTAAGCACAGTAACATAAAGTGACGTTAAATGGATAAACAACAATAAGATTTAATAAAAATGTTACGTTCTTGGTAGCAAAACCTCATTAAATTGGCTGTATAAATAAACACAAGAAATTATGAAATTGAATGAAAAAATTATGAATTTGATTGATAAAATTATGAATTTGACTGAAAAAATTATAAATTCGATTGAAAAAATTATGAATTTGACTGAAAAAATTATGAATTTGACTGAAAAATGCTATAAAGCTTGCTCCCTTTTTACTTTCACTTAACTATATATGAAAAATATAGTAAAGGAAATTATTGCGATCGTGAAAATTTTCTAATTCCAGTTTTCAACGGAAAAACACGTTTTAGGGTCCCCTGAGTCCAAATAACCAAGTCCCGCAAAAAGGTCTATGTGCCCGTGTGTGTAGTAACTCTAGCGCAAAAACGAATAGTCGCATGGAACTGAAATTTCATATATAAGACTTCTGTACGCCCGAGATGTTACAGCAACTTTTTCACTAAAATCAGCTGACCGGAAGTCCCACTTTATCCCATGCATTTAGCACCTATTTACGGTTTTCACCAAAACGGCTGTAACGATTTTGATTAAACTCGCTATATGGATGTAAAATTTAATGGGCTTTAATATCATGTAGGTTTTATTCTGATGGGGCTTAAATTCAGATATTTTAAATTTTCACCCTCTAAAATACGTTAATAAATTAATAAGTTGAACGAATTCGATATCCAACTAAAGGAGAAAACTGAAAAAATATTTTTTTAATGCAATTCTTTCACCGCTTGGCCACTGGATGGTGCTGTCATCGCCGGACGCTCCAAGTAGTTCTAACACAGAGTGATGAAAATATTATAATATGTTTTAATAACCATGTTTTAATGACGTGTATGTTACATTTGTTTGATATTTAAGACAACTATACGCCCGAAATAAAAAATAAAAAATGTCGTGCAAAACGCATGGTATAAATGTTGGTTCTGGTTAGCCAATTTTGATGACAAAGTTGCTGTAACATTTCGGGCGTATAGTTGTCTTAAATATCAAACCAACAAGTGTAACATACACATCATTTAAACATGGTTTTAAATGTAGAAACACCATTTTAATAAATTAAACATTATTTATAATACAGGTTTAAAAAAAAATAAATGATAAAGTTTTATAGATAATAATGCAATCGAATATTTATACGTTGAAAGTATGTGGGAGTGTATGATGATTCACTATCACCAAATCTCACGAATTTACTGTTCTTTCGCAGTGTAGCGCAGCCAGTAAAGGGGGCAAGCTTGGAGAAACTAGTTACCAAAAAAGGCGCTAGATAACATAAAATACCAGCAATTTTTCTCAGATTTAAGGCGCTAGTATCGTTAATTGTACATGCAGGTGGGCAGTAGGCTAAGGGAATGGATCGTGGCCCGTGGTGTTCATACAGTGGTCCATTGTTCAGTTCATAAACAATGCTTTTTAGTATAAGAGTAGTATAATATAGACGTAGAATGTTAGAAAAGGAAGCTCAAGATTACAGAAACATAATATTTAAAAAAATAACGTCGTTGAAAGTAAAGAAGATTGAAAACAAACACGCATAAACCTTAGTTATGATATAGCTTTTTTTAGTCGAACTCATATTTTTTTTCAAACAAATCATAATTTTTTAAAAATCAATTTCATAATTTCTTGAACCTATTTTATACAGTTAGTTTAATGAGGTTTTCTTACCAAAAATTAAATAATTGTATTTTTTTTTTGTTCTCCTCTACCTCGCCTTTGAAGGCTGTACGGGGTTTCTCGGGCCAGGGGGTGAGGGCGGGAGATAAATGCTGCAATAAAAGCCCCTCACAGCACTAAGTCTAAGTCTAATTGTTTGGTTTTCAAATTATTTGGTCCTCTGTGTTGCTAGGCAATGCGTGATTAAAGTATGTTGTTGTTTATTCCAGTGGTTCCCAACAAAAAATTTTCGCAGACCCCTTTATCGAGTTATTTCTATAGCAAGAACCCCCTATATTGTGTATATATATATATATATATATATATATATATATATATATATATATATACATATAACAAGCGGCTGCTGTGCCTCAGTCGGAATACACCACACTATATGGTAAGATTGGAGGTCGCATCCGTGCCTGTGGGGTATTACGTCCTGAAAACGATGCTTAAATGGTTGAGAAAGGTCTTAAGCATGGATAATACCCGATATGTAAAACAATGTTTCCTAAAGTTGATGCTCCTGGATAGAGATGATAGGTGGAGTAAGCAATATAACTGGGTCAGGCAGTTAAGGAAATTAATTCTTCGAGAGTTTCGGGATGATTGACCCGTTATTATTCAACGACTCTATTACTGTTAGAACCAGGGAGAGGGATATTTTGGAGGGCTACTGCAAATATATGAGAATGAAGGATATAG
Organism: Piezodorus guildinii; assembly: GCA_023052935.1. NCBI lineage: Eukaryota > Metazoa > Arthropoda > Insecta > Hemiptera > Pentatomidae > Piezodorus > Piezodorus guildinii. The sequence goes on from CM041295.1 coordinate 52,397,180, forward strand.
CCATGCTCCAAGAGTCGACCTATAGCCCGTGGTATAGAAAGGTCTTTGCTGTCACCGCCCTTCCGCAAAGTTATATAATGTTAGGATGCAATATCGCGTATGTTAGAACTTTAGCCCAGATCAGACTGTCGGGAAAATACGCCATCTCCTTTAGTGTCGGCCCGCAGAAGTATAGTCTGGACCCACAGAAGCCGTGCCCAGTTTGTGAAGGAAACGCATTAGAAGATTGTTTCCATTTTTTTGCTCGATGTCCCGCATACCAAGTTATTCAATTTTGCGCTAGAGCTTGGTTTTTTTTCTTCATTTTCATTTCCCCAAATTAGGCCATTACTAGAAAACAGATTTTCAGTAGAGGTATTCCACATGGCATGTACGTGATACGGTAAAGCCATGTAAAAATCTACCTATCTATCTATCTATATACCTTGTCCAACTAGTCTCAGCATATAACAATATAATTATTTCTGGTGACTTCAATACTAATATGTTATCTGAGTCCAGTGACAAATCCTTCCTTACAGATCTAATATACTCCCTTAATCTTTATCTTGTTCCTTACTATCCTACCCACCACACACAACACTCAGATACCTGGTTAGACCTCCATATTTCTGATTCTCCTACAAAAATTATTTCCTCCTCACAGCACCCCGTTCTGTTTCTTTCATCACACGACCTTATCCATATCGCATATAACCTACCTGTCAAATCATTTACACCAACAGTTATATCATATCGTAATTTGGACCTTCTTTCCCATGAATCCCTTCAACCTGACTCCATCTACTGGGACTATCTATACTCCTACAACTCCATTGATCTTAAGGTCTCCTTTCTCACCTCAAACCTACGATCCATATTAGACACCCATGCTCCGTTAAAAACCAGAACCTTACGACGTCCTACTGCTGACCCCAGAAATAAAAACAATGATGAAAAGAAGAGAAGCGGCAAGACGCAAATTTCGACGTACTCGTCAACAAGATGATTATGCGTCTTTCAAGAAACTTCGAAACGAAACCCAATCCGCAGTACGACGTGCTAAATCTCTCCATATCCATTCTGTCCTTTCCGAAGCTCCCGATTCTAGATCTAAATGGAAAATTCTTCGTAAATTGTCCTTCCCTGAATCCAATAACCTTAGTTCTTTCTAAATCACGCCTGACGAACTCAATAATCATTACATTTCCTCAGCTTCTAATTCCTCAATAGCTCCTGACATTACTTACCGAAGGTTTAATCCTGAAAGTTTCTTTTTTTCTCATGTTTCATACGACGAGCTGCTTGCTACAATCTCGAAATCCCATACCAATGACTATGGACCTGACAATATCCCTGTAAAATTAATAAATTCCATCCTCCCATCCCTCATACCAATACTCTATCATATATATAATTTCTCTCTACAAAATTCAATTTTTCCTTCTTCCTGGAAAACTGCCCTCGTCCGACCACAAAATAAAGTTCCAAATCCTACCTCACCGCAAGATTTCCGTCCTATTTCTCTTCTCTCCAATCTTTCAAAACCGCTCGAACGCCTTGTTCAAATCCAACTCTCAAATTTCCTAGAAGAAAACTCCCTTCTTAGTCCTCTCCAATCCGGTTTTCGATCTGGTTATTCTACCCAATCCGCTCTCCTTAAAATAACACAAGACCTCCAAACTGCCATTGATCACCAACAAATAACAATTCTTATCCTTCTCGATTTCTCAAAGGCGTTTGACACCGTTGACCATAGCATCCTTCTTACCAAACTCCAAAATCTTCCAGTATCCAACAGTGCTTCGCGCTGGTTTCAATCCTTTCTCTCCGATCGTTCTCAGTACGTAGTAGTGCCAGACCAGCCCCCATCCTCAACCTTGCCCCTTTTCTGCGGTGTCCCACAGGGGTCGTCTCTATCTCCTACCCTATTTGCTATTTATATTAATGACCTGCCTCTCCATATTAATCACTCTAAATACCACCTCTATGGAGACGATTTTCAAATTTACCTTTCCTTTCCACCTCCCGACCTATTACCAGCAACAAAAAGACTACAAGAGGATTTAGATCGAATAAGTCACTGGGCTGTAGTCAATAAACTGAAACTAAATATTGAAAAAACAAAGGCCATTGTAATAGGATCCCATCACTTCTTGAAAACTGTTCCACATATCCCAACCCTCTTCCTAAATGGTAACCCTATAAAGTTTTATCCGACCGTCAGGAATCTGGGAGTAACCTTTGATCAAACCCTCTCTTTCAAGAACCATATTTCCGAAATTTCCCGCCGCACCTTTTACACCTTAAAGCGACTGAATTCCCTTCGTCACCTATTCCCGTATGAAACCCGGAAGCTCCTCGTTACCTCTCTAATATTCCCCCACTTCGACTAATGCTGTACCGTATACGGTTGTGTTTCTGGGGATCTCGAAGTAAAAATAAAACGCCTAATTAATTGCTTTATTCGATTTATCTTCGGGGTCCCGAGGTACACCTCCGTTTTCGAATTTTATAGCGAGTTGAAGTGGCTTTATCCTTCCAATCGTCGGAAGTATTTCCTTGCATCATTCCTATACCAAGTTATTCAATCCCGCCGTCCATCATGCATTTTCAACCTTTTACAATTCAAATCCTCTGTCCATTCCCGCTGTATACGCTCTAGGCCTTCAGATTTATACACAACGGCCCACCAATCTGCACATTTTGACAGAACGTTCCTTATCCGATCCTCAATCCTATGGAATTCTATTCCTCTTTCTATCCGTCACTCCAACTCTCTTCCTGCATTCAAATCCCGCTTATTCATTCATCTCATGACCATCCAGTCAAAAGAAAATTGTAATTGACTCTATTTTATTCTATTTTCAACATATTTGCGTATGTCTGTTTTCTGTTAGTTTTAGCCAAATTGTTTATAAATAATTAATTTCTCTAAGACTCTTAAGTCCAATTTACATGTTATGTACATGTTATTCCAAAGGGACTTGTCCCAGAATAATAAAGAATTTATTTATTTATTTTTATATATCTATCTATCTATCTATCTAACTATCTATCTATCTATCTATCTATCTATCTATCTATCTATCTATCTATCTATCTATCTATCTATCTATCTATCTATCTATCTATCTATCTATCTATCTATCTATCTATCTATCTATCTATCTATCTATCTATCTATCTATCTATCTATCTATCTATATATATATATATATATATATATATATATATATATATATATATATATATATATATATATATATATATATATATATAAGTTAACGTACGCCGCTATTAAGTATAGAAGGAACGGGGATAAAGAACCACACTCGTATAGACTGAAAACAGAACTGACTTTATTCCGTCTTAATATATACATTAAGGGTCTTGTTTACAACCAACAAGGGTATTAGGCCTAATACGGTCATACGGCCGAAACACCCACGGCAGCATCTCCGCTTACAGATCTTCAGATAGACACCTTTACTTGGCGAGGTCACAAATGGATCACTGTATTGGACCTTTTTAGTAAGGCGGCTATGGCGTACCTGGTTCAAGAGCGTTCGTCTGGGGCTGTATTGGGAGCGTTACGGACATGGTTCCAATTTTATGGTGTACCGGATCGCATATCTTCTGATGCTGGCAGAGAGTTTGATAACTCTGCAATCCGTTCGGAAATGCAAGACATCGGGGTAACTTGGCACTTGAACACTCCTGGGCATCCGAAGAGCAGAGGTGGGATAGAACGTCTCCACAGCACGCTCAGCGACCACCTACGGGTTTACCAAGTTGAACGGGGCTTGGAGCCAGACGCGGCGATGGTGAAAGCGGTTGCGGCATACAACCATTCTATTCACACCGTGACAGGGTTCTCTCCGTTTGAAGTACTTTTTGGACTTTGGGATCGGCGTAGAGACAGCGTGAGTACCGCAGTAGATGAGGATCTATCGAAGCGCGTAGTGAACAATCGCTTGGCGCTGGTTAAACGATGGAAAAAGGTTCGGGAAAAGATCGAAAGGGAAAAGTCCAGAAGGATGGCCAAGGAGAACCGGAATGTCAAGGACCTTATGGGAGCCGTTAAGATCGGGATGACGGTGTACAAGCGGAAAGGGTCCAATCGAGGTAAGGAGCTAGAGAGGTATGAAGGGCCATACAGAGTGATTGGCATTCGCGAGCACAATGTTGTTACCTTAGAGAGTCTTAGCGAGCCCAAGAAGCGGCGGACTGTTCACCTTGAACAATTGAAGCTCCCAGCCAGAATGGTGGACCAGCCATAGCGGACTGTAGGCTGCTATAGAACATTTTTATAGTTTTTTTTTCACTTTTTCTGTTCAAGAACCAGTGCCGTGCAAAAAGCATTTTATGTTTAAGTGAGATTTGTTTGTGTTTTGTTTTATTATGTTTGTGCAGTTTAATTTTTATGGAGTATTTTTCTTTTCTTTGTTTCATATTACAATTGGATATTTCTTTTTTGTTCTATCTTCAGTTATAAGTTCTATTTCTTTACAAGGGCCTACCTGAGAGTTTACGAAAAGATGTTCGTAAACTGGCAAGGGGGAGTTAAGATCGCTAGTATGACCGTATTAGGCCTAATACCCTTGTTGGTTGTAAACAAGACCCTTAATGTATATATTAAGACGGAATAAAGTCAGTTCTGTTTTCAGTCTATACGAGTGTGGTTCTTTATCCCCGTTCCTTCTATACTTAATAGCGGCGTACGTTAACTTATATATATATATATATATATATATATATATATATATATATATATATATATATATATATATATATATATATATATATATATATATAGATAGATAGATAGATAGATAGATAGATAGATAGATAGATAGATAGATAGATAGATAGATAGATAGATAGATAGATAGATAGATAGATAGATAGATAGATAGATAGATAGATAGATAGATAGATAGATAGATAGATAGATAGATAGATAGTTAGATAGATAGATAGATAGATATATAAAAATAAATAAATAAATTCTTTATTATTCTGGGACAAGTCCCTTTGGAATAACATGTACATAACATGTAAATTGGACTTAAGAGTCTTAGAGAAATTAATTATTTATAAACAATTTGGCTAAAACTAACAGAAAACAGACATACGCAAATATGTTGAAAATAGAATAAAATAGAGTCAATTACAATTTTCTTTTGACTGGATGGTCATGAGATGAATGAATAAGCGGGATTTGAATGCAGGAAGAGAGTTGGAGTGACGGATAGAAAGAGGAATAGAATTCCATAGGATTGAGGATCGGATAAGGAACGTTCTGTCAAAATGTGCAGATTGGTGGGCCGTTGTGTATAAATCTGAAGGCCTAGAGCGTATACAGCGGGAATGGACAGAGGATTTGAATTGTAAAAGGTTGAAAATGCATGATGGACGGCGGGATTGAATAACTTGGTATAGGAATGATGCAAGGAAATACTTCCGACGATTGGAAGGATAAAGCCACTTCAACTCGCTATAAAATTCGAAAACGGAGGTGTACCTCGGGACCCCGAAGATAAATCGAATAAAGCAATTAATTAGGCGTTTTATTTTTACTTCGAGATCCCCAGAAACACAACCGTATACGGTACAGCATTAGTCGAAGTGGGGGAATATTAGAGAGGTAACGAGGAGCTTCCGGGTTTCATACGGGAATAGGTGACGAAGGGAATTCAGTCGCTTTAAGGTGTAAAAGGTGCGGCGGGAAATTTCGGAAATATGGTTCTTGAAAGAGAGGGTTTGATCAAAGGTTACTCCCAGATTCCTGACGGTCGGATAAAACTTTATAGGGTTACCATTTAGGAAGAGGGTTGGGATATGTGGAACAGTTTTCAAGAAGTGATGGGATCCTATTACAATGGCCTTTGTTTTTTCAATATTTAGTTTCAGTTTATTGACTACAGCCCAGTGACTTATTCGATCTAAATCCTCTTGTAGTCTTTTTGTTGCTGGTAATAGGTCGGGAGGTGGAAAGGAAAGGTAAATTTGAAAATCGTCTCCATAGAGGTGGTATTTAGAGTGATTAATATGGAGAGGCAGGTCATTAATATAAATAGCAAATAGGGTAGGAGATAGAGACGACCCCTGTGGGACACCGCAGAAAAGGGGCAAGGTTGAGGATGGGGGCTGGTCTGGCACTACTACGTACTGAGAACGATCGGAGAGAAAGGATTGAAACCAGCGCGAAGCACTGTTGGATACTGGAAGATTTTGGAGTTTGGTAAGAAGGATGCTATGGTCAACGGTGTCAAACGCCTTTGAGAAATCGAGAAGGATAAGAATTGTTATTTGTTGGTGATCAATGGCAGTTTGGAGGTCTTGTGTTATTTTAAGGAGAGCGGATTGGGTAGAATAACCAGATCGAAAACCGGATTGGAGAGGACTAAGAAGGGAGTTTTCTTCTAGGAAATTTGAGAGTTGGATTTGAACAAGGCGTTCGAGCGGTTTTGAAAGATTGGAGAGAAGAGAAATAGGACGGAAATCTTGCGGTGAGGTAGGATTTGGAACTTTATTTTGTGGTCGGACGAGGGCAGTTTTCCAGGAAGAAGGAAAAATTGAATTTTGTAGAGAGAAATTATATATATGATAGAGTATTGGTATGAGGGATGGGAGGATGGAATTTATTAATTTTACAGGGATATTGTCAGGTCCATAGTCATTGGTATGGGATTTCGAGATTGTAGCAAGCAGCTCGTCGTATGAAACATGAGAAAAAAAGAAACTTTCAGGATTAAACCTTCGGTAAGTAATGTCAGGAGCTATTGAGGAATTAGAAGCTGAGGAAATGTAATGATTATTGAGTTCGTCAGGCGTGATTTAGAAAGAACTAAGGTTATTGGATTCAGGGAAGGACAATTTACGAAGAATTTTCCATTTAGATCTAGAATCGGGAGCTTCGGAAAGGACAGAATGGATATGGAGAGATTTAGCACGTCGTACTGCGGATTGGGTTTCGTTTCGAAGTTTCTTGAAAGACGCATAATCATCTTGTTGACGAGTACGTCGAAATTTGCGTCTTGCCGCTTCTCTTCTTTTCATCATTGTTTTTATTTCTGGGGTCAGCAGTAGGACGTCGTAAGGTTCTGGTTTTTAACGGAGCATGGGTGTCTAATATGGATCGTAGGTTTGAGGTGAGAAAGGAGACCTTAAGATCAATGGAGTTGTAGGAGTATAGATAGTCCCAGTAGATGGAGTCAGGTTGAAGGGATTCATGGGAAAGAAGGTCCAAATTACGATATGATATAACTGTTGGTGTAAATGATTTGACAGGTAGGTTATATGCGATATGGATAAGGTCGTGTGATGAAAGAAACAGAACGGGGTGCTGTGAGGAGGAAATAATTTTTGTAGGAGAATCAGAAATATGGAGGTCTAACCAGGTATCTGAGTGTTGTGTGTGGTGGGTAGGATAGTAAGGAACAAGATAAAGATTAAGGGAGTATATTAGATCTGTAAGGAAGGATTTGTCACTGGACTCAGATAACATATTAGTATTGAAGTCACCAGAAATAATTATATTGTTATATGCTGAGACTAGTTGGACAAGGTATATAGATAGATAGATAGGTAGATTTTTACATGGCTTTACCGTATCACGTACATGCCATGTGGAATACCTCTACTGAAAATCTGTTTTCTAGTAATGGCCTAATTTGGGGAAATGAAAATGAAGAAAAAAAAACCAAGCTCTAGCGCAAAATTGAATAACTAAAATTTAATATTGAACCTGGCAGATGGTTCTAGGATTTTTAAAGCGAGTGAAAAATCTTTCGTTATGCCACCATTCATAAATCAGGTACTCCTTATAGAAACCCTTCCTTATAAAATGTGGATACATAAAATATATGACTTCCAGCATATTATCATTCAATTAACCACATCAGCATAAAATTACGTTAATTGAACAAAAATAAACTAAAATTCAAACTTCATGCGCTTGAGTATAGCAGTCATCATTCAAATCGTCTCTTGGATTTCTTGCTTTTTCAGTTGGAATTCACTTCAGTGCAATCTTGAAAACATCACCAGACTTCAGAATAACAACAGCAGTAAATATTGGAGCAAAAAACAGTAAGTTTTGTAACAATTTACAGTGTAAAGTGAATGCTGAGTAACCTCTTCAAATCAGCTGATTGCCAGTAGCACGACAAGGCCGGGATTGCCTTTATTTTCTTTAGTTATTGTTTTATTTCCCACATCTTGTTATTATCTCATTATCTTCTTCACATGAAATGCGATATTTTCACCAACTGATGTCCTCCAAAGCATCAACTAAAAGATCTAGATCTAGTGGTTCAATCACGTCTCCCATAAAACAAAGACCCCGCCGTAATACTAATACAAATTAAATCAAAAAGCAACCCCTTCAGTTACTAATACCGAATCTGATAGCACATCGTCACAAGGGATGACTGACGAATCTCCGTTTTTCACCCCAAATCCTTATCAAATCCTACATAATGAAAAAGAATACATGGAATCTGCTCCTACACCCAGTGAACCACGGCCTTCACCGATATTTGTCAAAAATATTAAAAATTTTCAGTTGTTGTGTGCTCAATTGAATATAATTACCGACTCCACCAGCTACTACTGTATAAGTAGAATCAATGAGACCAAAATATCACCGACCACCGCCCAGTCGTATAGCAAAATAGTGAAATATCTCCAGTTTAAGCTATCAAAAAAGAACTTATGGCGATGGGTTACAAAGTGCGCCAAGTCACTAATGTCATAAAAGATAGAGTTCAACTTCCTCTATTCTTCGTTGACCTGGAACCATTGTCAGGGGTAGAAAAAATTTATGATCTAAAAAGACTGTACTAAACAAGTGTAAAAGTCGAGAAACCTTACACCAAGAGAGAAATTGTTCAATGTCACAATTGTCAGGCGTATGGTCATACCAAAAGTTACTGTCATCATATATCACGCTGCGTGAAATGCGGTGAACAGCACAAGTCTGTTGAATGTACAAAACCGAAGTCAACACCCGCTGTTTGTGCTCATTGCCTCAAGGACCACCCGGCAAAATACAAAGGATGCCAAATCTATAAGGAACTAAGGACCAGGTATCAAAAATCCCAAGTACTGGATGAAACACCCAAACAAGAACTAGAAGAGAACCCTCAAAAATAATCGATGCCAATGTATCATTTGCCCACTTACTTGGAGGTGGGAACCAATGTAGTGAAGCCGAGGCCCTGCCGGAACTGCAAATGTACCTCAATATCCTCAATCCATTCCACAAATACTTCTTCCTCAAAACGTAATCAGTCCTAAAAATCCTCATCCACAACAAATCTCTCATATCCTCCCTCCTTCAAATGCCACAGACCTTACCCGTTTGATGACATCCTTCATTTCCGAAATCAAATCCCTTGTCATGCCCCTAATAACAATCCTTACGAAACTTGTATCAAATCTCATTCCTACTTAAAAAATCCATAAATGTCCTCACCTAATTCCTTATCTATTCTCCTATGGAATGCGAATGGTGTTAGGACTCACACTGAAGAACTTACAGCCTTACTGCAAGATAAAAGGCGTTGATGACCCTTGGGTTTTACGCCTCAAAACCCCAAACAACAACAACTGCAAGACAAAGAAGTTGATGTTGCACTCATTACTGAAACTAGACTAACCACTAAACAGTACTTCAAAATACCTGAATACACGACATACCGGACAGGCCATCCAGACGGCCAAGTCCATGCCGGTACTGCTGTCATTGTCCACCGATCCCTCTCCCATCACTTAAACCCACTTCCCGCCCACGATTTCCTACAAGCCACCTCTGTTATAATCGAGACCTTTTCCTTTCCGCTCGTCATCGCATCAGCATACTGCCCTCCTAAACATTCTATTTCCATTACCCAATTTGGATCCTTCCTCAACTCGTTGGGGAATCACTTTATTCTGGGTGCAGACCTAAACGCCAAACACCAACAATGGGGTTCCAGAACTACAAATACTCGTGGACGGACATTGCAGGCTGCACTCAACTCCCGACGCCTTAATCTCTTACCTCCCAATTCCCCTACCTACTGGCCAACTGACCCTAACCGTAATCCAGACATCCTCGACTTCTTCATCCACAGCGGGATTAGGCTCCCTGAACTATTCCATAACTCGCCTTGATGAACTATCCTCTGACCATAGTCCACTGATCCTAAATGTATCCTTAACACCTATTGCTAAACCTGTCCCACCGTCATTCATCAGAGGCCCTATCAACTGGAACCTCTTCCGCGAAATTCTCACCAATGATATTGACCTCAGAGTGACTCTCTAAACCCAAACTGACCTTGACGAAGCCGTCTATTCCTTAACAACCTCGATTCAACAAGCCGCCTGGACTGCCTCCGTTCCCGAGCACTTCCAAATAAATCCTTACGAAAACCATTTACCACAACACCTCCTAGACCTAATCCACACCAAACGCCGAGCCACAACATTATGGCAACGCACCCGTCACCCAGCAGATCGCCACTCCTATAACTTTTATTGTAGACAATTAAAGCGGGAGTTGGCGATCTTCCGTTCCCAATCCTACCATTCCTACCTCTTCTCTCTCTCGACTTGCGACAATTCCTTTTGGAATGTCACGAAGAGAATTCTAAAATCCCCCTAATATCCCATCCTCTCCGGCGTAGTGATTATTCCTGGGATGCTTTTGACAAAGATAGGGCCCAGGAATTTGCACTACACCTATCTAAGGTAATCACTCCTCATTCTGATCTCAAATCCTAAGACAACTTCCACCTAAAGCCATTACATTCCTTACATATATCTATAACTGTATCTTACGCACTACCTATTTCCCTCTGTTGTGGAAACACTCGACTATCATCCTTTTCCTAAAACCAGGCAAACCCTCCAACTGTACGTCATCCTACAGACCTATTAGCCTTCTTCCGATCCTCTCCAAAATCTTCGAAAAACTCCTATTAAAACGAATCCTAGCCAAATTTCACAATTTTCCTTCACACCAGTTTGGATTCCGTCCTCAACATTCCACGGTTCAGCAAGGACTCCGAGTTGTAGACCACATTTCCTCCGCCCTTGAGTGCAAGGAGTATTGTTCGGGTGCCTTTCTGGACATAGCTCAAGCTTTTGACCGGGTGTGCACCCGGGACTGCTCTTTAAGCTCAAAACCCATTTACCTCAATCCTTATACCTAATCCTCCGATCCTATTTATCAAACTGCTCCTTCCGAGTTCTTTGTGGTTCCGAATTTTCCAAATATTATACTGTTAGGACTCGTCCTCTACATCCTCTACACCGCCGATATCCCTACCGATCCCAATACCTTTCTGGCAACATTTGCTGATGACACAGCCATTTATCATCCGATTCCGATCCTGAAGAAGCATCGCTAAATCTCCAAAGGCACCTTTCCCTTGTCGAAGACTGGTGTAACGCTTGGCGGATTAAGGTGAACGAAAGCAAATTCACACACGTCACTTTCACCCTTAGACGTAAATCCTGTCCAACAGTTAAATTCAATTCCATACCGCTTCCTTTCTCAGACACAGTCCGGTACCTTGGCTTTTTACTAGACAAAAGACTGACGTGGAACCCACATACAAGACTTAAAAGGATAGAACTCAACCGCAGATTCGGCCGGTTTTACAAGCTACTAAACAGAAAATCTCATCTTACAGTCGACAACATATTACTAATATATAAGACAGTACTGAAACCTATATGGACCTACGGACTTAAATAGTTAATGCTCGTTATTACGTTACCAACTGTACCCTACACCATGACCTTAATATTCCATTTATTTTAGACCTGGTACCATCGAAATTCTCCAGATTCCATCAGAACCTTCTTCATCATCCTAATCCTCTTGCTCAATCGCTTCCAGCTCCACCCATCCCTACAATCCTCCTCGAAGATTGAAACGGCAGTCGGCAGTCAGCCCCGCGACGTTTTATAAACATTTATTCTGGAGTTCTGACACTGGTCAGATCCTCCACTCATGTACTGTATGTTTGTGGCTATTCCGCCCTATCTCGGCCTCCACTGGCTTACACCAGTGAAGCGCTGAGTGAGAGGCGCTGGGATCTCTTGGATTCGGCTTCTCCCCCCACTTGTAGAGGGAGCAGCCGAGTCTATGGTCCCTTTAGCAGATTGTAAATATTGTATATAGTTAAGTTTGCTGGTATGATTTTTATTTATTCCCCAACTTGTATTTATCTCTACTACCTCCGGTATTATTTATCAAACCGCTCCTTCCGAGTTCGCTATGGTTTAGAGTTTTTTCAAACATTATACTGTTGAGGCCGGTGTTCCTCAAGGCAGCGTCTTAGGACCCGTCCTCTACATCCTCTATACCCGATATTCCTACCGATCCCGATACCTTTTTGGCAACATTTGCTGATGACACAGCCATTTTATCATCCGATTCTGATCCTGAAGCAGCATCGCTAAATCTCCAAAGGCACCTTTCCCTTGTCGAAGACTGGTGTAATGCTTGGCGCATTAAGGTGAACGAAAGAAAATGCACACACGTCACCTTCACCCTTCGACGCAAATCCTGCCCAACAGTTAAACTCAATTCCATACCGCTTCCTTCCTCAGACACAGTCCAGTACCTTGGCTTTTTACTAGACAAAAGACTGACGTGGAACCCACATACAAGACTTAAAAGAAAAGAACTCAACCGCAGATTCGGCCAGTTATACAGACTATTGAACAGAAAATCTCATCTTACAGTTGAAAACAAATTACTAATATACAAGACAGTACTGAAACTTATATGGACCTACGACTTGAACTGTGGGGGACAGCTAAATACTCTAACATCAAACGCATCCAACTTCCAATCAAGTCCTACAAACAATAGTTAATGCTCCCTATTATGTTTCCAACTGTACCTTACACCACGACCTTAATATTCCATTTATTTTAGATCTGGTACCATCCAAATTTTCTAATTTCCATCAGAACCTTCTTCATCATCCTAATCCTTTAGCTCAATCCCTCTCCAGCTCCACCCACCCCTACAATCCTCCACGAAGATTGAAACGGCAGTGGCCCCGCGACGTTCTGTAAACATTTATACTGGAGTTCTGACACTGGTCAGATCCTCCATTCGTGTACTGTATGTTTGTGGCTATTGCGCCCTAACTCAGCCTCTACTGGCTAAGACCAGTGATGCGGCTGAGAGAGAGGCGCTGGGATCTCTTGGATTCTGCTTTTTTCCTCCACAAGTGGAGGGAAAAGCCCAGTCTGGGGTCCCCTTAGCAGTTGTAAATATTGTATATAGTTATGTTTGTTTGTATGATTTTTATTTATTTGCCAACTTTGTATTTATCTCAATTATAGGTTGTTGTTTTTTTGTTTTTATTAATTGTTATTTTCTTGTATATATTTGAATTTATTTATTTTCGATTTTATGTAATTTGACTTTATCATTATTTTCTGTATATATTGTATGAATGTGTACTACCATCACTATTACTACTGTTCATTATGTAACAAATTGTAATATTTCTCAATAAATAATAAGAAAAAAAAAAAAATTCAAACTTATATAAGATTGGAGATAACATATTCAAGTACTCATATTTTTTTATTATCTTCTCCAATATAAAAAAATTATTGAGAAATTTATTACATACAAAGAAATTTATTACAAAGTCAAATTACATAAAATCGAAAATAAATAAATTCAAATATATACAAGAAAATAACAATTAATAAAAACAAAAAAACAACAACCTATAATTGAGATAAATACAAAGTTGGCAAATAAATAAAAATCATACAAACAAACATAACTATATACAATATTTACAACTGCTAAGGGGACCCCAGACTGGGCTTTTCCCTCCACTTGTGGAGGAAAAAAGCAGAATCCAAGAGATCCCAGCGCCTCTCTCTCAGCCGCATCACTGGTCTTAGCCAGTAGAGGCTGAGTTAGGGCGCAATAGCCACAAAAAATCAGTACACGAATGGAGGATCTGACCAGTGTCAGAACTCCAGTATAAATGTTTACAGAACGTCGCGGGGCCACTGCCGTTTCAATCTTCGTGGAGGATTGTAGGGGTGGGTGGAGCTGGAGAGGGATTGAGCTACAGGATTAGGATGATGAAGAAGGTTCTGATGGAAATTAGAAAATTTGGATGGTACCAGATCTAAAATAAATGGAATATTAAGGTCGTGGTGTAAGGTACAGTTGGAAACATAATAGGGAGCATTAACTATTGTTTGTAGGACTTTGGATTGGATGCGTTTGATGTTAGAGTATTTAGCTGTCCCCCACATTTCAAGTCCGTAGGTCCATATAAGTTTCAGTACTGTCTTGTATATTAGTAATTTGTTTTCAACTGTAAGATGAGATTTTCTGTTCAATAGTCTGTATAACTGGCTGAATCTGCGGTTGAGTTCTTTTCTTTTAAGTCTTGTATGTGGGTTCCACGTCAGTCTTTTGTCTAGTAAAAAGCCAAGGTACCGGACTGTGTCTGAGGAAGGAAACGGTATGGAATTGAGTTTAACTGTTGGGCAGGATTTGCGTCGAAGGGTGAAGGTGACGTGTGTGCATTTTCTTTCGTTCACCTTAATACGCCAAGCATTACACCAGTCTTCGACAAGGGAAAGCTGCCTTTGGAGATTTAGCGATGCTACTTCAGGATCGGAATCGGATGATAAATGGCTGTGTCATCAGCAATGTTGCCAGAAAGGTATTGGGATCGGTAGGGATATCGCGGTGTAGAGGATGTAGAGGACGGGTCCTAAGACGCTGCCTTGAGGAACACCGGCCTCAACAGTATAATGTTTGGAAAACTCTAAACCACAGCGAACTCGGAAGGAGCGGTTTGATAAATAGGACCGGAGGACTAGGTATAAGGATTGGGGTAAATGGGTTTTGAGCTTAAAGAGCAATCCCGGGTGCCACACCCGGTCAAAAGCTTGAGCTATGTCCAGAAAGGCACCCGAACAATACTCCTTGCACTCAAGGGCGGAGGAAATATGGTCTACAACTCGGAATCTTTGCTGAACCGTGGAATGTTGAGGACGGAATCCAAACTGGTGTGAAGGAAAATTGTGAAATTTGGCTAGGATTCGTTTTAATAGGAGTTTTTCGAAGATTTTGGAGTTGATCGGTAGAATGCTAATAGGTCTGTAGGATGACGTACAGTTGGAGGGTTTGCCTGGTTTTAGGAAAAGAATGATAGTCGAGTGTTTCCACAACAGAGGGAAATAGAAAGTGCGTAGGATACAGTTATAGATATATGTAAGGAATGTAATGGCTTTAGGTGGAAGTTGTCTTAGGATTTGAGGAGTAAGGAGATCGTATCCAGAGGATTTACGGAGAGGAAACTTTTTAGGAAGATATTTGACCTCAGAGGGATTGATTGCTTTAGGTGGTAAGGAAATTGGTATCGGTGACGTAAGGAACTCTTCAACTATTGCGGTATGGGTTGCATTGAGATCAGAATGAGGAGTGAATACCTTGGAAAGGTGTAGTGCGAATTCCTGGGCTCTATCTTTGTCAGAAGCAGCCCAGGAATTATCACTACGCCGGAGAGGATGGGATATCAGGGGGGATTTTAGAATTCTCTTCGTGACATTCACAAGGAATTGTCGCGAGTCGAGAGAGAGGAGAGGTAGGAATTGTAGGATTAAAAACGGAAGATCGCCAACTCTCGCTTTAATTGTCTACAATAAAAGTTATAGGAGTGGCGATCTCTTGGGTGACGGATGCGTTGCCATAATGTTCTGGCTCGGTGCTTGGTGTGGATTAGGTCTAGAAGGTGTTGTGGTAAATGGTTTTTGTAAAGATTTATTTGGGATTGCTTGGGAACGGAGGCAGTCCAGGCGGGTTTTTGAATCGAGGTTGTAAAGGAATAGACGGCATCGTCAAGGTCAGTTTGGGTTTAGAGAGTCACTCTGAGATCAATATCATTGGTGAGGGTTCCAGTTGATAGGGCCTCTGATGAATGACGGTGGGACAGGTTTAGCAATAGGTGTTAAGGATACATTTAGGATCAGTGGACTATGGTCAGAGGATAGTTCATCAAGGCGAGTTACGGAATAGTTCAGGGAGCCTAATCCGCTGTGGATGAAGAAGTCGAGGATGTCTGGATTACGGTTAGGATCTGTTGGCCAGTAGGTAGGGGAATTGGGAGGTAAGAGATTAAGTGCAGCCTGCAATGTCCGTCCACGAGTATTTGTAGTTCTGGAACCCCATTGTTGGTGTTTGGCGTTTAGGTCTGCACCCAGAATAAAGTGATTCTCCAACGAGTTGAGGAAGGATCCAAATTGGGTAATGGAAATAGAATGTTTAGGAGGGCAGGATGCTGATGCGATGACGAGCGGAAAGGAAAAGGTCTTGATTATAACAGAGGTGGCTTGTAGGAAATCGTGGGCGGGAAGTGGGTGTAAGTGATGGGAGAGGGATCGGTGGACAATGACAGCAGTACCGGCATAGGCTTTGCCGTCTGGATGGTCTATCCGGTATGTCTTGTATTCAGGTATTTTGAAGTACTGTTTAGTGGTTAGTCTAGTTTCAGTAATGAGTGCAACATCAACTTTTTTGTCTTGGAGTAAGGGCCTCGGCTTCACTACATTGGTTCCCACCTCCAAGTAAGTGGGCAAATGATACATTGGCATCGATTATTTTTGAGGGTTCTCTTCTAGTTCTTGTTTGTCTTGCTGTTTCATCCAGTACTTGGGGTTTTTGATACCTGGTCCTTAGTTCCTTATAGATTTGGCATCCTTTGTAGTTGGGGCGGGTGGTCCTTGAGGCAATGAGCACATACAGCGGGTGTTGACTTTGGTTTTGTACATTCCACAGACTTGTGCTGTTCACCGCATTTCACGCAGCGTGGTATGTGATAACAGTAACTTTTGGTATGACCATACGCCTGACAATTGTGACACTGAACAATTTCTCTCTTGGTGTAAGGTTTTTCGACTTTTACACTTGTATAGTACAGTCTTTTTAGATCATAATTTTTTTCTACACCTGATAATGGTTCCAGGTCAACGAAGAATAGAGGATGTTGAACTCTATATTTCATGACATTAGTGACTTGGCGCACATTGTGACCCATCTCCATAAGTTCTTCTTTGATAGCTTCAACTGGTGTAGAAGAATGTAGTTTTTGATTACAACTCTAAGAGATCTCTCTTGGTGTAGCTGATAAGTATGGAAATCCGCTTTAGTATCAGTTAGATATTTCACTATTTTGATATACGACTGGGCGGTGGTCGGTGATGTTTCGGTGTCATTGATTCTACTCATACAGTAGTAGCTGGTGGAGTTGGTAATTTTATTTAATTGAGCACTCAACAACTGAAATTTTTTAATATTTTTGACAAATATCGGTGGAGGCCGTGATTCACTGGGTGTTGGAGCAGATTCCATGTTTTCTTTTTCATTATGTAGGATTTGGGGTGAACAAACGGAGATTCGTCAGTCATCCCTTGTGACGATGTGCTATCAGATTCGGTATTAGTACCTGAAGGGGTTGCTTGTTGATTTAATTTTTTATTAGTATCACGGCGGGGTCTTTGTTTTATGCGAGACGTGATTAAAACACTAGATCTAGATCTTTTAGTTGATGCTTTGGAGGACATCACTTGGTGAAAATATCGCATTTCATGTGAAGAAGATAATGAGATAATAACTAGATGTGGGAAATAAAACAATAACTAAAGAAAAGAAAGAACAATCCCGGCCTTGCCGAGCTACTGACAATCAGCTGATGTGAAGAGGTTACCCAGCATTCACTTTACACTGTAAATTGTAACAAAACTTACTGTTCTTTGCTCCAATATTTACTGCTGTGTTATCTTGAAGTCTGGTGAGGTTTTTAATATTGTACTGAAGTGAATTCCAACTGAATAAGCAAGAAATCCAAGAGACGATTTGAATGATGACTGCTATATCATGCGCCTGCGCAGAACTAGCATTGGTAATTAACAGCTAAATATGCAAGTCGAGCAAATTTGATAAAGAACTGAAGGGGAGAACTGAAAACATATTTTTTAAATGAAATTTATTGTTTTTGTATTGGTATTGGTATTGAGTTGATAGCATCGCGGAGACTCAAATGGGCGAGTAAAGTTATTGGGCTCGGTGAGGAACGGATTACGAGAAAGTTGGTATTTGCTGATCTGACTGGGAGGCGTCCGAAAGGTAGGCCGAAGTGTCGATGGGAGGATTGCGTTAAGGCTGATCTCGGGGGGCTTGGGCTTGAACGGTGAACATTGGACGAGTCTGTGTAGGCGGAATGTGGTGGTATCGGCATCGAACCTTCGGGTTCGGTAAGCCTATTATTATTATTATTATTTTATTTTAATTTTTTTAACTCAAGAAGAGTCATATAAATGTTTTATGTCACCGTTGGAAAGCCATAGATTTTAGAAAAAATATTACTTATACACAAGCTTGTAAAAGTTAATAAAGAGTGATGAAAGCCGATAAAACTCACTGATTTTTTTAGATAAAAATATAATAGATTTATTAATGAAACACATGTTTCTATAGACATTCAATTTAATTAATTCTTTAATGGTTTCATCGTTTTTATCTCTAACTGTATTTGTAAATTCTTTAATCAATTTTAAAAACGGAGGTAAGCGAAAGTCGTGTGTTGCCCACATCAGATTTTTAAGGTTGTGATTGTGCAGTAGCAGTCACCTGTGATCTCTAGAAATTTTATCACACAGAATGTTAAATTTGTCTCTATAGAGCGTGTTATTCTTATCACAAGATATTATATGAAAATTATTTCTCAAGACTTGTCGCGTGCCCCCTGAACTGAACCCTCTGTTGGAAACTACTGGTTTATTCTATGAACGATACTTTATGTTACTGTGGCTAATCCGACGGTGCTACAGGGGGAGTCCTAAATTTTGCTTATCCAGGTTTAATAAGAATAAAGATCTTGAATATGTTCCTGACATCGCAGACTTCGGGACTCATTTTACGTCCCCTATGAAGGACGGAATAACCGAAGATTTTTTGCGCCCTCAGAATGATCTTAGGGCCCCTACTTAGTTTGAACCCGCAATCTACATTATATTATATTCAATTATTATATACATCTATTAAGGATCATCTATCATAAATGTATTCGCATCATAATAAGGGATTCAGGTCGCGGGTTCAAATCCTGCAGGTGGCCCTAGAATTATTATGAAGGCGTAAAAAATATTCGGTTATGCCGTCCTTCAGAGGGGACGTAAAATGAGTCCCGAATCCTGCGATGTCAGGAACATGCTAATAAGCGTTATCCTTATTAAACCTGAATCGCAAAAATTAGGACTCCCGCTGTAGCACCGCCGGATTAGCCAGAGTAACAAAAGTAATGTTAAATGAATAAACAACAACATGATTTGATAAAAAGCTTTAGTTTTTGAAAAGAATAATTCAAGAAATTATGAAATTTACCGAAAATATTATGAGTTAGATTGAAAAAATCATGGATTTGATTGAAAAAAAAAATGAATTTGATTGAAAAAATTATTAGTTTGACTTTAAAATAGCTATAGTTACATGTGAGTCAAAAAAAAAGTAACAGACATAACCATACCAAGGATCCACGGATTAATAAAGGTACATAAAATGTGAAAAACAAGAATGAATCAACACATTTCTAATTGTCAAAAAATAAAAAACATAAATATTACAGCAAAATCCAACCATAGTATAATAAATAAACACAGTTTCAATTTGAAAAAAAGAAAAATATTAATATAGAACAAAAAGTTAAAAATAAAAAAATTCTAGAATCGATTAATATAACTAAAAATTTAATAATACTGTTAATTATAAATATTACAGTAAATTATGATTATACAGTTCCGAAGGTTTTATTTAAAAAGTTTTTAAGTAAAAGCCCTGAAGTAAAAAAGTAACGATCGAACAACGGCTTTGAATATTTTTTTATAAGAGAAATTGTTGAAATGTTTAAAAAAATTGATAAAAATATGCAAATGGCTAAGAATCTTAGCTTGTTTCTGAATTTTTCAGAATTTTTGGAACTATTCGCCGCGTTCTAAAAAAATATGGCGAAAAGAAAAGCATGATACAAGAAGTCCGGAAAAAGGTGTTTCAGCAGGATAGTCAATAAGGGAATAGGCTGGAAGTTTGTGAATTTTTAAAAAGAAGGTTGATGAATTTAAATGTTAAGAGATTGGTTTTTTTCTTCCATTACTTTTTTTAAACTTAATTAAATATTTTCGGGCCTTGCTAAAAAGGAAAATCGGGAAATACGATATTCAAAATAAAAATTACCTCAAGGAAAATAAGTGCTTCAGTGAGACAATATTTCGCAAAAAACAATTGAGACGTTGATTTCCAAAAGGTACTAAAGGACATTTTTTACGAAATTGATATTTTTACATATTTATATTCTCCTCATTTAGTTTTATCTAAATCTTAAATTTGATTTTATTTAATGAACACTCATGTCCTTTAATAACGTGATTTAGAAATGTTATTAATTTCTTAAGATACTTATTAAACATTTAGTTTTATTCCAAATCATAACAGAACATTTCATTTCATAACTTGAATATGGTTCTATTAATATAGTAAAGAAATAATTTTAGATTTTAATGCGAAAAGAACCAAGTTAGCTGATTTAATAATATCGTAATGAGAGATTTTCGCGCTTACTGTAAAATTCCCAAGAATGGATATAGTACCTTTTGGAAATCAACGTCTCAATTATGTAATTAATTATTAAGACCATTTTGTTATAGGCGAAAATGTATAACTATGCAAAAAGGTCTACCTAATGGATGTTTATATATGATTAATACATTAATATAAATCGGAATCCACGTAATTCCGAATACTTTTTCCCTGCAATTTTTATTTTTTTCGTAAACAAACGTTCAAACAGTTAAAAATGAAATGATTTTCTGTCGTGATTTTTGGGTTTAGCTATTGTACATGGGTGAATGATGTCTGAGCAGGATGTATCCCAGTCGATTACGCAACGTATTATCATCAAATTTCTTGCTGCTGAAGGTGTAAAACTGGTTGAAATCTTGAGAAGGTTGACTGCAAAGTTCGGGGAAGAGACACTTTCTCGTGCCAGAGTGTTTGCATGGCATAAACAGTTTGTGGAGGGTCGTGATCGTGTTCAATATGAAAGCCATGACCGCAGACCCCGCTCCAGCATCACAACAGACAACATTAGCCGTGTTCGACAGCTTATTGAAGGTGACTGACGTCTAACCACCATTGCCATTTCAAGTGAGGTTGGGATAAACTATGGAAGCACTTTTTCCATACTCACAGAGAAGCTAGGGTTTCGTAAGGTGTGTGCCAGGTGGGTTCCTCGACTTCTCACAGCTGAGCAGAAGCTGAACCGTTTGCAGTTCTGTGAAGGTCTTCTTGCAAGATTTCAGGCTGAGGGAGCCTCATTTCTCACTCACATTATCACCTGTGATGAAACTTGGGTGCACCATTACACCCCTGAATCAAAACAAGCGAGTATGGAGTGGAGACCGAAGGGGGAACTTAGACCAGTAGTAGATAAGAATTGCGGGAGCTGGCACACCGATTCCTCCATCCCCTCCCCCACCATTCTTAACCACCTATGACGTCATTACGACCCAACCTTAACTACTATGGTTCGCGCCATCGACCTAACCTAAACCACTAGGCCACGCCCCTTTTCAGTCACGTGACCCTCTATCAACCTAACCTAAATCAGTAGGCCACGCCCCTTTTTGGTCACGTGATCCCTGTTTGAGGGTATAAAGCATGAGTCTACCCGGCTTCCATCTTCTTTTCCCTACGTTTTGGGCTAATTTAGTATTTATAAAGCATGAGTCTACCCGTTCGCCATTTTGTTTTACGCCGTAACCATTTACAAAGCATGATTCTACCCGGACGGCATTTTGCTCCCCCCACTCCTGCATTAGTTAACCAATCAGAGTGCCTAACTTGAGAGTTCCTCCCGGCTAGGTCCGATGGTAAAATTGTAATGTGTGCTTTTACGAAACCTTTCAAACTGTGAAATAACCTTACTATTGTTTACATTTTTTGAAACCTCCCTTACTGTTACATAACCTCCCCATTGTTTACATTTTGCTCCCCCCACTCCTTCAATAGTTAACCAATGAGAGTGCCTAACTTGAGAGTTTATAAAGCATGAGTCTACCCAGCGTCCATTTTCTTTTCCCTACGTTTTGGGCGTATTTAGTCTTTATAAAGCATGAGTCTACCCGGCGTCCATTTTGTTTTATGACGTCACAATTTAAAAGCCTTAAGTCTATCCAGCCGCCATTTTTTTTTTGTAATATAGGATGAGTATACCTGACCGGTTCGAGCATGCACTGACAGGTCCGATCATGTAGAAACAGATTTGTGCAAGTACAAACAGGTTTGAATCATGTTTAAACATGCAAGTAAGTGAAACGTAAACATGGACTTTGAACCTTCTTAGTGGCTTAAATATAAACATCGTTATACGGCTTCTTAATCCTGTACAGCTTTGAACTTTGATCCTTAATCCTACATTTTAAGTAGCGATAAAAAGTTCCTTAAGCTTAAACGTAAACATGGACTTTGAACCTTCTTAGTGGCTTTAATATAAACATCGTTATAGGGCTTCTTAATCCTATACAGCTGTGAACTTTGGTCCTTAATCCTACTATTTAAATAGCGATAAACGGTTCCTTAAGCTCTTGGACCATGGGCTATTATCTTCCTATTTATAATGATTTTTAATTCTATACAGCTGTGAACTTTGGTCATTAATCCTACTATTTAAATAGCGATAAAAGATTCCTTAAGCTCTGAGACTTTGAAGCATTATCCTCTTAAGTATATATATAAATATAATGCGGACCTTGTACGTTTTATCTCTTAGTATAGTAAATCCCTAAAGATTTAATCGTAAACAAGATAAATTTAAGACGTCAATATCAACTTTGTACTGATAATTGCTTAAAGTATAAATATTCCTCAAGCTCTGAGACTTTGAACTATTATCTTCTTAAGTATATGTATAAATATAATAAGGACCTTGTTCGTTTTATCTCATAACCATATATAGACCATAAATCCCTAATGATTTAATCGTAAACAAGATAAATTTGCCAATATCACCATTGTACTAATAATTGCTTAAAGTATAAATATACAAAAATATAAAACTTGTACCTATTTCGGTAGGCGAATTTAATTTTTTATATATATTTTTTCAACCTTTTTAATTGTTTTCCAACTTCATAGGCCATTTTCTACTTTTTTTATGTATTATTTACTTATAATTAACAATTCTGCCTTAGAATTGCTATTTGCGATGTTTTCGGAAGGGTTCGGCTAAGCTCGGAAATATTCGGCTAGCCGCTATTTTTTAGAAACACTCGGGAGTGTTTGGGCTTTTTCAGCTGCTCTCGGTGCTTTTTGGCTTCCCCACTCCTTTCCTGCCATTCCCCCACTCCTTCCCTGCCCTTCCCCTCCTCCTGCCTTCCCCCACTCCTTCTCACACGTCTTAATCCTATACTCTTTGAACTTTGATCGGATAATCCCTAAGGCGGCTATAAATAGGTGTGTTTTTCAGAACTCTTTCTCATTCTCTTATCCAGCATCAAGGTGACATCTCGATAACTTGTGAGTACCATTTTTTCTATTTTGGCCTTATAGTGTGCATCAGTGTTTAAAAAAAAAAATTATCCAAACTTTTCTTTCAATTATTTCTTTGAATATATTTTTTTTTTTTTTTTAAATTCATACTTAGCTTCATCTTTCATTTTTTCTTTAGTTTTAATATTAATTTTTTTTTTTTTGAGGAATCAATTTGTTTTTGTTTTTTGTAATTTTTAATTAATAGCTTGAATTTGTTTTATTTTGACTTAGTATATAATTTCATTAGTATAATTTCAACTACCAATAAGAACTGCCAGTATTGCAATAGAGAGTTTAGCAGGGAGGATAATAAACTTCGTCATGAAAACTCATGCTTAACCTCACAGGCACGGCGTACATGTGTTTCCTGTGGGGGGAATTTCCAGTCTAAAAAACAGTGGATGAAGCATGTACGCCGCTGCCTGAGAGAAACGCCGCTCGTCATGACCAAGCGGAGGCGGTTGGAGGCGGCTATGGGGTCTTTGTATCAAATTGAAACTTCCTTTGGAGGGGACCTCAAGACCTTTTTTCTTCCATGTTTGGAATCAATTGATGTAGTAGAATTTCTGTGCAAACAGACGGTCACACTGCATCGGTTGATTTCAGAATTTTGGGCGGAATCAGACTCTCCCTTAAAATTCAATTTGGTTTTGGAGGCCACGTACGAAAATGTCAGAGGAGAGTCCTGCGATCGTGCCTTCAAAACCAAAAACAAAGCTATGTATGACATCTCTTCCATCTTGGATATTCTCAGTGGCATGTATGCGAAGTTGGCTACCGAGATGGAAGAGATGGCAATGAAAGGGAGCGGCTGGTTCCTAAAAAGTCTTGACGGTCTTCTCTTAAGGGTAAATAGATTCAGACCTCTAGGCGCCTCCAGCTATATACCTCTTCCACCTAAAATAGCCGCCAGAAAAGCTGTAATTAATGTGCAGAACAATGACGAGCGGTGTTTTAAATACTCCATACTAGCCCACCTCATCGATGTGCACGCAGAGCGAGTTAGCAATTATCGAAATTTGGGGCATCAATATAATTTTGACTGCATTTCCTTCCCCACTCCTCTCCAAGAGGTGAAAACATTCGAACGACACAATAACATCAGTGTGAATGTTTTTGCCATTGGAGAGACAGGAGACGTCTACCCGCTGAAAGTGGTTAAGCAGGAGAAGGACGATCATCGTGATCTACTTCTCCTGACTACGGAAGATGGGCGAAGTCACTACACCTATATCAAAGACTTCAATAAATTAGTGGCTTCGCAGATCTCCGGCCACCGATGTGGAAAACACGTCTGTAAGCGATGTTTCACCCATTTTAATTCAGATGCGAGAAACATCGCTGAGCGGGTGAGGGAGCACATGGAGTACTGTGGAGATAATAAGGCTACTCGCATCGTACTCCCGGCTTGCGACGACGAAGGGAATCCTCAAAAGGTATCTTTTATTAATATACAACGGCAGGTGAGGATTCCTTTCGTTGTCTACGCTGATTTTGAATGTATGTTGGAAAAGATTCAGCCGGGAGATTTAAGACAAACGAGACCCTACCAGAGACACCTTCCTATGAGTTTTTGCACGTACATCAAGGTATCAGAAGATATCCCACGCCACTTATTGCCTACAAATTTTCCCACTGAACCCTTCATCTACACAGGTGAGGATTCAGCGGAAAAATTTATGAATTATATCAAGGAAGTAGCAGGGAAGGTGTCTCAGGTGTACTCCATGAAGCGGCACATGCTACCCCTGACACCATCGCAGATGGAAGCCCACCTTCTATCCCAATCCTGTTACCTCTGTTCCCGCCCATTTACTCCCGACAATGGGAAAGTGATGGATCACGATCACATCACAGGGATGTATCGTGGTCCAGCACATTCCAAATGTAACATCCTGTATAGAACCCCACGTTTCCTACCCGTCCTATTCCACAATCTTAGCGGTTATGACTCTCACTTCATCGTCCGAGAGTTGGGGCATGGATTAAGTGAAGAAGAAAAAAATAAGATAAGAATAGATGTCATCCCCAACTCTGAGGAAAAATACATCTCCTTTGGAATGACAGTGGGCGCATTAACCGTTAGGTTTGTGGACTCCTTTCGTTTCATGGCTTCCAGTCTCGATAGGTTGTCCAAGAATTTGCCCAAACCTAATTTTAAGGAGACGAGCAAATTCTTCCCCGCCGATCATTTGGACCTCGTGATCAGAAAAGGAGTGTACCCCTATCATTTCAGCAGCTGTGACTCTGCTCTCCTGCCTGTCCGTCAATATCCAGCTTTCAGCTCCATATAGTAGTATAGGCAAATATACTGACTTGAAGATATGGAGCTTAACACCTCTACCCACCTCTCGCTTCCCTACTACAGTATTGCATATCTGATAGTAGACTGCATTTGCCTTCATGATTCTATTTGATATTTCAGAGTCTACTTTCCCAGATTTTTCTATTACTGTGCCGAGGTAGGTGAAATCCGTAACCACTTCCATTTCCTCTCCGTTACAGTATATATGGACATCTTCCGCTTGCCTTCCCACTTGTAGAATCTTGCTTTTGCTGGTATTGATTTTCATTCCCTTTCGGCTAAGCTCTTCATGCCATTCAGTCACCGCTTGCTGTAATTTATCTACGTTGTCCGCCACAAGAACAATGTCGTCCGCGTAGAGGAGAAGTTGAATCACTACTGGGCGAAGGTTTCTACGGCCCAGGAAGGTCCTCTCCGTTCTTCTTTTACATATGGTGGCCACTTCATCCATGTAGAGCAAGAATAACAAAGGGCTTAAACAGTCCCCTTGTTTGACCCCCCTTGCTATGCTAAAGACATCCGACTCCTGTCCGTTCAGCCTTACTACTCCTTTTGGTTCTTGATATATAGATTTAATGGCTTCCGCCAAGCTCCTTGGGACATTCTTAACTCTGAGAGCCTCCCATATTTCATTTCTTGGAACGGAGTCAAACGCTGCTTTGAGGTCAAGGAAGGCGAGATACATACTTCTGTCTCTATCCCAAGATTTCTGGAGAACATTTCGCAAAGAGAAAATGTGGTCCTGGGTTTGCCGTCTTGGTCTGAACCCGGCTTGTTCTTCTCCGATTAGGTGCTCCACTAGGGGTCTTACCCTTCCCTCCAGAATAGCCGTATAAAGTTTGTAGACTGTTGGTGATAGGCATATAGGGCGATAATTCGAGCATTCTGCCTGGGACCCTTTCTTGTGTATCGGAATGATAACGTTGTATTCCCATTCCGTAGGGATCCTCTTCTCATCCCAAGCTTTTTGGAAAAGAACTTGTAGGGCTCTGACTAACTCTGGGCCTCCGGCCTTGATATATTCTGCCACTATGTTGTCTCGACCCGGTGCTTTTCCTGTCTTCATTCTCGATATTGCCAATTCAATTTCCTCCTCATCTATCACGTCATTAAAATCAGCCTCATTCCACGGTTCTTCCTGGTTCACTGGATAGGTATTATCTGCCCGAAATTGCTTCTCGTAATGTTTGCACCAAGCATCCAGAATAGCCTTATCCTCCGTGATCACTCTCCCATGCTCATTCTTTATATTTCTTATTGGCTTACTTTTTTGGCCTCTTAAAGCTTTAATCTTCTTCCAAAACTGCTTGATGTTATCTCCATGGTCTTGGTTCAGCTTTTCTCCAAATTCTTCCCATGACTTCTGTTTAGCTCTTCTCACTTCTTCCTTCGTTCTGTTGCGGACCCCTACATATACCTGCCATTTCTCTGGTGTTTTATTTTTGCAGTAGTCCTTCCATGCAATTTTCTTTTCTTTGATTTGTGCCCTAAGCTCTTCAGTCCACCAAGAAGTTCGCTTGCCCTTTGTGGATATTCTTTTTACTCCGCACGCTAGAGATGCTGCCTGCAGTATACTATCTTTTATGTGACTCCACAAGATATCTAGGGTAGCATCCGCGTTTAATTCTTGAAGCCTTCTTTTCAATTCTTCCCTGTATTCTTCACCCTTTTGGGGGTCCTGCAGCTTCTTTACTTCAATCCTTTCATAGGATTTCGGCTTCACTTTACGTTCCCTCAGTACCCGGGTTTCAGCCACCAAAAGCATATGGTCACTTCCTATCTCAGCCCCTCTAATTACCTTCACATCCGTGAAACACCTCCTGATGTCACGACTATAGATAAAATAGTCTATGACACTATTGGCGTTTCTCTCCGCAGCAGAAAAGGTAATTTTATGCACCTTCTTATGGGGATAGAAGGAGTTTCCTAGCAGCAGATCATTCTCAATGCAGAAATCTATAGCATTTCCAAGTCAATTGTAACCTTTTCCAAGTCAAATGTAACTTTTTCCAAGTCAAATGTAACCTTTTCCAAGTCAAATGTAACCCTTTCCAAGTCAAATGTCACCTTTTCCATTTCAAATGTTACCTTTTCCAAGTCAAATGTCACCTTTTCCATTAACATTATGACTTTTTTAATAATTTTGGCATATCTTATCGGTATTTTTTTTTGTTTTTTTAGATATTTGATATCAAGTTCGGTTTTTTACTAGCTAATATTTAAAAAACTAATTATTGTCTATTTAGTTTTAAGATAGTTACTGATTTTGAGTTTGTAGAGGGGAGGGGTAGTTTTTGTGAATAATTAATGTGTTTTCTGGTATTATAATTACGTTTTTCGGCCTGTATTTTTTATCGCTCGCGTGCATGTTAACTCGCATTAACTTTTAATGTTTTTTATTGATATAGGGATTAATTAATGTGCTTTCGGGTGGTTATGATTACGTTTTTTGAGCTGTATCTTTTATCGGTCATGCGTATTTCAACTCGCATTTACTTTTAATGTTTTTTATTGATATAGGGATTAATAGATGTGTTTTCGGGTATTATAATTACGTTTTTCGAGCTGCATTTTTTATCGCTCGCGTGCATGTTACATCGCATTAACTTTTAATGTTTTTTATTGATATAGGGATTAATTAATGTGCTTTCGGGTGGTTATGATTACGTTTTTTGAGCTGTATCTTTTATCGGTCATGCGTATTTCAACTCGCATTTACTTTTAATGTTTTTTATTAATATAGGGATTAATCAATGTGTTTTCGGGTATTATAATTACGTTTTTCGAGCTGTATTTTTTATCGCTCGCGTGCATGTTACATCGCATTAACTTTTAATGTTTTTTATTGATATAGGGATTAATTAATGTGCTTTCGGGTGGTTATGATTACGTTTTTTGAGCTGTATCTTTTATCGGTCATGCGTATTTCAACTCGCATTTACTTTTAATGTTTTTTATTAATATAGGGATTAATCAATGTGTTTTCGGGTATTATAATTACGTTTTTCGGCCTGTATTTTTTATCGCTCGCGTGCATGTTAACTCGCATTAACTTTTAATGTTTTTTATTGATATAGGGATTAATTAATGTGCTTTCGGGTGGTTATGATTACGTTTTTTGAGCTGTATCTTTTATCGGTCATGCGTATTTCAACTCGCATTTACTTTTAATGTTTTTTATTGATATAGGGATTAATAGATGTGTTTTCGGGTATTATAATTACGTTTTTCGAGCTGTATTTTTTATCGCTCGCGTGCATGTTACATCGCATTAACTTTTAATGTTTTTTATTGATATAGGGATTAATTAATGTGCTTTCGGGTGGTTATGATTACGTTTTTTGAGCTGTATCTTTTATCGGTCATGCGTATTTCAACTCGCATTTACTTTTAATGTTTTTTATTAATATAGGGATTAATCAATGTGTTTTCGGGTATTATAATTACGTTTTTCGAGCTGTATTTTTTATCGGTCATGCGTATTTCAACTCGCATTTACTTTTAATGTTTTTTATCGATATAGGGATTAATTAATGTGCTTTCGGGTGGTTATGATCATGTTTTTTGAGCTGTATCTTTTATCGGTCATGCGTATTTCAACTCGCATTTACTTTTAATGTTTTTTATTGATATGGGGATTAATCAATGTGTTTTCGGGTATTATAATTACGTTTTTCGAACTGTATTTTTTATCGCTCGGGTGCATGTTAACTCGCATTAACTTTTAATGTTTTTTATTGATATAGGGATTAATTATTTTGCTTTCGGGTGGTTATGATTACGTTTTTCGAGCTGTATTTTTTATCGCTCTCACTTATTTTAACTAAAATTTACTTTTAAGGGGATTGATAATTGTGTTTTCTGGTCCTATAATTACGTTTTTTGATTTTTATTTTGTCATAGCTCCCACGCATTTATCTCGAATTTACTTTTAATCTTTTTATTTTTATAGAGATCTATCCTTGTGTTTTCGCGGGGTTATGAAAATGTTTAAAAGGTTTTTTATTATCACTTGTGTGGATTTCTACTCGCCTTTATTTTTGATATTTTTTTATTGATATTGGGATTGATTATTTTGTTTTTTGTTCTCATTATAACGTTCCTGGAATATACATCGTTTAGCTTTTTTTTGTTATTATTATTATTTTATAAAATGATTAGTTATAGTTCCTTTTCAAGCGTCCAGAGTAAATTTTTTGAACTAAATCTGTTGTAAAGGATCCGCTTCCTAACTTGGTCTTATAATTATTTGATAATTTAATTGGGAATCGTTTATTCTATTTTCGTATGTTCTGATAACATTATTTGAACCAAATTTGTTATCGCTTTTACTCATTTTATGTTACTGTTCCTATTTCATAAATAATCGATAGAGGGAACGTTTATAGTGTTTTCGGGAATACTAATAAAGTTTATGAAATTTTTTTAGAGCTAGTGCACTTTTTAACTTTAATAAAAAGTGTTCTAGAAGAATGCGCAATCGCGATGTAACGTCCAGATCAAAAATGTAATCAGATCCTGCAAAAACACAATAAATAATTTTTTCATTAAATTATAACATGATACCTAATACCTATGGTCTGTAGAAATTCCCAAGCGCATAAAAGAATAAAGTTCACAACACGTTATGAGAATCTCCTAAAACAAAAAAAAGACCACTGCAAACGCAAGTTGAAATACGCATAAGCGATAAAAGATACAGCTCAAAAAACGTAATCATAACCACCCGAAAGCAAAATAATTAATCCCTATATCAATAAAAAACATTAAAAGTTAATGCGAGTTAACATGCACCCGAGCGATAAAAAATACAGTTCGAAAAACGTAATTATAATACCCGAAAACACATTGATTAATCCCCATATCAATAAAAAACATTAAAAGTAAATGCGAGTTGAAATACGCATGACCGATAAAAGATACAGCTCAAAAAACATGATCATAACCACCCGAAAGCACATTAATTAATCCCTATATCGATAAAAAACATTAAAAGTAAATGCGAGTTGAAATACGCATGACCGATAAAAAATACAGCTCGAAAAACGTAATTATAATACCCGAAAACACATTGATTAATCCCTATATTAATAAAAAACATTAAAAGTAAATGCGAGTTGAAATACGCATGACCGATAAAAGATACAGCTCAAAAAACGTAATCATAACCACCCGAAAGCACATTAATTAATCCCTATATCAATAAAAAACATTAAAAGTTAATGCGATGTAACATGCACGCGAGCGATAAAAAATACAGCTCGAAAAACGTAATTATAATACCCGAAAACACATCTATTAATCCCTATATCAATAAAAAACATTAAAAGTAAATGCGAGTTGAAATACGCATGACCGATAAAAGATACAGCTCAAAAAACGTAATCATAACCACCCGAAAGCACATTAATTAATCCCTATATCAATAAAAAACATTAAAAGTTAATGCGAGTTAACATGCACGCGAGCGATAAAAAATACAGGCCGAAAAACGTAATTATAATACCAGAAAACACATTAATTATTCACAAAAACTACCCCTCCCCTCTACAAACTCAAAATCAATAACTATCTTAAAACTAAATAGACGATAATTAGTTTTTTAAATATTAGCTAGTAAAAAACCGAACTTGATATCAAATATCTAAAAAAACAAAAAAAAATACCGATAAGATATGCCAAAATTATTAAAAAAGTCATAATGTTAATTAAATTAATTATTTTCCAATAAATAAAACGGAATATTTAAGGCTAGAAGTGAAGAAAAAGGTGACATTTGACTTGGAAAAGGTAACATTTGAAATGGAAAAGGTGACATTTGACTTGGAAAAGGTAACATTTGAAATGGAAAAGGTGACATTTGACTTGGAAAGGGTTACATTTGACTTGGAAAAGGTTACATTTGACTTGGAAAAAGTTACATTTGACTTGGAAAAGGTTACAATTGACTTGGAAATGCTATATTAAGCGCTGGCCACTTTCATTCTTGATGCTCTCTCCACCATGCAGGCCCATCACTCCATGTGCCCTAATGTGTTCATTTCCTGTTCTCGCATTTAGATCTCCCATTATCAATATGCTTCTGTTGTTACCCCTTGCTTTAACGGTAGCTCGCTCCAAATCACTGTAGAACTGTTCTTTCTCGAGGACATCAGAGTCATTTGTAGGGGCATAAACTTGGATAAGAGCCCAGTCTCCAATACGCAGGTTTATATTTGCAACTATGATGCGAGGGCTAACTGGCTCCCATTCGACAACCTTCTTGAAAAGCTCATCTTTCATTATGATGCCCACACCTTCTACAGCTCTGTTTCCCGGTGGAACTCCTGAGTAAACCAAAGTGTGCCCTCGGTCCATCCTGTACTCGCCAGAGCCCTTTCTCTTTACCTCACTCAGACCAAGAATATCCAGCCTGTATGCCACCATTTCCTCTATAATTTCGACTTCTTTGCCGGTGAGTGATCTCACATTCCATGTTCCTAATCGTGTGTCCTTATCCGTGCCGGGTCGTTTCCTTTTAGACTGTCCAGTTCCGAGGCTGTTCACTATGTTTCTTTGAATCAGTTATACTCCCAAGCGGGTGATTGGCCCAGCTCAGGAGGCCCCGTAACCTCGGGACTGCTGGCTTCCCGAATATTTAGATCCCCTCGGGAAGAAGGGTGGCCGGGCTATACCCCCCAGCACTGGGTACCTATTGGTCCACGGGTCTTTATTCTTTATATTCAGACCACCCCTCCTAGGAGGGATCCTCCATCCGCCACCTGAAGGACGCGCTCCCTAGCGGGTAGGTTCCGCCGAGAGCGGAAAGCTTGCACGATTTGTAAAACGTATTTCCCTCTGTTGCCAGAAAATAAGGTACCCCCAGGATCAAATTTAAAAAAACTTTTAGCTACTCTGAGCAACAGAGAGAAATACGTTTTGCATTTCGTTAATCTACGGCAGGCCATGGGCTTAGGACTAAGGTTAGTTCGAGTACATCGAGTACTTAGATTCCGGCAATCACCTTGGCTTCGTAGTTACATTGACCTCAACACCAGACATCGACAACAGGCGACTAACGATTTCGACAAAGACTTCTACAAGCTCAATCTTATGCCGTTTTCGAACATCTTCCATAAACTTGCCGAAAACGGCATTGTTCATGAGCTTGTAGAAGTCTTTGTCGAAATCGTTAGTCGCCTGTTGTCGATGTCTGGTGTTGAGGTCAATGTAACTACTCCCGTATACTTCAGCATGGCATCCCAAGCAAGTCCGGGTGCCGTGTAATACCAGGCCGGGTCCAGTGAATAAGCCCTCAAGCAGACATCTCTGAAATTTTCAAAGACGTCGCAAAGAAGCGTCACGTCTACCTTGAGGTATAATTCACTGTACTCGGCCAGGGTTCTGATATTAAACACGTCCCATACCGCTTGAGCATGCTGATAGTCCTCGTCTGAGATAGGCATTTCATTCAATTGACTATAAAATGCCTCCTCGGTGGCAGAACCGTCTCCTGAAGTTTCTCAAACGAGTCCATGTAATCATAGGGGTACACTCCTTTTCTGATCACGAGGTCCAAATGATCGGCGGGGAAGAATTTGCTCGTCTCCTTAAAATTAGGTTTGGGCAAATTCTTGGACAACCTATCGAGACTGGAAGCCATGAAACGAAAGGAGTCCACAAACCTAACGGTTAATGCGCCCACTGTCATTCCAAAGGAGATGTATTTTTCCTCAGAGTTGGGGATGACATCTATTCTTATCTTATTTTTTTCTTCTTCACTTAATCCATGCCCCAACTCTCGGACGATGAAGTGAGAGTCATAACCGCTAAGATTGTGGAATAGGACGGGTAGGAAACGTGGGGTTCTATACAGGATGTTACATTTGGAATGTGCTGGACCACGATACATCCCTGTGATGTGATCGTGATCCATCACTTTCCCATTGTCGGGAGTAAATGGGCGGGAACAGAGGTAACAGGATTGGGATAGAAGGTGGGCTTCCATCTGCGATGGTGTCAGGGGTAGCATGTGCCGCTTCATGGAGTACACCTGAGACACCTTCCCTGCTACTTCCTTGATATAATTCATAAATTTTTCCGCTGAATCCTCACCTGTGTAGATGAAGGGTTCAGTGGAAAATTTGTACGCAATAAGTGGCGTGGGATATCTTCTGATACCTTGATGTACGTGCAAAAACTCATAGGAAGGTGTCTCTGGTAGGGTCTCGTTTGTCTTAAATCTCCCGGCTGAATCTTTTCCAACATACATTCAAAATCAGCGTAGACAACGAAAGGAATCCTCACCTGCCGTTGTATATTAATAAAAGATACCTTTTGAGGATTCCCTTCGTCGTCGCAAGCCGGGAGTACGATGCGAGTAGCCTTATTATCTCCACAGTACTCCATGTGCTCCCTCACCCGCTCAGCGATGTTTCTCGCATCTGAATTAAAATGGGTGAAACATCGCTTACAGACGTGTTTTCCACATCGGTGGCCGGAGATCTGCGAAGCCACTAATTTATTGAAGTCTTTGATATAGGTGTAGTGACTTCGCCCATCTTCCGTAGTCAGGAGAAGTAGATCACGATGATCGTCTTTCTCCTGCTTAACCACTTTCAGCGGGTAGACGTCTCCTGTCTCTCCAATGGCAAAAACATTCACACTGATGTTATTGTGTCGTTCGAATGTTTTCACCTCTTGGAGAGGAGTGGGGAAGGAAATGCAGTCAAAATTATATTGATGCCCCAAATTTCGATAATTGCTAACTCGCTCTGCGTGCACATCGATGAGGTGGGCTAGTATGGAGTATTTAAAACACCGCTCGTCATTGTTCTGCACATTAATTACAGCTTTTCTGGCGGCTATTTTAGGTGGAAGAGGTATATAGCTGGAGGCGCCTAGAGGTCTGAATCTATTTACCCTTAAGAGAAGACCGTCAAGACTTTTTAGGAACCAGCCGCTCCCTTTCATTGCCATCTCTTCCATCTCGGTAGCCAACTTCGCATACATGCCACTGAGAATATCCAAGATGGAAGAGATGTCATACATAGCTTTGTTTTTGGTTTTGAAGGCACGATCGCAGGACTCTCCTCTGACATTTTCGTACGTGGCCTCCAAAACCAAATTGAATTTTAAGGGAGAGTCTGATTCCGCCCAAAATTCTGAAATCAACCGATGCAGTGTGACCGTCTGTTTGCACAGAAATTCTACTACATCAATTGATTCCAAACATGGAAGAAAAAAAGGTCTTGAGGTCCCCTCCAAAGGAAGTTTCAATTTGATACAAAGACCCCATAGCCGCCTCCAACCGCCTCCGCTTGGTCATGACGAGCGGCGTTTCTCTCAGGCAGCGGCGTACATGCTTCATCCACTGTTTTTTAGACTGGAAATTCCCCCCACAGGAAACACATGTACGCCGTGCCTGTGAGGTTAAGCATGAGTTTTCATGACGAAGTTTATTATCCTCCCTGCTAAACTCTCTATTGCAATACTGGCAGTTCTTATTGGTAGTTGAAATTATACTAATGAAATTATATACTAAGTCAAAATAAAACAAATTCAAGCTATTAATTAAAAATTACAAAAAACAAAAACAAATTGATTCCTCAAAAAAAAAAAAAATTAATATTAAAACTAAAGAAAAAATGAAAGATGAAGCTAAGTATGAATTTAAAAAAAAAAAAAAATATATATATTCAAAGAAATAATTGAAAGAAAAGTTTGGATAATTTTTTTTTTTAACACTGATGCACACTATAAGGCCAAAATAGAAAAAATGGTACTCACAAGTTATCGAGATGTCACCTTGATGCTGGATAAGAGAATGAGAAAGAGTTCTGAAAAACACACCTATTTATAGCCGCCTTAGGGATTATCCGATCAAAGTTCAAAGAGTATAGGATTAAGACGTGTGAGAAGGAGTGGGGGAAGGGCAGGGAAGGAGTGGGGGAATGGCAGGAAAGGAGTGGGGGAAGCCAAAAAGCACCGAGAGCAGCCGAAAAAGCGCAAACACTCCCGAGTGTTTCTAAAAAATAGCGGCTAGCCGAATATTTCCGAGCTTAGCCGAACCCTTCCGAAAACATCGCAAATAGCAATTCTAAGGCAGAATTGTTAATTATAAGTAAATAATACATAAAAAAAGTAGAAAATGGCCTATGAAGTTGAGAAAACAATTAAAAAGGTTGAAAAAATATATATAAAAAATTAAATTCGCCTACCGAAATAGGTACAAGTTTTATATTTTTGTATATTTATACTTTAAGCAATTATTAGTACAATGGTGATATTGGCAAATTTATCTTGTTTACGATTAAATCATTAGGGATTTATGGTCTATATATGGTTATGAGATAAAACGAACAAGGTCCTTATTATATTTATACATATACTTAAGAAGATAATAGTTCAAAGTCTCAGAGCTTGAGGAATATTTATACTTTAAGCAATTATCAGTACAAAGTTGATATTGACGTCTTAAATTTATCTTGTTTACGATTAAATCTTTAGGGATTTACTATACTAAGAGATAAAACGTACAAGGTCCGCATTATATTTATATATATACTTAAGAGGATAATGCTTCAAAGTCTCAGAGCTTAAGGAATCTTTTATCGCTATTTAAATAGTAGGATTAATGACCAAAGTTCACAGCTGTATAGAATTAAAAATCATTATAATAGGAAGATAATAGCCCATGGTCCAAGAGCTTAAGGAACCGTTTATCGCTATTTAAATAGTAGGATTAAGGACCAAAGTTCACAGCTGTATAGGATTAAGAAGCCCTATAACGATGTTTATATTAAAGCCACTAAGAAGGTTCAAAGTCCATGTTTACGTTTAAGCTTAAGGAACTTTTTATCGCTACTTAAAATGTAGGATTAAGGATCAAAGTTCAAAGCTGTACAGGATTAAGAAGCCGTATAACGATGTTTATATTTAAGCCACTAAGAAGGTTCAAAGTCCATGTTTACGTTTCACTTACTTGCATGTTTAAACATGATTCAAACCTGTTTGTACTTGCACAAATCTGTTTCTACATGATCGGACCTGTCAGTGCATGCTCGAACCGGTCAGGTATACTCATCCTATATTACAAAAAAAAAAAAAATGGCGGCTGGATAGACTTAAGGCTTTTAAATTGTGACGTCACAAAACAAAATGGACGCCGGGTAGACTCATGCTTTATAAAGAATAAATACGCCCAAAACGTAGGGAAAAGAAAATGGACGCTGGGTAGACTCATGCTTTATAAACTCTCAAGTTAGGCACTCTCATTGGTTAACTATTGAAGGAGTGGGGGGAGCAAAATGTAAACAATGGGGAGGTTATGTAACAGTAAGGGAGGTTTCAAAAAATGTAAACAATAGTAAGGTTATTTCACAGTTTGAAATGGTTTCGTAAAAGCACACATTACAATTTTACCATCGGACCTAGCCGGGAGGAACTCTCAAGTTAGGCACTCTGATTGGTTAACTAATGCAGGAGTGGGGGGAGCAAAATGCCGTCCGGGTAGAATCATGCTTTGTAAATGGTTACGGCGTAAAACAAAATGGCGAACGGGTAGACTCATGCTTTATAAATACTAAATTAGCCCAAAACGTAGGGAAAAGAAAATGGACGTCGGGTAGACTCATGCTTTGTAAATTGTGACGTCATAAACGAAAATGGCGGACGGGTAGACTCATGCTTTATAAATACTAAATTAGCCCAAAACGTAGGGAAAAGAAAATGGACGCCGTGTAGACTCATGATTTATAAATACTAAATTAGCCCAAAACGTAGGGAAAAGAAAATGGACGTCGGGTAGACTCATGCTTTGTAAATTGTGACGTCATAAACGAAAATGGCGGACGGGTAGACTCATGCTTTTTAAATACTAAATTAGCTCAAAACGTAGGGAAAAGAAAATGGGCGCGTGGTAGACTCATGCTTTGTGAATTGTGACGTCATAAAAGAAAATAGCGGACGGGTAGACTCATGTTTTATAAAGACTAAATTAGCCCAAAACGTAGGGAATAGAAAATGGACGCCGGGTAGACTCATGCTTTATAAAGACTAAATTAGCCCAAAACGTAGGGAAAAGAAAATGGACGTCGGGTAGACTCATGCT
Source organism: Piezodorus guildinii (assembly GCA_023052935.1). Lineage (NCBI taxonomy): Eukaryota > Metazoa > Arthropoda > Insecta > Hemiptera > Pentatomidae > Piezodorus > Piezodorus guildinii. Next base: position 52,435,196 of record CM041295.1, read on the forward strand.
TTGTAAATTGTGACGTCATAAACGAAAATGGCGGACGGGTAGACTCATGCTTTATATATACTAAATTAGCCCAAAACGTAGGGAAAAGAAAATGGGCGCGTGGTAGACTCATGCTTTGTGAATTGTGACGTCATAAAAGAAAATAGCGGACGGGTAGACTCATGTTTTATAAAGACTAAATTAGCCCAAAACGTAGGGAAAAGAAAATGGACGCCGGGTAGACTCATGCTTTATAAAGACTTAATACTCTCAAACAGGGGTCACGTGATCAAAAAGGGGCGTGGCTTAGTGGTTTAGGTTAGGTTGATGAAGGGTCACGTGACTAAAAAGGGACGTGGCCCGGTGGTTTAGGTTAGGTCGATAGCGCGAACCAGCGTGGTTAAGGTTAGGTCGTGGTCGAAATTCAAATTCAAATCTCCCGCCATAGGTCACGTGACCAAATGCTGGCATCTGATTGGCTCCTCAAAAAAGTGTCCCAGCTCCCCCATTTCTTATCTACTACCAGTGAAAGCCAAGTCACGGCTGTCAGCTGGGAAGTTTTTGGCTTCCGTGTTTTTTGACCAGCGTGGTTGCTACATCAAGATTTTTTGCATGAACACATGATTATCAATGCCGCATACTACTGCGACATTTTGAATGAAGTCAGACTTGCATATCACCGCAAAAGAATGGGATATCAGCTGTATATACTGTGAAAAGAATAGGTCATAGGATACTGCCTTGAGGAACACCAGGAAAACTGACTAAAAATGGATGAATAGAAATTATTATGATTTACTTTGAAGGATCTGTCAGTGAGGTAGGACTTGATGATAAGGAAGTATGTAGGGGAAGGAAAATTGCGGAGTTTGTAAAGCAATCCCGGGTGCCAGATTCGGTCAAAGGCCTGTTCTACGTCGAGGAATGCTCCCGTACAAAACAACCCGGCTCTAATGCAGACGAGACAACGTCCACCACACGATGACATTGCTGGATAGTGGAGCGGGATGTTCTGAATCCAAACTGGTGATCAGGAATTATGGAATTAGTATTTAGGATGGGATATACGCGTTTCAGTATAAGTTTTTCCAAGATTTTACCCTTGATTGGTGAAAGTGAGATGGGACGGTAAGAAGATGGATTTTCATGCGGTTTCTTAGGTTTGGGTATCATTTTGACAATGGATAATTTCCAGGAAGCAGGAAAGTATATGGTACGGAGTACGGAATTATATATGTGAGTGAGTTAGGGGATACTACCCATTGGCAGCTCTCAAAGACTATGTTAAACTAGAAGATCTCGGGGCCATCTTCTTTTCAGACGCCTTAGAGGATTATCAGGATTGTAGAGGAAGCAAGGATTGAAACAAGTGGATTAGAGTGGGAATGGAGTTTGTCATGACAGGAGTGGTACTGGTACGCGCCAAGTCAGCAACATAGGGAACGTTGAGATCTTTATGGATGAGTTTATTTGTGACAAAATAAGGATCGTTGAGGATTTTTCGAAGGATTTTTGATTGCAAGGATTGGAGACGGGAAGAATTGATGGTTTAGTAGAGCCCAAATCTCTACTCCGGGGAGGATTTAATCAACTTAAATTACGTTTTTGACTCTAACTTGTACTTTGCTGTCTTAATGAATAACTAATACCTCTGTGTATCACATAAAGGTTCAGTAAGATGCAAAATTAAAAACAAAAATCAACAAAACAAAATTTCTTAATTATAGCATAAATCCATAGCGTTACATTAAACAAAATGAACTATTTTCTAAAAATTTTGGATGTAATTAATTGACCGTTGAGAATTCCTGGAAGGAATTAGTCCGGGTGGCGGTCATTAAATGAAACATCTAAATAGTTTCAACTATTTAGTTGTTTCATTTAATGACCGCCACCCGGACTAATTCCTTCCAGTATTTTCTAAAAACATTAATATCACATGAAAACTTATAATAATCAGTACCTCTTTTGTGTTCAATGTCCGGGATTGGAAGTTTTTTAAATTGGAAGAGATAGCAATCTAATTTATATTAAACAATTATATATGCTCTAGCTCTTGTCAGAGGCTCTCCTATTAGTCACTAATTATTGAAAGAGAAAGTATTGGTTTATGATGATTCTATCATTATTGTCCTAAGGACGATTTATTAGTCTTTCCGCTCCCTGGTAATAAATAATAATATTTTGAATTAGGTCTTAAGTGCAGTAAACAATATAGATTAAATAGAATATATTTTAATTTAATTTACTACGATATATAAAATAGTTACGTTTTTGTGCTGGTTGTCTTGGTGGACACACAAAAAAGCCACTTTTACAAAACACACTCGGCCTATTGGCGCCGTGGCAAAGATGAAATCAAAATGGTGGCTGGATGAGTGTTGTCACGAAATGAATCGACTTGTTCTCTAGACACTAATCAAGCCATATATGTTTTGGTTTCAGAATTTTTTTACGGTTGTTCGATGGAAGTCAAGATAATAAAATATAATAGGGACCAAAATGAACATGCAAAAAACTCGTTAAAATTATAAAGCAAACGAAAATCTACATGCTAGCATCATAGTAGACATTGTAATATCATGTACAATCGTAATTAATTACCATATAGTATTTTTTTGTATAAAATAATGTTTCATCATAATAACCTACTGGGGGACAAACATAAAAACACTACATTAGATGTTTTTTCACCTGAACAACCATTAAAATTCCAATTTAATAGTGATTTATTTAAAATAATTTGCACGTATGTTTACTTAATCATAAGATAAATGCGACATATGCCAACAAACCACGGAATTTTCTTAATTATTACTTATTATGTGTTATTATAGTAGTACTACTAAGAAACAATCTTATGTTCTTAATATTATAATATATTTTTAAATTGAGCATTAAACAAAATATCGAAATAGACGTTAAATATGGAACAGGTACTCAAATATGGGTCACAAGTAGAAACTTATAATATCTTGTACGAAAATAACAATTATAAATATTTATCTTATAAGGGATCAAATTACTTTGGCAGATGGAAGAAATCACATAATTTACTTCCAAAATTCACATATCCAGTTTTCAAACTCTGGCAAAGCACAGTCATTATGTGTTCAGAGCTTACACGTTAAAAACCTGACCCACAGTTCCCCTGCTGCGTTTTTGGAAAATATACAAGTTGGTAAACACTTACATTTACCTACTAAAACCCATGTGGACTTACGCCTCACAAATATACGGGACCGCTAAAAAGACATCCGTAAAATTTAAATTTTTCAATCTAAAACTTTTATAACTATTACAAACTCACCATGATACGTTAGCAACACTACTTTACATACAGACCTTCACATGCCAACAGTCTATAAACAGAATCGGACCCTCTACAAACGTTTTCACAATAACTTATACGGACCTCACCAATACAATACATGACCACTAGTAACATGCCCCACAACACTCGCAGAAGTCTGAAAAGAAGCTGGATGAGGGACCTCCTAACATAAATGCAAATTAAGAAACACGCCAGGAAGCCATTTATATATAATATATTATATATATATATATATATATATATATAAGTTAAGGTCTGATAAGGTTGAGTATCAGCCTTAATTCCTACTCACCGGATGTAAACACCTTGAATGTATATATAGAGGATTATATGTATCAATGTGTCTATACCTAAGACTACCACGGATAACCTTAAACCAGCTACCTAGAAAGGACTTACCAAGTGACCAAGTACCGACAAAGGACACATACCTGTACTTAGGAGTAGATAAGAATTGGGCGAGCTGGCGCACTTTTTTGAGGAGCCAATCAGATGCCAGCATTTGGTCACGTGACCTATGGCGGGAGATTTGAATTTGAATTTCGATCACGACCTAACCTTAACCACGCTGGTTCGCGCCATCGACCTAACCTAAACCACCGGGCCAAGCCCCTTTTTAGTCACGTGACCCATCATCGACCTAACCTAAACCACTAAGCCACGCCCCTTTTTGATCACGTGACCCCTGTTTGAGGGTATTAAGTCATTATAAAGCATGAGTCTACCCGGCGTCCATTTTCTTTTCCCTACGTTTTGGGCTAATTTAGTCTTTATAAAGCATGAGTCTACCCGTCCGCCATTTTCTTTTATGACGTCACAGTTTACAAAGCATGAGTCTACCCGACGTCCATTTTGCTCCCCCCACTCCTGCATTAGTTAACCAATCAGAGTGCCTAACTTGAGAGTTCCTCCCGGCTAGGTCCGATGGTCGAATTGTAATGTGTGCTTTTACGGAACCTTTCAAACTGTGACATAACCTTACTATTGTTTACATTTTTTTAAACCTCCCTTACTGTTACATAACCTTCTCATTGTTTACATTTTGCTCCCCCTCCCCCCCCCACTCCTTCATTAGTTAACCAATCAGAGTGCCTAACTTGAGAGTTTATAAAGCATGAGTCTACCCGGCGTCCATTTTCTTTTCCCTACGTTTTGAGCGTATTAAGTCTTTATAAAGCATGAGTCTACCCTGCGTCCATCTTCTTTTCCCTACGTTTTGAGCGTATTAAGTCATTATAAAGCATAAGTCTACCCGTCCGCCATTTTGTTTTATGACGTCACAATTTAAAAGCCTTAAGTCTATCCAGCCGCCATTTTGTTTTTGTTTTAATATAGGATGATTATACCTGACCGGTTCGAGCATGCACCGACATGTCGAATCATGTAAAAACAGGTTAGCGAAAGTACAAACAGGTTTGAATCATGTTTAAGCATGCAAGTAAGTGAAACGTAAACATGGACTTTGAACCTTCTTAATGCCTTTAATGTAAACATCGTTATACGGCTTCTTAATCCTATACAGCTTTGAACTTTGATCTTTAATCCTACATTTTAAGTAGCGATAAAAAGTTCCTTAAGCTTAAACGTAAACATGGACTTTGAACCTTCTTAATGCCTTTAATATAAACATCGTTATACGGCTTCTTAATCCTATACAGCTTTGAACTTTGATCTTTAATCCTACATTTTAAGTAGCGATAAAAAGTTCCTTAAGCTTAAACGTAAACATGGACTTTGAACCTTCTTAATGCCTTTAATATAAACATCGTTATACGGCTTCTTAATCCTGTACAGCTTTGAACTTTGATCCTTAATCCTAATATTTAAATAGCGATAAAAGGTTCCTTAAGCTCTTAAGTATATATATAAATATAATGCGGACCTTGTACGTTTTATCTCTTAGTATAGTAAAAAGATTTAATCGTAAACAAGCTTAATTTAAGACGTAAACATCAAATTTGTACTGATAGTGTATAAATATATAATAATATAAAACTTGTACCTATTTCGGTAGGCGAGTATAATTTTTTATATATTTTTTCAACATTTTTAGTTATTTTCTCATCTTCTTAGACCATTTTTTAACTTTTATATGTATTATTTACTTATCATTAACAATTCTGCTTTAGAATTGCTATTAGCGATGTTTTCGGAAGAATTCGTCTAATCTCGGCCGGCTTCGGTCTTCTACCTAACTTCGCTATAATCCTTAATTCTTCCGAAAGAAATAAACAATGATAACGTTAATGCTCTCGAACGAAAACAAATTAATATTATTTGATGTACTTTAGTGTAAATAATAATAATATAGTTGTGAATTATAATAATGATATACTACATCGTAATGGTTTCCTATTAAATGAGTTTATAATATTATTATTAAGTAAAGTGTTGTACCTTTTTTTGTTCGGCATTAAGCCTTAAGCCTCTTCACCACGTCAAGGTAAAGGTACATCGAAGAGGTTTTGTTTTTTTTAATTTTTTTTTTTTAATAATTTTTTAGCTTTTTATGTGAATTTTTTTTAAATTTATTAGTTTTATTATTTTTTTTTTTTTTTTTTTTTTACAATTTAATTTTTTAAATAAAATTAAACGAAAAAATAAAAATCTGAATTCGTAAAAAATAAAAATAAAATATAATCTTCTATGTGATACAATAAATAATTAAATGAAACATTTTTATAATAAAATTAAATGTAAAATAAAGCAAATAAAAATCTGAATTTATATAAACATAAAATGTCATCTTCTATGTAATACAATGTAGAATTAAATAAAACATATCCTTTTCTTTTTTTTTTTTTTGTAATAGGTCAGTTCATGACGAGAATCTTTTGGGATGGTCGGAAGAGTATGGCAAATCAGAAACGGTGTATGAAGTACATATGAAATAATGTGCTTAAGATATTTTCGATTAAGCCAAAGATAAGAAAACATTTCTTTTCTTCTTAAATTTTTTGTTCATGTATTTGAAAGAGAAATATGAGCATCGAAATTATTCTGCAGGGTTATTCTATTCACCACACATTCACTCACACATTCAGGTTTAGAGGCTGTTAGACCATGCCATTGACCTTCATTCAGGGTTTATAGGTGTTCAAACCGTGACAGTGACCCCTTTCATTCATGGTGAATAGCTTTAAACACATTTTTATTCATCCATGCAGACAAAGCATTTGTGCGATACTGTGTACATTTCTCTTTCGAAAAATTGTGTACTATGCAATGGCTGCCTTGCTCATCTAAAATTAGTGATTCTATTTTTGGACAGCCAAAATCTTCCAAGTTAATTATAGTACAATGATGGAGATTTCGTGATAGAAACATTTTCTTATCTAGGCCCTTAACGAAAACAAATTTATATTTAAGGTCAATGTTGTTGAAAATGTTATAAATGATGCCATACTCAACTTCTCCAGAATCCCATTTGATTTTATGATAGTAATTTTCCAACCAATAATTCGTTCTTATACTTTTATCGGTTGGTTTATATTCATTTGGTGGCTTAAAAATCCAATGCCTTGAAGACTTGTAAGCTTGATCAAACAGAGAAAACTCTTTAATAATATAACCTCCCAGGCTATCGACAAAGCACTGAAAGTCTACTATCGCTCCGCTTGCCGTAGCCATACTGAACACTGAGCAAAGGATTCACCCCATTTTATACCATTCGCCGAACTGTACCAATTAGAGGATTATACTCTACGAGCCTATCGTGTATAATTAGACAATATGCTGTAGTATTTGCCGGGAATGAAATTTTCGATTCAAATTCTAATCTTACATCGACTGGTCCACTTTTTATAGATTCAGACTGCTTTGAGCAATCTATTACAATTAAAGGTGATTTATCTTTAAAGTTTTGTAAAGAGGACAAAGGTTGCATTTGTCCACCATAATAAGAATTTTGAAATAAAGCATACATATGATAGAGCAAAGCGAACCGATTTGACGACATATCTATATTTAAATCATCATACGGATAAGCTTTACAATTTAGAAACAATTTAACATTGGAAATATTACAATGATCAAAGTGGCTTGCATCTTTTTGAGAATTTTTCAGTCTTCCAGTTTGAAAAGTTAATATTACATAACGCGGTTTTTCTAGCTGACTGGATGTTTTGACTGGCCAGATTTGTCTCTGACTTGCTGGCAGTAAAGGATAATCGTAAAGTTCCCAGGTTCTAAAGGCTAGTGAAAATATTTTTTCTGATTTGAGATGACGCATCAAAGCCAGCTTCTGATGTTCGTTTACGGTAACATAAGGTAGCTTCCAGCATAGCCTATCCAGTTCTATTTTACACTTTTCTACCGCATTAGTCCCAGCTACTGGTTGGCTAGTGATGTAGCAATTTTCATCATGTCTGCTTCTTATGAATATCAGTTCTTGCTTTACATTCATTACGATTTTCTGATAATCCTCACAGAAGCCAAGAAGGGATGATAAAGGAACACATAGGTTGAAACACCCCTCTGCCGATGTAATGTTTAATGTATCACTTTGTGGATAGCACCATCCCCAATTATCCGAAAACTGGGAACCTCCCTTGAGCGAAACTAGATTTTTCAAAGTTGAAGTGATTCCAGGATTTTTCACACGGTCTATTTCGACTCCACTCAATTCGTACCTTATTTCATCAAACAAAAACGCAAACATGTTGTTTGTTAATTTTGATGCAATGGGAACTGCTGAACCATCCTGCTTTAGAAATCTTCCTTCTACATACAGCAGGCTGTGACTAGGTAGTGTGTATAAATCTTGATGTTGCAGACTGATGCGTATTTCATCCCCTGGCTGAAGATTTGTTGACGAATAAGGATGATGAGAATGAAATTCAATCCCTTCAACTGAATTATCAAAAGTATCAGCTTCTTCCAAATTCAATATTTCCATGTTGACGATAAAACGTAATATCCTGCGGTTTGAAGAAATCTAATATTGCTCGCAGATAACGATGTGCACTCAACAATGGCTTTCACTGGAATGATACTTTTTCTCTCTGAAGACGCGCTTTTATGTACTTTCTTAAAGTCCAACCCCATCGCTGTCTGACTACTGAATGGACATTCCTTTGTTATAACTCCTTTTATATAAGATCAAGCAGGAAGAGTAAACAAAGCTGACCACAGTTGTTTGAACCTACTTTCTGGAATTGTTTTCTATTTAATGAAATTCGGCAATCTTTCATGTACCGAACGAATTCACTTGGCGGTTTGTCTCCACTGCTGTCAAAGAACTGAACGTATTTTCCTCTTTTCTTGTAACTGACCCAATGCGTTCCTCTACCATTACTATTGTCTAAATTAAAAATACCACGTTCAGATTTCCACGGCTTTGTAGGAAATTCATCTACCATAAAAACTCCTCTAAAACGACGCAGTTTATGAAGTTTTGCTAATCTGAGTAAGTCGAAATTGCTTAGCCTTTGGCGAGGAAAAGTTTTTAAGATCTCTTTGGCTTTAGTTTTCAACTGATGTACATTTCCCCCGATCCTCTTTGGCGTGGAAATGACTCGCATCTTTTTCTTCTTGTTTGTAACACGTTTCATGGTCTACTGATACAGAGGTAATGCTGACAAGCCTTATATACCCACATTCTTGCTATCAACCCATGAATTATGAGAACTGTCAAAACCTAGCCACTTCACTAGAGCTTTATTACCTTTCCTTTTTACAACTCTTTCTACAAGGTAACAATTAGGATGCTTAACAAGTTGCAATTCCTCTTGATAGAAACCACCAGCAATGTTGTCTCCGCGATCATCTTTCAGATGATAGGTGATAGGTACCGTTTTTTTCACTTCAGCTATAGTAAATATTTCTGTAGACCATGATGGTTGATAACCTTTCGCAAACTGTGCTTTATACTTTGATATCCTTACATGATCGCCAACTTTAAATTTTGCAGCCTTTTTTGTACTAGTTGTCTTAGAATAAACTTCTTTTATTAGTTTTGCTTCAATCTTAAATCCGTGAACGGATGCCGGTGCCATCTTGATTGTACTATGTTTTGTTTTATTATATTTGTCTACTAATGCCGGCAGTACTACAAGCCAATTGTAGTTGCCTTGTATACTAAACTTTTTCCACATGGCTGACTTTAGAGTGCGATTAAACCTTTCTATTATTGATGCTTTTAGGTTACTATATGTTGAATAATGATTGATATTACAAGATGTCATGAGTTTTCGAAATACTTGGTTATAAAACTCTTTACCATTGTCTGTTTGCAAATTCTTTGGCTTTCTCTCAGATAATACTTTCTCGAAACCTTGACACACTACAGACGCAGTTTTATTCTTGATAGGCACTACCCAAGCATATTTAGAAAAACAATCTATTACAGTGAGCAAATATCTGTAACCTTTATTAAATTTAGCATAAGGAATCATTTCAACCAAGTCAGCCTGCCATAAATCATCAATACCTTTGAGTAATACAGATCTTCTTTTAAAAACCCTCCTAGCAGGTTTGTGCAATTCATGCACGATCTGCTCTTTAACGGATGCCATGACGTACTGTTAATCTTCTTATCTGCGCTACACTATTATACCCCCTTCTCTAAGTTGAGCTTCTATTCCCAAGATCTCACCCTTACCTGTTTGAGAGCCAATCAAATATCTCATTCGATTAACTAATACGTTTGGATCAACAATGCCTGTACCGCTTTTTGATTTGAACAATTTTGAGATAACATTTTTGTATTTGGGGTAATTTTTAAGTCTTATCATATTACCGCTTGGGCTATGTCCCTCGAAATGTGCATTAGTTTGCATCAAAATCTTTTTATACAAAGCATAATCACTTTGTTTAACGAATGAAAGATTCGGATTTTTTATAAATAACAATTCGAAGAGACCTGGTGTACCATGATAGATATCATCACCTATAGTAAGAATATCTTCATTGATAGAAATCACTGTATCGCCGATGGTAAACTTGTGACCATCATATTTGATTCCATATACAGTATCCAGATCTTTAATGTCATTGTTCACAAGCTTTATTATATACTTTGAGGATATATTTCCAATCTTTTCTAAATATTTTTGTAACATTTCTTCTCCTTTAGGAGTTTGAGTTGCTTCTCTCACCTCCTGCAGTGGGGTTTTCGGTGGCTCACACTCTTCTTCCGACTTTAGAATTGGTGTACTTTCCCAAACGTGCTCTAAACGACGAGTAAATATTTTAGAAGGCCCAGGCTTTGGTGTTGTATCTGTTAGTGACGATTGTTCTAGACAATATTTAGGCATTTTTGATGGAATATGAGGAATTTCTTCTTCTTCTTCTTCCTTCTTTCGAATTTCACATTGGGCGGAGGGGGGAATTTTAACCTCCTGCTTACTCGCTAGTCTTTCCATAGATTTCAATAAAGGTTTATACTTCAATTTCAAATATTCATCAGTCTCTTCTCGACTCCTTTTCAATAAATTACACTTTTCCTGTATAACCTTCCTGGTCTCGATTATTTCACGCATTACTACATCACTAGTTGACTCTTCCATGCCTAACTAGGGAATGAGCTTGACCCAACACCTCACGGTATTATATAGGCCTCGAAACCCTTTCGATACCTTCCATCATTAATTTGTCTATCCTTGTCCAAGACTAAAAATCCGTACCTGTCGTCTTTCCAGCACCATTGGCAAACCTTTTTGAAAGTTTGAAATGACATGTCTGAATTGACATGATCATCATAAATTCGTCTTAGATTTAATTCATCTTGTCTAAAGAGTATAAGAAAGTTAGCATTTTCTCTAATCAAATGTTTTGGGACTCTAGTATAACTCTGGCTCAGATAAAATATATCAACACCGTTATGGCGCCCCATACAAAAGTATGATCTCACATTATCTTGTTTGTCACAGGCAATATCATCGAATATAAAGACTGAGTTGGGTAGTATCTCTTTGGGCGGAGGAACTTGTGAGTTATCTTCATATTGATAAAACCCGATATCAGTTAAAGGTTCTAATATTTGCGCTAACTCTCTATATTTAGGTTGATGTAAGGATTTTGCGAACAAATAGATATTTTCAAATTTTAATCCCTTTGAGTCATAAATTAAGCTTAGCATAAGATTAGTCTTACCACAATTGGAGGGACCGCATATTAAACATCGAATCGAATCAGGAAATAGTAAACCGTGCCTAGATTCTTTCTTAATTGGAGCGCCTCCGTCCAGATTATGAATACGGATCGTAGTATGTTGCTTTACCAAGCGCATGATGTTAAATGAAAAGAATCGCACTTTGACCTCTCCTTTTATACTTACCGACGTGGTTGAAATTTATCGACTAATCTTCGTTAATAGAATTTTTCAAATTAAAAATTGGTACCATATTAAAATTATTTATCTATTATATATAATTTATTTTTTTTTTTTTTTTGCACTCATCTTGGTTTTCTAAATATAATTTAGAAGTAAGCCTTCCCACCTCGTCAAGGTGTGAGTGCGTCGAGAAGGTATGTTGATATAATATGGTTGTTAATATTTTGTAAAACTATTTTTCTTATTTTTTATGTTGGTTTCCAGGTTTATCGTTTTAAACCTCTCTTGGAACCAAAACGCAGTTTTTTTTTTTCATTTTAGGTTTCCAGGTTTATCTTTTTAAACCTCTCTTGGAACCACAACGTAGTTTTTTTTTTTTTTTTTTTCATTTAAGGTTTCCAGGTTTATCGTTTTAAACCTCTCTTGAAACCATAACACACATTCCTTTTAGGTTTGCGAGCCTTTAGAGCCACGCCAGGGACCCATTCATTCCATCTCACATACATACTTTAGTTTACAAATAAAAACAACAATATTATATCAACAAAAATAAAAATAAAATCTCTTATACAGCATCTGGAGCGATAACTAAAAAATTATTAAAACCATTTTTCATTTGGCCACAGTGCAGATTAAAAGAATACATATGTTAAAAAATAAAAACGTAATCTTCAAATACTAAAAATAAAAAATTCCATCCTTTCATATACAAAAAAAATATCCTTCTTGAATGAAACAAAAAAAAATCTAACAGTTTCCTACTTCTCTTTTAATAAAAAACAACAAAAAAAAAAATCTCTTTTAATAAAAAAAAAAAAATATATATATTTAAAAAAATAAACATAAAACTTCAAAGATTGCTATGAAATAAAATAAAATAAAAAGTCATCTTGTAATAGTTGAAACAAAACATGTTTTGAACAGAAAAAAAAGTTGTGACTAATTTAAATACAAAAAAAACTGATATCTCTTTATAATATACAATATTTACAAGTGAACATTATCAAAGTTTGCCAATATTGCAATAGAGATTTTGATTGTTGCCGCCACACCTCATCTACACATCCGGTATGGAATAATGACCATGGGCCAAGGTACGAATTCCGTCGACTTGATGTCGCTTATCGTCGTGAGGCGAAAGGGATGTTTTAGTCTGTTCGACGGAAAAGAGTTCGTGGTGCTTTGAAATTATTGAGCGAAAAGTAGTTTTGAACTCTTTTCCTTCGAACAGAGATGTGATGTAGTCGTTGAATGTCAGTTTCTTCTCTACAGCGATCTTTTTTATCCCTTTCGCCTTTTTCTTTTCTTTATCGGCGTGAATTCGTATCGAGTACATCTTAGCACGCAGTCCGACAAACTCAGAGACGGGCACTCCGTTGGCTTCGTCTTTAAATTTACCCAACACCTTTTTGTTGTGTGTACTGTATGCGGGGTGGTCGTGGGGGTAGTCTGATGTGTCCATTTCGTCTATAAAATTTTGTATGTCTTTGTAAAAGTCATCAGTCCTTATAATATATAACAAACTGTCCGTGTCCGTATACATGAGTGTTAGTCTGTTCGGTCCGTAATGTGGTAATATCGTGTTGTAATGGAAATCGTACATTCGGACTTTGGATAGATCAAGGATGGCCATCCCTACGTAAATAGGTTTGTTCATCTTAATCTGTTCAAAGTCCGAATGTACTGCAACCAATGACTCTGTGTATACTGTCCTGTCCTTAAATGTAGGTTTTGATATGAGTTTGTTCAGTCGTCTTTGACTAACTACAAGCTCAATCTTATGCCGTTTTCGAACATCTTCCATGAATTTGCCGAAAACGGCATTGTTCATGAGCTTGTAAAAGTCTTTGTCGAAATCGTTAGTCGCCTGTTGTCGATGTCTGGTGTTGAGGTCAATGTAACTACGAAGCCAAGGTGATTGCCGGAATCTAAGTACTCGATGTACCCGAACTAACCTTAGTCCTAAGCCCATGGCCTGCTGTAGATTAACGAAATGCAAAACGTATTTCTCTCTGTTGCTCAGAGTAGCTAAAAGTTTTTTAAAATTTGATCCTGGGGGTACCTTATTTTCTGGCAACAGAGGGAAGTCGTTGTGCAAATCGTGTAAGCTTTCCGGATACTCTAAGTCGGCTTCAACTATGTAACCAAAAGGCCCGTCTTCCGGTAAGTTGAGCCAATCTAGAGTTTCCGGATTCTGAACCCATTCGAAACCGCCAGACGGAAGGGTTTTCGACATCGCCCACCCGTACAAGTTATTAGCGTCCAGATAGGCGATGTACGAAGTTTCCTCCTGGGGATCGCGACTTGGGTTCAGATATTTATTATTCGCCTTTCCATACCGGTGACTGCATTGGCACAAGCCACCCCTTATTCCCCGTTCGATCATTAGGACCATATCATAATCAGTCAAAAGATCTAATTGTACTCCCGTATACTTCAGCATGGCATCCCAAGCGAGTCCGGGTGCCGTGTAATACCAGGCCGGGTCCAGTGAATAAGCCCTCAAGCAGACATCTCTGAAATTTTCAAAGACGTCGCAAAGAAGCGTCACGTCTACCTTGAGGTATAATTCACTGTACTCGGCCAGGGTTCTGATATTAAACACGTCCCATACCGCTTGAGCATGCTGATAGTCCTCGTCTGAGATAGGCATTTCATTCAATTGACTATAAAATGCCTCCTTCGGGGGCAGAACCGTCTCCTGAAGTTTCTCAAACGAGTCCATGTAATCATAGGGGTACACTCCTTTTCTGATCACGAGGTCCAAATGATCGGCGGGGAAGAATTTGCTCGTCTCCTTAAAATTAGGTTTGGGCAAATTCTTGGACAATCTATCGAGACTGGAAGCCATGAAACGAAAGGAGTCCACAAACCTAACGGTTAATGCGCCCACTGTCATTCCAAAGGAGATGTATTTTTCCTCAGAGTTGGGGATGACATCTATTCTTAACTTATTTTTTTCTTCTTCACTTAATCCATGCCCCAACTCTCGGACGATGAAGTGAGAGTCATAACCGCTAAGATTGTGGAATAGGACGGGTAGGAAACGTGGGGTTTTATAAAGGATGTTACATTTGGAATGTGCTGGACCACGATACATCCATGTGATGTGATCGTGATCCATCACTTTCCCATTGTCGGGAGTAAATGGGCGGGAACAGAGGTAACAGGATTGGGATAGATGGTGGGCTTCCATCTGCGATGGTGTCAGGGGTAGCATGTGCCGCTTCATGGAGTACATCTGAGACACCTTCCCTGCTACTTCCTTAATATAATTCATAAATTTTTCCGCTGAATCCTCACCTGTGTAGATGAAGGGTTCAGTGGGAAAATTTATAGGCAATAAGTGGCGTGGGATATCTTCTGATACCTTGACGTACGTGCAAAAACTCATAGGAAGGTGTCTCTGGTAGGGATTAGTTTTTCTTGGATCTCCCGGCTGAATCTTTTCCAACATAGACTCAAAATCAGCATAGACAACGAAAGGAATCCTCACCTGCCGTTGTATATTAATAAAAGATACCTTTTGAGGATTCCCTTCGTCGTCGCAAGCCGGGAGTACGATGCGTGTAGCCTTATTATCCCCACAGTACTCCATGTGCTCCCTCACCCGCTCAGCGATGTCTCTCCCATCGAGATTGAAATGGGTGAAACATCGCTTACAGACGTGTCTTCCGCTATGATGGCCAGAAATCTGCGACGCCACTAATTTATTGAAGTCTTTGATATAGGCGTAGTGGCTTCGCCCATCCTCCGTTGTCAGCAGAAGTAAATCACGATGGTCGGCCTTCTCCTCCTTTACCACCTTCAGCGGGTACACGTCTCCTGTCTCTCCAATGGCAAAAACATTCACACTGATGTCATAGTGTCGTTCGAATGTTTTCACCTCTTGGAGAGGAGTGGGGAAGGAAATGCAGTCGAAGTTATATCTGTGCTCCAAGTTCCTATATTTGCTTACCCGTTGTCCGTCGCTGTCGATGAGGTGGGCTAATATGGAATATTTGAAACACCGCTCGTCATTATTCTGGACATTAATTACAGCTTTTCTGGTGGCTATTTTAGGTGGAAGAGGTATATAGCTGGAGGCGCCTAGAGGTCTGAATCTATTCACCCTTAAGAGAAGACCGTCAAGACTTTTTAGGAACCAGCCGCTCCCTTTCATTGCCATCTCTTCCATCTCGGTAGCCAACTTCGCATACATGCCACTGAGAATATCCAAGATGGAAGAGATGTCATATATAGCTTTATTTTTGGTTTTGAAGGCACGATCACAAGACTCTCCTCTGACGTTTTCGTACGTGGCCTCCAAAACCAAATTGAATTTTAAGGGAGAGTCTGATTCCGCCCAAAATTCTGAAATCAACCGATGCAGAGTGTCCGTCTGTTTGCACAGAAATTCTACTACATCAATTGATTCCGAACATGGGAGAAAAAAAGTCTTGAGGTCCCCTCCAAAGGAAGTTTCAATCTGGTATAAAGACCCCATAGCCGCCTCCAACCGCCTCCGCTTGGTCATGACGAGCGGCGTTTCTCTCAGGCAGCGGCATACATGCTTCATCCACTGTTTTTTAGACTGGAAATTCTCTCCGCAAGAAACACATGTACGCCGTGCCTGTGAGGTCAAGCATGACTTTTGATGACGAAGTTTATTATCCTCCCTGCTAAACTCTCTATTACAATACTGGCAGTTATTATTGGTAGTTGACATTTTTAATTTTAAAATTTAAAAAATACAAATAAACCAAAACACTGTCAAATAGTGAAAATATTAAATGGAAATAATTTACTAACTTAAAATAAAACAAATTCAAACTATGAATTAAAAAAAAAAAAAAGAGTCCTCAAAAAAAAATTAATATTAAAACTAAAGAAAAAATAAAATGAAACTTAAGTAATGAAATTTAAAAAAAACTCTTCAAAGAAATAGTTGAAAGAAAAGTTAGGATATTTTTTTAAACACTATGCACACTAAAGGCCAAAGTAGAAAAAATGGTACTCACAAGTTATCGAGATGTCACCTTGATGCTGGATAAGAGAATGAGAAAGAGTTCTGAAAAACACACCTATTTATAGCCGCCTTAGGGATTATTCGAGCAAAGTTCAAAGAGTATAGGATTAAGACGTGTGAGAAGGAGTGGGGGAAGGTCAGGGAAGGAGTGGGGGAAGCCGAATATGGCCGAGAGCAGCCGAAAAAAGCCCGAACACTCCCAAGTGTTTCTAAAAAATAGCGGCTAGCCGAATATTTCCAAGCTTAGACGAACTCTTCCGAAAACATCGCTAATAGCAATTCTAAAGCAGAATTGTTAATGATAAGTAAATAATACATATAAAAGTTAAAAAATGGTCTAAGAAGATGAGAAAATAACTAAAAATGTTGAAAAAATATATAAAAAATTATACTCGCCTACCGAAATAGGTACAAGTTTTATATTATTATATATTTATACACTATCAGTACAAATTTGATGTTTACGTCTTAAATTAAGCTTGTTTACGATTAAATCATTAGGGATTTACTATACTAAGAGATAAAACGTACAAGGTCCGCATTATATATATTTTATTTTTATTTTTTACGAATTCAGATTTTTATTTTTTCGTTTAATTTTATTTAAAAAATTAAATTGTAAAAAAAAAAAAAAAAAATAATAAAACTAATAAATTTTAAAAAAATTCACATAAAAAGCTAAAAAATTATTAAAAAAAAAAAAAAAATTAAAAAAAACAAAACCTCTTCGATGACTTTACTTGACGTGGTGAAGGGAGGCTTAAGGCGTACTGCCCCAACAAAAAAAGTGTACAAACACTTTTAAAAATCAATAAATTAAAATTAAATTTTAAAATAATTTAATAGGAAACATTTACGATGTAGAAATCAATTATAATTTCAAAAATATATTATATTATATCTACAAAAGGTACAAATTAATATTAATTTGTTTTCGTTCGAGAGCATTAACGTTATCATTGTTTATTTCTTTCGGAAGAATTAAGGATTATAGCGAAGTTAGGTAGAAGACCGAAGCCGGCCGAGATTAGACGAATTCTTCCGAAAACATCGCTAATAGCAATTCTAAAGCAGAATTGTTAATGATAAGTAAATAATACATATAAAAGTTAAAAAATGGTCTAAGAAGATGAGAAAATAACTAAAAATGTTGAAAAAATATATAAAAAATTTATACTCGCCTACCGAAATAGGTACAAGTTTTATATTATTATATATTTATACACTATCAGTACAAATTTGATGTTTACGTCTTAAATTAAGCTTGTTTACGATTAAATCATTAGGGATTTACTATACTAAGAGATAAAACGTACAAGGTCCGCATTATATTTATATATATACTATATACTTAGAGGATACATGCATTCAAAGTTAGAGCTTAAGGATCTTTTAAAGCTCTAAAGATGTAGGATTAATGACCAAGTTACAGCTGTATAGTATTAAAATCATTATAATAGGAAGATAAAGACCATGTCACGAGCTTAAGGAACTTTTATCGCTATTTAAATATTAGGATTAAGATCAAAGTTCAAAGCTGTACAGGATTAAGAAGCCGTATAACGATGTTTATATTAAAGGCATTAAGAAGGTTCAAAGTCCATGTTTACGTTTAAGCTTAAGGAACTTTTTATCGCTACTTAAAATGTAGGATTAAAGATCAAAGTTCAAAGCTGTATAGGATTAAGAAGCCCTATAACGATGTTTATATTAAAGGCATTAGGAAGGTTCAAAGTCCATGTTTACGTTTCACTTACTTGCATGCTTAAACATGATTCAAACCTGTTTGTACTTTCGCTAACCTGTTTTTACATGATTCGACATGTCGGTGCATGCTCGAACCGGTCAGGTATAATCATCCTATATTAAAACAAAAACAAAATGGCGGCTGGATAGACTTAAGGCTTTTAAATTGTGACGTCATAAAACAAAATGGCGGACGGGTAGACTTATGCTTTATAATGACTTAATACGCTCAAAACGTAGGGAAAAGAAGATGGACGCAGGGTAGACTCATGCTTTATAAAGACTTAATACGCTCAAAACGTAGGGAAAAGAAAATGGACGCCGGGTAGACTCATGCTTTATAAACTCTCAAGTTAGGCACTCTGATTGGTTAACTAATGAAGGAGTGGGGGGGGGGGAGGGGGAGCAAAATGTAAACAATGAGAAGGTTATGTAACAGTAAGGGAGGTTTAAAAAAATGTAAACAATAGTAAGGTTATGTCACAGTTTGAAAGGTTCCGTAAAAGCACACATTACAATTCGACCATCGGACCTAGCCGGGAGGAACTCTCAAGTTAGGCACTCTGATTGGTTAACTAATGCAGGAGTGGGGGGAGCAAAATGGACGTCGGGTAGACTCATGCTTTGTAAACTGTGACGTCATAAAAGAAAATGGCGGACGGGTAGACTCATGCTTTATAAAGACTAAATTAGCCCAAAACGTAGGGAAAAGAAAATGGACGCCGGGTAGACTCATGCTTTATAATGACTTAATACCCTCAAACAGGGGTCACGTGATCAAAAAGGGGCGTGGCTTAGTGGTTTAGGTTAGGTTGATGATGGGTCACGTGACTAAAAAGGGGCTTGGCCCGGTGGTTTAGGTTAGGTCGATGGCGCGAACCAGCGTGGTTAAGGTTAGGTCGTGATCGAAATTCAAATTCAAATCTCCCGCCATAGGTCACGTGACCAAATGCTGGCATCTGATTGGCTCCTCAAAAAAGTGCGCCAGCTCGCCCAATTCTTATCTACTCTTAGGACACAGTACCCAACACCTGCAAGCACTTGCTTCGTGGTGCCCATGCCGCCTCCTCACCCCCCTACAATCCCTTGCTATATATACCCTTTGATCCTCAAGACTTATCACTCTAGTTGTAAGATTACTTGTGTCACACTCAAAGAAGGAGACCTCGGATTAATCTGGAATAATAATTTAGCAATATTCATTCTTTCATATTTCATATTCACCCATTATTTATCAATGCTTACGAGAAGTAATGGAATGGTTAATTATTTCTCATCAACGAAATTAAAGAAAAAATTAGAGGAGGACATTTTAAAAATGAGTGGTTTAAACCCTATCTTTTTCAAATATACTAAACTCTACACGAAATGCAAGCCCATTTAATTCCATATCAATATAGTTTAATAGTAACTCTTTCCAAAAGCAATGTAACTCTTTTTTTCACTTATAGTCTTAAATATTCCGTTTTATTTATTTTTTTTTAAATAATTAGTTTAATTAAAATTATGTCTTTTATAATAATTTTCGCATCGACTATCGACATTCTTTTTGCGGAAGATTATGAATACGTTTTTCGAGCTGTATTTTTTATCGTGCGCATTTAAACTCGCCTTTGCCTTTCATGTTCTTATGGTTATAGGGATCTATACTTGTGTTTTCGGGGGGTTATGAAAACGTTTCTTGTGCTGTTTTTTAAGCTCGCCTTTACTTTTAATTTTTTGTAATACCTATATATCGTTGAATATTAGACATAGAAATGTCTTTTACCACTCAAATGAAAGCTTATTAAATACTTGATGATTTACTTTATGACAATTATCCTGATAGCATGAGCCGTTTCCATGATAGTAACCATAATTATTTTAGGAAAGAGTAATATTTTGTGATATTCCTTTTTTGAATGGCCGCCAATTTTTAATCCGCCCATTTTGAATTGGCAGACGTGCATTTTTTGCTTTACCATGATAGATGCTTTGCATAAAACATACTAAAAATTTTGGTAAAATGGGTTGCATTTTTCGTTGCAGGCTCACGGTCTATATGGTTCTCGAACCACATAGGCCGCGAGAGAAGCATTAACGCTCATCACTCCATCGGTATTAAGTCGACCTTAAAAAAAGAGCATGGAATGGATGGAAGTTTATGTGGAACGAAAGTCTTCCCAGCAAACTTAAACAGAAAAAGGGGACAGTAAAGCCGTGGTTGACACCCTACCTTAATAGCCCTAGGAAAGAGGTAGCCTCAGCTCGTTAAAAGAATTGGTCACACCGCGCTCGCTCATTCCTACCTTAATAACAAAACAGCCGCCTCCCACAGGCACCTTCTGCAACGCCACCCTTTCGATAAAGCGATCTCTGATGAATTCACTCATTATACTGGAAGTATCAACAGAATGGGTCTGACTCCCAGCTTCTCTCAAACATCGAACTCACTCATTCTCGTCATTCGCGCGAGAGCTGTCGCCAGTGTCGGCCAATCATGTGTTGCTGCGATAGAAACATTTTCTGTGGAAAATTAGGTCTAAATAACTGTAACTATATGTGTTTTATTGCAGAATATAAGTTTAATTGTATGATTTTGGGTCGATTTATGGTTTGCTGTATATGATTTGTAAAGTACACGACCAAGTTTTCAAAGAATTTTGAACTTTGGCTATGACTATGGTCCTTAATATGGGCTAGCCCATATTTAGGTATAAGTGTTTTAAGTAGGTGGGTTATGTGGTTCTAAAGGTACACTTAATATATATATATATATATAAGTTAAGGTCTGATAAGGTTGAGTATCAGCCTTAATTCCTACTCACCGGATGTAAACACCTTGAATGTATATATAGAATATTATATGTATCAATAAATCAGTGTTTAACTAGCCATCAAGTGAGTTGTTATTGTGCCCCTTTTTCTTATTTTTTTAAAGTTTTATATTGGCCAGCTCATAAGTGGTGCCGAAACCCGGGACCTTTAGATAGTATTTTTTTTTTCTTTCTATTATTATTTTCCGCGCTGGAAATCTTCAGCTTCATTGTTATTTTTTTTTTTTTTCTTTCTCTCTCTCCGTTAAAATTGGTCTAAATAGTGATCATGGCGGAAAATGTTGTGTTAAGACCGGCAGTTCTGAACGTACCACCAACCGAACCATCACCGGCAGCGGCAAATGTACTTCCGTTTCGTTGGCGCAGGCGCACAGAACGACATTGGAATGGATAAAAGTCCAAACCGCGACGGCCCAGGAGCTGAGAAAAGCCATATCCGACCTCGACAGATTCACTGGGGAGATTGGTGAGTTGAATCATTTTTTAAAAGGGGGCGATCGTCTGATGGCCAGGATCATCTCCAAAATGTCTGAGAACTTATTAGATGGGGAGGATGCTGCAGCATTGAAGGCTGCGGTAGTCTGCAGGGTCAGGAGGAACATCCTGAATCATATCCAGGGGGATGAAGAGACACCCTGGGATATCGTCAAGGAACGATTGATGAAGGCCTATGGAGGGGGAAGATGGGCCCCCGAAGAAGATGCGTTCCACATGCTTCGGGAATCAAAAAAGCCGCGTCAGTCTAATGGCCAGTATGCGGGAGAACTGCTTACGAAGTTCAACCACATAACCGAAAAAATGATAGAGACTGCGAGTGTCGAGGAGGTCCAATTCAGAATGGATTTCTGGCGATTATGTTGAAGGTCCAGCTGGCGAAAGAAACCGGCAAACGGGAAGGGTTCCCGAGAGAGCGCTCGTTCATCGACTGTGCGCAAGAAATGATGGACACCAGTGCCAGAGAGGAGGAATCCCGAATGGAGATAGAGGAACCAGGTTGGACGAGAGTGGCGTACAACCAACCAAGGGGCGCTCAGCCATGGAGAAGAAGAGAGAGGGAGTACCGGGATGCTAGGAGAGACCGTCCCCAGCAAGGAGAGCGCCGGTCAGGTCAGGCGAGACCACGAAACAATGGACGGCGGGAGGATCGTAAGTGCCATGGGTGTGGCAAGATAGGACACCTAGTAGCCCAGTGTCCGCGCAATCGATGCTTTGAATGCGGAACAGAGGGACACCTGGCGAGACACTGTCCCCACATGTACCGGCGTCGGGATACACACCAACCAGAACCGATGGAGATCAATGCGCAGGACGTTCGTCCAAGGAGGTTTATAAGAAGGTCAGTCGGATCAGCGAGTGGATCGTCTAGAGGATCCGAGACGGCAGACACAGAGACGGATACAGATGTCCCTGTTCGAGGAGGCGGTCAGCGAAGCAGGAAGAGCGCGTGGAGGCGACAGGAAGCGTCGGCGCAGTCTGCCCGGGAAGAACTTTGAGGAGCGTACCAGCAGAGTGGCAGCCGCACGTTGGTGAGTTATCATGCGAGAGGCGAGAGCGGCGGTCTGCCTATTATCAACGTAGAGGGAGTCGCATGCCTGGTGGGCACTGGGAGCTCGTGTACCATCACCTGTAGAGAGGCGTTAGAGAAGTGGAGCGGCGGAGAGAGGGCACTCCAGGTTCAGGTATGCCAATGTCAATTAATCACCCTAGGGGGGTCCTGCAGTGTAGAGGGGGAAACCGAGATGGGTTTGCACACCTGGGGGGAACAAAGTGGCGGGTTACAGCCATGTATCATAGGGTCGGTTACGAGTCTATAGGGAACGACTTGCTAGGCGTGGTGGGTGCGCGGATCCGTAATCGGGGAGGTCAGTGGGACATTAGAATTGGGGGGAAACATTACGCCTGTACCCGCACAGCGGGAGATGGTAAAACGCGCATAGGGGCGGTTAATCAGATGGAGGATTGGAGGGGTCGGTTCTAGAGGAATTTGACGACATCTTTTTTAAGGAGGGAGATGTTCTTGGCACAACTGGGAGGACGGTGCATGAAATTCCCCTTAAGCAAGAGCGCGTCACTTAAGTTAAAGAACGGAGGTACCCGCAGGCTCTACGCAGGCATATTCAGGAGGAGCTAGAGGAGTTACGAAGGCAGGGTATTATAGTGGACAGCACTTCGCCATATAATAGTCCGTTGTGGGCCGTGAAGAAAAAGTGTGCGCCGGGGGACACGAGGGAGAAATATCGCGTTGTCATAGACTACCGGAAGCTCAACGAGAACACGGTCGATGAAAAATATCCCATACCGCGCTTCGAGGACATTTTGGATCGGTTGGGGGGTCGAACATTTTTAGTACCTTGGACTTAAAGGCGGGGTATCATCAGATACAAATGCACCCGCGTGACCAGCATACGATTGCATTTACCTTCGAACGGGGCCATTATGAGTTTACGCGGATGCCGTTCGGCCTTAAGAATGCCCCCATCACGTTTCAGCGGCTTATGGACGAATTCTTGAGGGATCTGGACAAGTCCGTGTGTCAGGTGTACATGGATGACCTTTTGGTCTTCAGTAGGTCCGACCGGGGTCACGTTGAGCACCTGAGGGCTGTCTTTCGTATGCGGGAATTCGGTCTACGCCTTTCTCCGGAGAAGTCACCCTGGGCTTCGGGAGATCAATTTTTTGGGACATACATTTCTGCGGAGGGCTGAAGCCGGATGCCTAAAAGAGGTTGCCGCCTTGCAGCGGATCGCCGTGCCGACCGAAGTTAAGGGTGTCCGTAGGTTGCTGGGTGCGTTGAATTACTACCGCCGTTTTGTGCTGGCTATGGCTGCGTATCTCGTCCCCCTTAATAATTTGCTTCGAAAAGGGTGTAAGTTAGTTATGACCCCCGATATCGCGGACAAGGTGCGCCGGTGCATCGAACATCTCCAGCGCGAACACCGGTTAGTCTCCGCGTTATATCGCCTTAGAGCTGGAACTTCTCGGGATTGTTTGGGCTTCGAGCACTTCGGCCTTATGTATTCGGGAGGCGATTTCGGGTTCAAACCGATCATCGCCCTCTCCAATGGGTCGGGAAACTCAAGGAATCGTCTGCGCGGGTTACGCGGTGGAAGGAGATCCTCGGACAATACAATATGGACGTCGTCTACAAGCCGGGTAAAGAAAATGTGGTCGCGGACTGGCATTCTCAGGCGCTCATGGTGAATGCCGTGGAGGAGGATCGGGGCGGGCCGTCGCGGGATGTCCGTCAGTTTTTGAGGGAATGGACCCCAGGGGAGGACCACTCACCTCGGGTGGAGGAGGCTTCGCCTGCAGACGCGCCGTCGGGTGACGAGGGGTCGGATGAGGGGCGTCTAGTGGCCATGGGGGAGCTCGACGAGATCGTGAACGATAAGCGTAGGCAGATTATCTGGAAGACGAGGACTTCGGGGCTGCTGAAGTTGGACTTTCAGCGGGTTGACGGTTGTTCCATCGTGACTATTTGGTCTCAACCCTCCGTTGGGGAGGACCAGATCTGTAGAGCGCTCGCGGATGCGTCGAAACCGGGTCAGACCCACCACTTGTACGTAGGTAACGCCGTGGTCTGGGAGCGTATTCAACGGTTGTGGCGGACAGAAACGCATCGGGCTTGACCGGACGTTTATCTGCTGTTCATTGCTTGTGGAAACCATACGTGATGAGGAACGCAAACGAGAGGTGACACTCGCTTATCACCAAGGCAAGACGAACCACAGGGGACTGAACGAAACGTTGCACGCGTTGCGCCGGCGGTATTACTGGCGAGGAATGATGCGTACCATCCAGGAGCTTATCGAAAATTGCGATGTATGCATGCGTGCGAAATATGATAGGCATCCGCCCCGTGCGGTTCAGGAGGAGACCCCTACCGCGGCTGCTCCGCTCAGTGATCTCCAGGTCGATACCTTTACCTGGAAGATATTTAAGTGGGTCACGGTGTTAGATCTCTTCAGCAAATTTGCGATGGCGTATCCCGTCCAGGAACGTACGGCGGAGGCGGTGTTGCGAGCCCTCTGGATCTGGTTCCAGTTTTATGGGGTTCCCCACAGTATTTCCTCCGATAGTGGGCGGGAATTTGACAATGTCAGTATCAGGGAGGAGATGAGGCTCTTGGGGGTCGTATAGCATCATAACACCCCGGACATCCGAAGATCCGCGGAGGTATCGAGAGGCTTCACATCACCCTCAGCGACCACCTTAGAGTATTCCAGTTAAGACAAGGGGCTGGAGGCGGACGTGGCGATGGAACGCGCGGTCGTCGCTTATAATCACTTCGTTCACTCAGTGACCGAATTCACACCATTCGAGATCCTTTTTGGACTACAGGGTCGTCGGCGGGATTGTCGCGGTGCAACGGCGGGCGAGGGTGAAATCGTGAGCAACAGTCTTGCGCTGTGGAAACTCTGGCGTACGGTTCGCGATCGCATTGAGCGGGAGAAACAGCGAAGGGTCGCGCGCCATAATCTCGGGGTCCGCGATCTGATGGGACTCATCAAAATCGGTACGATAGTGTACCGTCGGGTGGGGACTAATCGGGGGAAGGAACTTCGGCGTTATGAGGGTCCCTTCCGCGTGGTTGTGATTAGGTAGCATAATTGGTCACTATTGAAAGCGTACGCGACCCAAAAGTGCGTACGTCCACTTGAATTGAAACTTCTCCGACAGACGATCTACCCTTTGGATGTTCCTCAGTTTTGGCAGTTTGGAAGTTTTGGTGCTGTTTTTTATTGTTTACTGTCTTTTTCACGTTTTTTCTTTTTTTTTTTTTTTTTTTTTTTTTTTTTTGTGTGTTTCAGGAAGTTCTTGTTTTTCAGCGGTGTGACTGTTTGTACTTAACAGTAACACTATTAAAAAAAAACAGCACCAAAACTTCCAAACTGCCCTAACTGAGGACACTCCAAAGGGTTAGGATGCGTCTGTCGGAGAAGTTTCAATTGTTCAAGGTGGACCGTACGCCTCTTTTTGGGGTCGCGTACGCTTTCAATAGTGACCAAATTATGCTCCTAATCACAACCACGCGGAAGGGACCCTCATAACGCCGAAGTTCCTTCCCCCGATTAGTCCCCACCCGACGGTACACTATCGTACCATTTTGATGAGTCCCATCAGATCCCGGAACCCGAGAATATGGCGCGCGACCCGTCGCTGTTTTCTCCCGCTTAATGCGATCGCACGGGGCGGATGCCTATCATATTTCGCACGCATGCATACATCGCAATTTCCGATAAGCTCCTGGATGGTACGCTTCATTCCTCGCCAGTAATACCGCCGGCGCAACGCGTGTAACGTTTCGGTCAGCCCCCTGTGGTTCGTCTTGCCTTGGTGATAAGCGAGTGTCACTCCCGTTTGCGTTCCTCATCACGTATGGTTTCCACAAGCAATGAACAGCGGATAAACGTCCGGTCAAGCCCGATGCTTTCAGTTCGCCACAACCGCTGAATACGCTCCCAGACCACGGCGTTACCTACGTACAAGTGGTGGGTCTGACCCGGTTTGGACGCATCGCGAGCGCTCTACAGATCTGGTCCTCCCCGACGGAGGGTTGAGACCAAATAGTCACGATGGAACAACCGTCAACCCGCTAAAAGTCCAACTTCAGCAGCCCCGAAGTCCTCGTCTTCCAGATAATCTGCCTACGCTTATCGTTCACGATCTCGTCGAGCTCCTCCATAGCCACTGGACGCCCCTCATCCGACCCCTCGTCACCCGACGGCGCGTCTGCAGGCGAAGCCTCCTCCACCCGAGGTGAGTGCTCCTCCCCTGGGGTCCATTCTCTCAAAAACTGACGGACATCCCGCGACGGCCCGCCCCGATCCTCCTCCGCGACATTCACCATGAGCGCCCGAGTAAGCCAGTCCGCGACCACATTTTCTTTACCCGGCTTGTAGACGACGTCCATATTGTATTGTCTGAGGATCTCCTTACACCGCGTAACCCGTGAAGACGATTCCTTGAGCCTTCCGACCCATTGGAGAGGGCGATGATCGGTTTGAACCCGAAATCGCCTCCCGAATACATAAGGCCCGAAGTGCTCGAAAGCCCAAACAATCCCGAGAAGTTCCAGCTCTAAGGCGATATACGCGAGTACCGGTTCGCGCTGGAGATGTTCGATGCACCGGCGCACCTTGTCCGCGATATCGGGGGTCATAACTAACTTACACCCTTTTCGAAGCAAATTATTAAGGGGCACGAGATACGCAGCCATAGCCAGCACAAAACGGCGGTAGTAATTCAACGCACCCAGCAACCTACGGACACCCTTAACTTCGGTCGGCACGGCGATCCGCTGCAAGGCGGCAACCTTCTAGGCATCCGGCTTCACGCCCTCCGCAGAAATCGTATGTCCCAAAAAATTGATCTCCCGAAGCCCCAGGGTGGACTTCTCCGGAGAAAGGCATAGACCGAATTCTCGCATGCGACGAAAGACAGCCTCAGGTGCTCAACGTGATCCCGGTCGGACCTACTGAAGACCAAAGGGTCATCCATGTACACCTGACACACGGACTCGTCCAGACCCCTCAAGAATTCGTCCATAAGCCGCTGAAACGTGATGGGGGCATTCTTAAGCCCAAACGGCATCCGCGTAAACTCATAATGGCCCCGTTCGAAGGTAAACGCGGTCTTATGCTGGTCACGCGGGTGCATTTGTATCTGATGATACCCCGCCTTTAAGTCTAAGGTACTAAAAATGTTCGCACCCCCCAACCGATCCAAAATGTCCTCGAAGCGCAGTATAGGATATTTTTCATGGACCGTGTTCTCGTTGAGCTTCCGGTAGTCTATGACAACGCGATATTTCTCCCTCGTGTCCCCGGCACACACTTTTTCTTCACGGCCCACAACGGACTATTATATGGCGAAGTGCTGTCCACTATAATACCCTGCCTTCTTAACTCCTCTAGCTCTTCCCGAATATGCCTGCGTAGAGCCTGCGGGTACCTCCGTTCTTTAACTTAAGTGACGCGCTCTTGCTTAAGGGGAATTTCATGCACCGTCCTCCCAGTTGTGCCAAGAACATCTCCCTCCTTAAAAAAGATGTCGTCAAATTCCTCTAAAACCGACGCCCTCCAATCCTCCATCTGATTAACCGCCCCTATGCGCGTTTTACCATCTCCCGCTGTGCGGGTACAGGCGTAATGTTTCCCCCCAATTCTAATGTCCCACTGACCTCCCCGATTACGGATCCGCGCACCCACCACGCCTAGCAAGTCGTTCCCTATAATGACTCGATAATCCCGCGGCATCCTAGTGACTACATGGACTGATAACCCGCCACTTTGTTCCCCCCAGGTGTGCAAACCCATCTCGGTTTCCCCCTCTACACTGCAGGACCCCCCTAGGGTGATTAATTGACATTGGCATACCTGAACCTGGAGTGCCCTCTCTCCGCCGCTCCACTTCTCTAACGCCTCTCTACAGGCGATGGTACACGAGCTCCCAGTGTCCACCAGGCATGCGACTCCCTCTACGTTGATAATAGGCAGACCGCCGCTCTCGCCTCTCGCATGATAACTCACCAACGTGCGGCTGCCACTCTGCTAGTACGCTCCTCAAAGTTCTTCCCGAGCAGACTGCGCCGACGCTTCCTGTCGCCTCCACGCGCTCTTCCTGCTTCGCTGACCGCCTCCTCGAACAGGGACATCTGTATCCGTCTCTGTGTCTGCCGTCTCGGATCCTCTAGACGATCCACTCGCTGATCCGACTGACCTTCTTATAAACCTCCTTGGACGAACGTCCTGCGCATTGATCTCCATCGGTTCTGGTTGGTGTGTATCCCGACGCCGGTACATGTGGGGACAGTGTCTCGCCAGGTGTCCCTCCGTTCCGCATTCAAAGCATCGAGTGCGCGGACACTGGGCTACTAGGTGTCCTATCTTGCCACACCCATGGCACTTACGATCTGACCGGCGCTCTCCTTGCTGGGGACGGTCTCTCCTAGCTTCCCGGTACTCTCTCTCTCTTCTTCTCCGTGGCTGAGCGCTCCTTGGTTGGTTGTACGCAACTCTTGTCCAACCTGTTCCTTATCTCCATTCGGGATTCCTCCTCTCTGGCACTGGCGTCCATCATTTCTTGCGCACAGTCGATGAACGAGCGCTCTCTCGGGAACCCTTCCCGTATGCCTGTTTCTTTCGCCAGCTGCACCTTCAACATAATCGCCAGGAAATCCATTCTGAAGTGGACCTCCTCGACACTCGCAGTCTCTCTCATTTTTTCGGTTATGCGGTTGAACTTCGTAAGCAGTTCTCCCGCATACTGGCCATTAGACTGACGCGGCTTTTTTGATTCCCTAAGCATGTGGAACGCATCTTCTTCGGGGGCCCATCTTCCCCCTCCATAGGCTTTCTTCAATCGTTCCTTGACGATATCCCAGGGTGTCTCTTCATCTCCCTGGATATGATTCAGGATCTTCCTTCTGACCCTGCAGACCACCGCAGCCTTCAATGCTGCAGCATCCTCCCCGTCTAATAAGTTCTCAGACATTTTGGAGATGATTCTGGCCATCAGACGATCGCGCCCTTTTAAAATATGATTCAGCTCACCAATCTCCCCGGTGAATCTGTCGAGGTCGGATATGGCTTTTCTCAGCTCCTGGGCCGTCGCGGTTTGGACTTTTATCCATTCCAATGTCGTTCTGTGCGCCTGCGCCAACGAAACGGAAGTACATTTGCCGCTGCCGGTGATGGTTCGGAGCTGGGAGTCAGACCCATTCTGTTGATACTTCCAGTATAATGAGTGAATTCATCAGAGATCGCTTTATCGAAAGGGTGGCGTTGCAGAAGGTGCCTGTGGGAGGCGGCTGTTTTGTTATTAAGGTAGGAATGAGCGAGCGCGGTGTGACCAATTCTTTTAACGAGCTGAGGCTACCTCTTTCCTAGGGCTATTAAGGCAGGGTGTCAACCACGGCTTTACTGTCCCCTTTTTCTGTTTAAGTTTGCTGGGAAGACTTTCGTTCCACATAAACTTCCATCCATTCCATGCTCTTTTTTTAAGGCCGACTTAATACCGATGAGTGATGAGCGTTAATGCTTCTCTCGCGGCCTATGTGGTTCGAGAACATTATAGACCGTGAGCCTGCAACGAAAAATGCAACCCATTTTACCAAAATTTTTAGTATGTTTTATGCAAAGCATCTATCATGGTAAAGAAAAAAATGCACGTCTGCCAATTCAAAATGGGCGGATTAAAAATTGGCGGCCATTCAAAAAAGGAATATCACAAAATATTACTCTTTCCTAAAATAATTATGGTTACTATCATGGAAACGGCTCATGCTATCAGGATAATTGTCATAAAGTAAATCATCAAGTATTTAAATAAGCTTTCATTTGAGTGGTAAAAGACATTTCTATGTCTAATATTCAACGATATATAGGTATTACAAAAAATTAAAAGTAAAGGCGAGCTTAAAAAACAGCACAAGAAACGTTTTCATAACCCCCCGAAAACACAAGTATAGATCCCTATAACCATAAGAACATGAAAGGCAAAGGCGAGTTTAAATGCGCACGATAAAAAATACAGCTCGAAAAACGTATTCATAATCTTCCGCAAAAAGAATGTCGATAGTCGATGCGAAAATTATTATAAAAGACATAATTTTAATTAAACTAATTATTTAAAAAAAAATAAATAAAACGGAATATTTAAGACTATAAGTGAAAAAAAGAGTTACATTGCTTTTGGAAAGAGTTACTATTAAACTATATTGATATGGAATTAAATGGGCTTGCATTTCGTGTAGAGTTTAGTATATTTGAAAAAGATAGGGTTTAAACCACTCATTTTTAAAATGTCCTCCTCTAATTTTTTCTTTAATTTCGTTGATGAGAAATAATTAACCATTCCATTACTTCTCGTAAGCATTGATAAATAATGGGTGAATATGAAATATGAAAGAATGAATATTGCTAAATTATTATTCCAGATTAATCCGAGGTCTCCTTCTTTGAGTGTGACACAAGTAATCTTACAACTAGAGTGATAAGTCTTGAGGATCAAAGGGTATATATAGCAAGGGATTGTAGGGGGGTGAGGAGGCGGCATGGGCACCACGAAGCAAGTGCTTGCAGGTGTTGGGTACTGTGTCCTAAGTACAGGTATGTGTCCTTTGTCGGTACTTGGTCACTTGGTAAGTCCTTTCTAGGTAGCTGGTTTAAGGTTATCCGTGGTAGTCTTAGGTATAGACAAAGTAAGTTATTAAATATTACTATGTATTATTGATAAGTCAATCTCATTCTATTACTTACGACAATCAGTTTGTTTTATCGACATTTCATTAACTTTTACAATACCATTTGTAAGACGATATTTTTTCTATAATCTTTATCATTCCAACGGTATATTATACATGTATATTTCTGTTCTTAAGTTCAAAAAATAAAAATTGCATTAAAAAAATATTTTTGCAGTTTTCTCCTTCAGTTGGTAATCGAATTCGTTCAACTTCTATATATACCTGTTTTTTAGCAATGCTAATCAGATAATATGGTCAATTTCATAAAATCCAAAAAATTAAAGATACTTTAGGGGTAGAAATTGATGAAAACGTTGCTGTAACATCTCGTGCGTATAGGAATATGAAATTTCATTTTCTTACATCTTTTCGTTTTCTTGCTGGACTTGCCATAAACAAACGAACACACAGACACAGACCGTTTTGGGGGACTTTGGGTATTTCGTCTCAGGGGACCATTAAACGTGTTTTTTCCGTTGAAAACTGGAATTCGGAAATTTTCACGATCGCTATATTTTCCCTTACTATATATTTCATATATAGGGAACGGCGTGGTCTAGTGGATAGAGCGCTAGTCTACTGTGCTCCGGATCCTGGGTTCGAATCCCGGCTGTGGCGGAATATTATTTATTCTGTTAATTCAGTCGGGGGGGGGGCGACCCTAGGGTATGGAGACCCTCCTGGGGCAGACCCAGTCTCTACAAAGTGGGTACCCAAATTAATTGGGGAAAAACCTGGCGACTGAGCGCGATTAAGGCCTAATCACCTCATTGTACTGCCGTTGGCCTCGAAAACAGTACGAATCTCTATATGTACTGAGCCCAAGCCTTCATGGGTTGTAGTGGTACAGGTTTTTTTTTATTTTTTTTTTTTTTTATATATTTCATACATAGGTAAGTAAAAACAAAATATTCAATTAAAATATATTGCGTTTAAAAATTAAATAACAAGACAAGTAGAAACAAATATTATTTGTAAATATTTATATAGTTAATCTATAAATCCTTATGACATGAATAGTTGATGAGTATCATACTGGTATATAAATATGAAAGTTAATCAGTCGATTAAGTTCTCAGCTTGAAAAAGTTTATTCTTCCTCAATAGAAATATTGGAAATATGGATCAAGATATCTATTGTGGTATATACTTTTGACAAGTATAGGCCGAATCCATGGATATCAGCGGCCACATGTCATGTCCCTACCTCATGGAAATTCTCAAGGTGGAGTTCCAATCTGAAAAATAGGAGACACTCATTCCCCATTTATCAGGAGAATGTGACGTGGGACATATCTTCTCGGGGTATCTGGATCATCTTTCGTCCCTGGATTGACTTTTTTACCAAAGTATCTTGGAAACATTTGCAACATCCACATATAAAACTTTATAAATCCTCTCTTTTAGGGGTTAGTGTTCATTTAGAACATTTTAAAAAATCTGGTGCGCGCACCACACATCTTTCACGTACCTCCGTTGTTAAAATCATTTTTAGTATTATGTTATTATTTTTATATATCATTTTTAGTATTATCTGAAACAATCCGTTAGTTATATATCCTTTTTATCACTCTTTATTAACTTTGACAAGCTTGTGTATAAGATAATACTATTTCTAAAAAGTTTAACTTTCCAACGGAAAAAAAAAAAAAAAAAATGTTCCTCTATATCACTGCAGCCAGGTTTCCCCCATTTTTTAGTACCCACTTTATTGAGGCTGGGTCTCCCCAGGTTCGCCCTCCTCCACTCTCCCTGACCGAAATAACAACAAACACAGTATACTAGTACAACAAAAACAGGATACTAGTGCTTTACCCACTAGACCACGCCGCTACCTAAACATCAATGATACAATAAAAGAAGTAATTATTTCCAACAAATTATTTATTTATTTTTTACAATTTTATAACTCCTGTAAACTTGATAACGAAGTTCTTATATACATTTTAAGCATCATAAAATCCCTATCCGAAGCAAAGCTTGATGAGTCTCCTGAAAAGAAAGTGGTCTCGTAATCTTCTTAGTTAAAGAACAATGGGCTCAGCGGCCTTTGGATGGAGTCCCATTCTGCACAGCACTCACCGATTTCTTTCTTGATTAATTGCCTGATTTAGCGGAGAAAAAAATACTCAGAAACTCTAACACCGCTGGGTTTTCTTCAATTCCTAAAAACATATAGATACTTAATGCTAGTGTTACGGGATGGGAATAATGCCCTCCTTCTATGTCTTACCATAAAAGAGTCCATTGCAAAAATAAAAATAAAACCCTAGTAGTTATAAAAGGAACTTGATTCCTATGCACCTGTATAATCTCTCAGATAAAAAAAAAATCTGGTGCGGGCAACACAAGACTTTCACTTACCTTCGTTTTTAAATTCGATTAAAGAATTTCCAAATACAGTTAGAGATAAAAACGAGTGAAACCATAAAAAAATGAATTAATACAGAAACATGTGTTTTATTAAAAATTCTATCATATTATTATCTAAAATAATTACTTAGTTTTATAGGCTTTTTGTCACTCTTTATTCAATTTTACAAGCTTGTGTATAAGATAATATATTTTCTAAAGTCTTTCTTTTTCAAATGGTATATTACACGTCTATATTATTGTTCTAATATTAAAAAACAAAATTGGCGTGCTGTGCTTCATTGACAGGTTTCAGCACGGTCAACATGAATTTCCCTTTTCGGGAACCCAAACAACAGTTAGTTTTATCGTCTTTTCATCACTCTCTATTACCCTTTACGATTCCGTGTATCAGATAATATTTGTTTTTAATTTTGGGCTTGAGTTACCACACACGGACACACAGACACACTGACCTTTTTGCGGGTCTTGGTTATTTGGACTCAGGGGTCCCTAAAACGTATATTTCCGTTGAAAACTGGAATTCGAAAATTTTCACGATCGCAATACTTTTCCTTACTATATATTTTTTATATAAGTAAGTGAAAGTAATTAAGATAAAAAATAATCTCATCTGTTGAATACACAAGTCAATACGCCTTACTTAAACAATAAATAAATAAAATAAACCTAAGACGGCTGGTGAAGAATTGTTTATTGTTCTAAAGTACTTATAATTTCGTAGATTCAAAAAAATTAATACAATCATATTTGCATTAATATAAAAACGGGTAAATATATAAGCTGAATGAATTTGATAACCAAAGATAGTGGAGCAAACGTTTTTTTCCGAAAAAATGTATTTATTTGCTCTAATTTTATATTTAAATTTGTTATATTAAGAATATAGAAAAAAAAAAAAAAATCCTGTGCCACTACAACCTATGAAGAGTCCTAGGTGCAGTACATGTAGAGATTCGTACATAAATAATATTATTCCACAGCCGGGATTCGAACCCAGAAACCGGAGCACAGTAGACTAGCATTCTACCCACTAGACCACGCCGCTTCCCGATTGATGTACATAACAATTTTATATTGTAATCTTATTTAGTCTAAAACACCAGATTCGGACGAAACTGAAAAATAACCCTTTAAACTGTTTTCAACTCAGCCCTTGTTCAATATTTCTTAAACTGATAATAACAACTGAGGTAAGTGGAATCCGCCTGTTACGCACTCCAGATTAAAAAAAAATAATTAAAGCGTTGTGAATTTATGACTCTATTGTCTCCTATTAACAAACAAGAGGAAACAACTTAATTGTTGGTACTTAGGCAGAGAGACTTAGAGCATGCAATTACTAATTCCGATTCAAGAACCCTCAGTAAACCTTACAGATGACAAGAAAAGCGCTGTAGACACAAGCAGTGCTCAGCAAACAAAACTCAGACAAATGATCAGAAAACACCCGCGTCATTCCAAGTTTCCTGTCCTATGGTGGATTCTTAATATAGTTTTTAATCTCATACTATTTTTTAATTGACTTGATTTACATAATTAAATTTGTTGTTTTATTTAAAAGCTCCGTAAATTCCACGTTTTGTAATCTTGTATATTCCCCAGTGGCCTCTTCTCTCTTTGGACCACATAGTTTACATAGTACCTAATTATTAAAAAACTTCGGGCTTTGTATTTAATGGTTTTGTTTTATCTAAATCCGTCATCAGATTTGAGTTAAAAATAATATAAAACCCCTTAAAAATGTTTATGGTACTAAATCCACATTTTATTTTATTCCAAAAAGTACTAAAAACATTTCTTTCCAAAGCGTACTATATTCTATGTAAACAGACAACTTTTCCTTTCATTTCCTTCAAAAAAGTACTTTATTTACTATTATGCAGCAGATGAACCTAACCCTGTAATATGTTATCATTAATTTATTATTTGTTTCATGTGGAAGATGGTTGGGGGTGCGGTCATAAATTAGAAACAACGTATTTAAAATAAGTGTTATTTTAATTATGTGCCGACATTTCGGCCTACAATGTGGGCCCTCATCAGGGCTAAAAGAAACAAGATAACAACCAATGTAATTATAGACTTAATAATGCGTTAGGTATATAATAATAATATGACAGTAATAAATTATGGGAACATAAATAAAATTAAATGTAAAATGATAATAAGGTGACAATTATAAAGTATGAAAATAAGGTGACAGTTATAAAGTATGTAAGTAAACATAATTGAGATGATAATATTGTAATGAGAAGGTATAAAGAGAGACTAAGCAAATGAAAAATTACAATATTACATACATTTAAATAATTATCTCAATAAAAATCTTAATTATGTTTACTTCCATACTTTATAACAATCATCTTAATTTTGTTTATTTCCATACTTTATAACTGTCACCTTATTTCCATACTTTATAATTGTCATCTTATTATCATTTTACATTTAATTTTATTTATGTTCCCATAATTTATTACTGTCATATTATTATTATATACCTAACGCATTATTAAGTCTATAATTACATTGGTTGTTATCTTGTTTCTTTTAGCCCTGATGAGGGCCCACATTGTAAGCCGAAACGTCGGCACATAATTGAAATAACATTTATTTTAAATATGTGTTTCTAATTTATGACCGCACCCCCAACCATCTTCCTCATCTAATTTCTCAACGGTCAACAAAACACATATTATATCAGTGACGCGGCTAAATGAGAGGCGCTGGGATCTCTTGGATTCCGCTTTTTTCTCCACAAGTGGAGAGAAAAGCGCGTGCTGGGGTCCCTTTAGCAGTTTTATATATTGTATATAGTTATGATGTTTATTTATTTGCCAACTTTTTATTTATCTCAATTATAGGTTGTTGTTTTGTTTTTATTATTATTATTTTATTGTTATATATATGAATTTATTTATTTTCTATTTTATGTAATTTGACTATTATTATCATTTTCTGTATATATAGTATGAATGTGGTCTCATATCAATATTATTATTGTTCATTTTGTAACAAATTGTAATACATGTCAATAAAAAAAAAAAAAAAAAAAAAAATATATGGTTGGTAAGGTGTTTTAGGGCGATAAATTTCTAGATTATTACGCCCGTAATATTAATATAAGAATTATTTTTTATAATAAATAATAATAAAAGAATCTCTTTTAATTATTTCCATAATTACTCCTTCAAGTCATTAAACACGTTGGAACTTGCAACAGTGTCGTCCTGCCCCACGAAGCGTAAGTAGCTAAGATAGTCCTTCCTCACGGGCAAAAACGTAAATATTCGCCCCGGCGTGAACGTGTTAAACAATTTAGTTGCGTCGCTTTGGTTCTTGTTAAAATAAAGACGTTGGTTATCGGTAATGTCGTATGAGGAAGGTTATGATGACTGTTACCTACTGCTATCTCGCGTTATATTCTTCCAAAAAGTATCATATCCCTTTTAATTCTCCCCA
This sequence comes from Piezodorus guildinii, assembly GCA_023052935.1. Lineage (NCBI taxonomy): Eukaryota > Metazoa > Arthropoda > Insecta > Hemiptera > Pentatomidae > Piezodorus > Piezodorus guildinii. Next base: position 52,472,438 of record CM041295.1, read on the forward strand.
AAAAGTACAATATCTACAAATTTTATTTCCAAAAAGTACTATATCGATATTATATTGTTAAAAAGTCATGAGATGAGTGCAATAATTTGGAAAAATAACACAAAGTAAAAAAATCAAGTTTATATTTTAATAAAAAAGAATAAAGCTAATTAGTATTTATAATTTTTTTTTCCCGTGATCTGGGAACCCAAAGGTTAAATAAGGACAAGTTTCAGAACCTTTTCCACCCAAATCGGTCATATTTTCCACTGTGCGTCGGAATTATAATTTGTTATTGTACAGTTGTAAATTTTATGAAATGAGTTTTTAAAAATCTGTTTCACGCAACACACGACTTTCTCTTACCTCCCTAGTTAAAATCAATTTAGAAAAAAAAGTAAAAGTTTAATAAATAATTGAATTTAGTTTCGATGGGAATATAAGATAAAATAATTAAACACCAGAAATTGATATCTACAGCAATTATCTAAGTTTATGCACTAACTTTTTTATAGTGCATAAACTTTTATAATTATTTCTAAAATCTTTTCAGTCATAAAACAAAATCATCCGTCATACATACATTACTATTCTTATTTGCGGAAAATATTTCAGCTTCAGTATTCTGCATATTTTATATTTACCCATTATATTTGTAAGCTAACAACTAGAAATATAATTATTTATTAAATTTAGCATTTTATTTTGTTTTAGTCAATTATTCTTTAAAGTAATATTTTTATATGTCTGTTACAGGTAAGCCTAAAGGAGTATTACACATTGCAGGCCGGCCTAATGCAGTAAGTACTTAGTGTGCATAATTTTTAAACAAATAATATTACGTAATATTTTTTATGTTTAATTTTATTTTATCATTTATGGAATTAAAGATTTTAATTTAATTAATAAAGTTTTATTCAGTTGCGTAAATTGTTAATAATTGAGTAAACTGAAGGAGTCGTTCTAAATTTTAATATTCCGATTTAATATCGACTGGAGTATTAAAGATCAATCTATCCAATCCAGCGTTTTTTTACTTTCATTTACCTATATATGAAATATATAGTAAGGGAAAATTTTGCGATCATGAAAATTTTCGAATTCCAGTTTTCAACGGAAATACAGGTTTCAGGGTCTTCTGAGGCCAAATGGCTAAGTCTCGCAAAAAGGTGTATGTCTGTGTCTGTGTGTCCGTGTATCCGTGGGTTTGTGGTAAGTCCAGCGAAAAGGTGTACGAAAATGAAATTTCATATTTGAGACACTTATACACACGAGATGTTGCAGCAACTTTTTCATCAAAATTGGCTAACTAGAAGGGCCACTTTATGCTATGTATTTTGCACCTTTTTACGATTTTGTTAAAAGCCGCTTCCACGATTTTGATTAAGCTCGCTATGTGGTTGTAAAATTGAACGGGCTTTAATATCGTGTAGGTTTCATTCGGATTGAAATAGTCTGACAGGGCTTAAATTCCGATATTTAAAAACTTCTTCCTCTAAATTACCTTTGGTTTTTTAGATTCGAAAAAAATAATCATATCGTCTGAGCATGATATAAAATTTGAAGTGTAGGTGAGACAAGCCTAATTTCAAATTTTGGTGCAAAAATTGATGCAAAATGAAATCTTTTTTTTTTTTTAAGATAAATATTTTTTTTTTTTACATTCAACTCCAACAATTGAGACGTTGATTTCCAAAAGGTACTAAAGGACATTTTTTACAAAATTAATTTTTTTAAATATTTGTATCTCATCATTTAGTTTTATCAAAATCTTTTATTTGATTTTATCTAATGTACACCTAAGTCCTTTATAAAGGCAATTTAGAAATATTATTATTTTCTAAAGGAACTAATTACACATTTAATTTTATTCCAAATTATACCAAAACATCTCATTTCATAACTTTAATATTTCATAACTCTCATGCTACAGGTTCTGAGTTCGAATCCCAGTCCCGGCGGGGCTTTTATAAGGATGTAAAATGGGGATTCACTCACAACCTCTCCCCCGGGTATGTGAGACCCGTCAGCCAAAGGGTGGCCACTCACAAAATTAGTCGTAGGGAGTGATGACCCTACACTAAAAATAGCATCGTGAAACGTGAGTGTAAACTCGCAGGAGCTTACACCGCGAGGCCCAGGACCTACACGGCCTGTCGCGCCACTGAAAGAAAAAAAAAAAAAAGAAGAATATGATGTTATTAATATACTAAAAAAAACAACTCTGGGTTTTAATGCGAAAAGAATCAAATTAGGTAATTTAATAATATAATAAATTAGTGATATTCGCGTCTCCTGTAAAATTTCCTAGAATGTATATAGTACCTTTTGGAAATCAACGCCTCAATTGTTGATTTTTAAGGGTAAAAACATTTTGAAATTGTATTCTAAAGCATAAAATGGTCCATATTTAGCTAATCCAAACCGAATTTTACTTATACTAAAGTTTAAAATGTTAATCCTTAATTTTTTTTTTTTTTTTTTTTTTTTTAACAATGAAGCTGTAAATACTTTTACTACCCTAATCCAACAAGCACCTTGGACTTCATCTTCACCTCTCTCTTCCACAAAATCTCCATGTACAATCCTTTACCTCAAGAACTCCTGGACCTTATCCAATACAAACGCCGTTCTAGGGCTATCTGGCAGAGGACCAGGCATCTTGATGACAGGAAATCATACAATTATTATTGTAAATTAGTTAAAAATAAATTGACAACCTACAGATCCCAATCCTATAATTCCTATCTTTCCTCATTATCCACTTGTGACCGTTCCCTCTGGAAAGCAACTAAAAAAATCCTTAAATACCATTATATCTCTCATCCTCTTCAACGTAATGATGGCTCCTGGGCTCGTCAGATGAGACTAGGGCAGAGGAATTTGCTAAACATCTTGCAAACACATTCACTCCTCATCCTGAACTTAATCCTACCTATACAGCTGCAGTTGAAGAATCCCTCGCCTCACCGATTCCTCTCTCCTTACCTCCTAAACATATCTGACAGATAATCCTCTGAAGGTTATATGTATGTATAGACATGTGTGGATAAATAATTAAATTTAAAAAAAAAATTACTATTATAATTTTTTAATAATTGCTATAAAAAATTAATGGCAAATTTTGATGGGTAAACGTTTTTATTAATGCTTCTTAGTAAACAATTAAAAATATTTCACAAAATACTTTTATTGGAACCTGATCCCAAGGTTCCAATCCATCCTTACTTTATTAGAATTCTCACTCTTTATCCACTTATCTTCAATAATTCTTCAGTCCTTTTACTTACTTTTAATAGAAGATCAATCAACTCATTTAATTAGAAATAAATAAATCGATGAAAACTAATTTGATCCAGAGATTTTAAACTAATACTATAAATTTACCCAGAATCGAACAGTTTAATGAAATTTATTTTTTCTTATCATCATGGAAATAGAGAATGTAATATTATTTTCTTTTATTATTGTAACTATAACTACTATGAATCGATATCTAATTTATAATTGGAATTATAATTAAATAAGCATTCGATACTTAATGACTTAATGTATACATTATACATATCTGCAAGTGCGAATAGCAGATGAAAATAAATTTTAAAAAATCATATTTTCTTTTCCATAAGTTTAAACATAATTAATTTATTAAAAACAACAAAATTTCATACCGAAAATGTCAAAATAGTCAATTATGGTATTTCCGAATATTTATTAAAATACAATTTTAATAACCGAAATGCCAATTAATGTATGGAATTTAAAGATTATTATACCACAAACATAATAAAAATTTTATCTATAAGTTTTTAATCCAATCCCTATACAAATGGAGCCGACTGGCACAGCACAAATAATTAAATATCGCCAGCATAATTCAATTTTTTTTTTTTTTTTTTACATAAACAAATTTACAAAATACAAACATATAAATGTGGACATAATATCACTAGGCTTTTAATAATAATAAAATTATATAATAATAATAATGAGGCTCTAAATTTATTATTATTATTTTTTTATAAATAACTTACTAACTACCGATCGCTTTAAGACGCTACATGTTGAGTCAGTTACATAAACATATAACAATTTCAAGTCCATTAACAGGGGCTCCGCCAGAATTTCATAAAAGGCATTAGGAGTAATATTACTCAATAATGGCATGTATCGGACTCTATTTTCTTCGTACGCGGTGGGTACAAATTGAGCAAATCTATGAGAATAGACCACAAATATATTTACCCACAGTAAACAAATATTTCACAAAACCCAATTTTTTAAAATAATAATTGATAAATCAGAAATTTAAAAGCCACTGCTCGTCTCTTCATTACAGAAAATTATTAACATATAATTATACCATCAACCTGAGAAGTGAATTAATTGTATTCCCCTTTTCTTTGGAATCACTTCCCTCCCAATATTTTCCTTCCTTCGAACCGATGGACTGGAACGACCGTGTGAGGAAGCCTTTAGTCGTTTGGACACAGGAGACCCTAAAACTTGTATTTCCGTTGAAAACTTGGAAAATGTTCACGATAGCAATACTTTCCCTTACAATATATTTTATATGTAGGTAAGTTGTTTGTTACTCTGCGTATTGTCTTCACCTCCTTCGACCTGTCCACTTCGCCGAAATCTTCTCTGTTTCTAAACGACACATATTCTATTTTATCTGCATTTATTTATAGACCTGATTGCTTGCCATCTTTTATTAGCTATGCTGTAAAAATTTAATATTTTCGGTATACTCTCTTTACGGTGCCAACTCATCAATTTGGCCATCAAGTACATGTATGACATGTTTTACACCCGTGAGTTTTTATTGACTAGAGATTGGCTTTCCGAAAGGAAATTTCTTGAGCTACCAAACATAAAACCGGATGAAGAGGATCATTCTCTTCTAGCCTTTAACTGGTGAGGTGGGGTCTACAGGACCCCAGCGCCTCTTTAAAGTTTTGTGAATCTCATTCTCCCGATCCGATCGGCTGGTGAAAACCTGACATTTCCTTTCTCGACATGATTGTAATATACCATCCTTTTTTAGACAGTTTTTATCTGACATTGCTTTAGGACAATGTTATTGGGGTCCTATAGACCCCACCTCACCATTACTGTTCGTTCGGATTTATTAAAACTGTGTTTTTCACTTTGTTGAAAGAAATGTCTAATGATCGTGTAATTTTACGAACCTTTTTAATTTTATTAAGAAGCTGGGATCATCCTTGATAAAGGATCACATGACCATCCCAGACTTGCCCGAGAGCTTCGGTTTAAAGCTCAATCATTATTAGGGAGGGGGGATTCTAACACATATAGGAAGGAGACCCCTCCGAAGAAAAGGAGATGTTATTTTTGTCCCAGAAACAAACCAAGGAAGTCATCTATAGTTTTTATTAAATGTGAACAAAATATTTGCGGGCAATTTTCGGTTTTTTATTGCAAAAACTGAGCCTAATTTTAGCTGTGTATACTTTCTTTACAGCATAAAAGTTTCATTTTTTTAATCATTTTTCGTTATTTGAATATAAAAAAAAAACCTGTACCACTACAACCCATGAAGAGTTTTGGGCTAAGTACATGTAGAGATTCGTACTGTTTCTAGACCAACGTCCGTGCAGTGAGGTGATTCGGCCGAGATCACGCTCAGCCGCCAGGTTTTTCCCATTTTCGGGTACCCACTTTACAGAGGCTGAGTGTGCCCCAGGAGGGTTTCCATACCCAAGGATCTCCTCCCCCCACCCCGGCTGAAATAAAAGAATAAATAATATTCCGTCACAGCCGGGATTCGAACCCAGGACACGGAGCACAGTAGACTAGCGCTCTACCCACTAGACCACGCCGCTCCTTATTATTTGAATATAATAAACATTAAGATAAGGACTTGTTTATATATTATTTTACAATTTTTTTCACAGCTTACAATATAAAGAAAAAAAAAAGTATTAGTAAAATGTATTTAAGAATATAAGTCATTTATTCAATTTTATAAAAGTTCTTTCGTATGGTACCTGTTGAAAATAGATTGAATTAACGTATTTTACAAGAATAAACAATTGTTTCAGGATTTAAAAAAAATGAGGTCTGGGGTCTGAGAGACCCCACCTCACCAATTTTGACTATAAAATTCACCTCACCAGTTAAAGGTTAAACTTGAATAATCAAATTTTGCACTAAATGTTTCTCGAATATTTGAGACATATAAATCCTTACAAGAATAATAATTAAGTTTGGTATTACCTGATAAATCATAGAATGATGAAACTTATGATCAACTAAATCGTGAGACTTTTTGAAATAGACAGAAAGCTGATAGATAATTTATCACTTTTCAGCCATCTTGTGTCATTGGTGGTATTTCATGATCTTAGTTTTGGTGTATTAAATAACCGACTAAATTGTACTATTATTGTCAAAATTCACACTATTTTATAGTTTGTACTAATATATTTCCTCTTAAATATAATGTTTCAAATATTCATATGAAAAATCATAAACATATGAGTATTAATTTTTAGATATACGTTTAATAAGAAATGAAAAAAATCATAGCAACAAGAACTACCTAGTAGTATGGAAAATTCATTTTTCTTCAATTAATGCTTCAATTTTCATATTAATTTTATTTCATAAAAATATTGTGACTTTATCATGATTAGGACAGTAAAGGTATATGAGTACAGTCCTAATGAGTTTGTGATCTAAAGAATATTTTTTATATTATTATTAATAGTGCTTTAACTTGTTTTTATTTTTATTATATTATTAAGTTGAGTCATGATATAACATGTTTAACATCCACTATTCTTCTAAGGACATTAGTCTGAAAAGACTTGTTTGAATTTGAAGAATATGTTTACAAAAACAGCACTACCCATTGGTCAGCTATGAACCATCATATTAAATACACAAATAAATCGTGTAAACATTGACTGAACCACTGGTGGACCAGTCAGATGCTAGTCGATCACAAAAAAATCCATCAACGATTATATAATAATAATAATAGATAAACTCGAAGGTACGATACCAAAACCACTAAATGTTGCCTATACATTCGATTTTGTACTGCGAGTGACACACGACTTTCACTTACATCCGTTGTTAAAATCGATTAAAGAATTTTCAAATAGAGTTAGAGATGAAAATGAGTTAAACTTAAGAATAAAGAATTAACTAGTGGTCTAGTGGGTAGAGCGCTAGTCTACTGTGCTCCAGGTCCTGTGTTCGATTCCCTGTTGCGACAGTATATTATTTATTCTGTTATTTCAGCCGTCGGGCGATCCTGGGGTATGGAGACCCTCCTGGGGCACCCCCAGCCTCAATAAACTGGCTACATAAAAATGGGGGAAAAACTGGTGGCTGAGCGTGATCTCGGCCGAAGCACCACATTGCACGGCCGTTGGCTTAAAAATAGTAAGAATCTCTATATATACTGAGCCCAAGACCCTTCATGGGTTGTAGAGGTACTGGTTTATCTATAAAAAATAAAATTGTATTAAAAAAATATTTTTGCAGTTTTCTCTTTTAGTTGGATATCGAATTTGTTCGTTGCCTGTTTTTTATCAACGATAACAAGATGATATGCTCATTTTTATAGAATAAACAAAATTAAAAGTACTTTGAAGGAAGAAAATTTAAAATATCGGTAATCAAGCCCTGTCAGACTATTTCAATCACTATAAAACCTACATGATAATGAGTTTAATTAAATTATCGATATGGCGAGTTTTATCAAAATCGTTAAAAAATCTCGGGCGTATCTTCTTATTCCAGTGGCGCGACAGGCCGTTTTATCTAAATAGGCCCTGGGCCTCGCGGTGTAAGCTCCTGCGAGTTTACACTCACGTTTCACGATGCAATTTTTTCAGTGTAGGGTCATCACTCCCTACGACTAATTTTGTGAGTGGCCACCCTTTGGCTGACGGGTCTCACATCCCCGGGGGGAGAGGTTGTGAGTGAATCCACATTTTTTTAAATCCTTATAAACGCCCCGCCGGGGCTTGGATTCGAACTCAGAACCTGTAGCATGAGAGACTATCGCGCTAGCCGCTCAGCCACGGGCTCCCCATCTCGGGCGTATAGTTGTCTGAAATATGTAATTTCAGTTTCTTGAGACTTTTCGTTTTTGTGCTTGACTTACCACACACACACACGCGGGCTCTTTCTCTCTCAAACAAATACAGACCTTTTTTCGGGACTTGGTTATTTGAACTCAGGAGACCCTCAAACTTGTGTTTCCGTTGAAAAATTTTCACGACCGCAATACTTTCCTTTACTATATGTTTCATATATAGGTTAGTGAAAGTAAAATATAATATAATTTTTGTAATGTTTAGAAATTTTATTTTCACTAATTTCTCTGCTGATACTTCGTGATATTTTATACCAGTAAGCTATGTGGGTCCGAAACAATTTCTCTTGTTTTGTTTTTTTCTTTTTCATAATTCTTGACAACAGTTTCCCCCTAGTAATTTCAAAGCTGTAAAGCATTTTTAATTAACTGAAGACGAGGGGTCTGAAGCAGACTTTTGAGCAGCCTACGGAATCCTGTAAGCAGTTTCATTTGCCCCAGCCAATTTAAGCACTTCATTAAAAGTTAAATCAACTTCTCTAAATGATCTCACTCTTGTTTGCTTTTGTGGTTAATTATCTCATTATCGCCAAGGTGCTTTTCGAGAAGTTTTCCGATAACTTATTGTTAGTGCCCTTCTATATGCTATATCACGAATTTGTATTTATTATGCTAAACATAAATACAAAATATCTGCTCCAACCAACATAAGACTTTCACTTACCTCGATGTTAAAATAAATAAAAGAACTTTTAAATTGAGGGAGGTATTAGGGCTGATTTATTTCTTACAAATTCTTAATTTTTTATTAAATCATCAATTCAAAGTTTTGGGATCTCACTCCCATCATCATTTCAAAACTGACTATAGACACATAATATGCCATTATTCAGATTTAATTAAAAATATAGTATAAAAAATAAATAATAAAATTTATTCAAGAATTTCACACTATTTAATAACAATAGAACCATACATAATTTATAAATTGGTCTAATCTTAATCCAGTTGAGGACAAAGATCTAAGCAATATCCTGCTCAGATATGATTTTTTACTTACTGACTATTTTTATTGATTTGTCTTTCAATATTTGTATCAGTGACTAAGTTGGGATAAAAAGATGAATTTCAAATAGAAAAAAAAAGGTAATTTTAAAATATTTATTTATTACCTTAACTTATAACTATATAACATTGTTTATTGCTGTTTTTAACACCTACTATTAATTTTAAAATTTGTAGTACAATCATTTTTAAATGTTGTTAATAAGGGACACATAGCGTATAATAATTTTTTTTATAAAATGTTTTAATAATTCACTTCACTATAGTTGATTTTTAATGTAATTTGTAATTTTTAATTTTACATGTAGAGTCCTGATGATGGGAGGAGATCCCGAAACGTTGAATTGGTGATTTAATAAAAAATTAAGAATTTGGAATAATATATAGGTACATAATAGACCTCTAATATTATGCATATTATTATTATTATTATTTCTTTATAGTATTTATTTAATTTTGTATATATATATATATATATATATATATATATATATATATATATTTGTTTAGTCTTTATTATTTTTTTTCTTTAATTTTATTTACAATGTAAATATGGGATGAATGATTTATCCTATCTCTAATACTTATTGCCCCAGAAGGTGGCATATCGTATTATCTCTTAATAAAACAAATTTTTTTTTTTTTTTTTTTCAACAACAATTATTATTGAGTAAAATTACAATCTGTCCCAATTTGGACATCAATAGTAGTGCTGAAAGATATCATACATACTACATTCATACAATATTTACACGGCATAAAATTACAATAAAATATATACACAATAATGATATCAATAATCAATACAATAAAGTCAAGAATTCACTAATACCTATATACACATACACACACTCATACATCCATCACATTGAGTGGAGAATCTAGCCAGTGCTAGAACTCCAATATATTTACAAAATGTCTCGGGGCCACTGCCGTTTCAACCTTCTAGGTGGGTTGTATGGATGAGTGGAGCTGGATAGGGATTGCGCTTGAGGATTAGGATGATGAATGAGGTTCTGGTGGAATTTGGAAAATTTTGATGGAATTAGGTCTGAAATAATGGAACATTAAGGTCGAGGTGCAAGGTATAGTTGGAGACATAATAAGGAGCATTTACTATTGTACGGAGAACTTTGGATTGAAAGGATTGAATACGTCTGATGTTAGTACGTTTAGCTGTCCCCCACAGTTCAAGTCCGTAGGTCCAGATGGGCTTCAGTATTGTCTTGTAGATTATTATTTTTGTCAACTGTAAGTTCAGATTTTCTTTTGAGTAGTCGGTATAACTATCGGTTGAGTTCTTGTCTTTTAAATCTTGTGTGTGGGTTCCAAGTCAATCTTTTGTCTAACAGTAAGCCAAGATACCGGACTGTATCTGAGAGAGGAATTGGTAATGAGTTGAAATAAACTGGCGGACAGGATTTTCGTCTAAGAGTAAAGGTTATGTGTTTACATTTGGCTTCGTTCACCTTTACACGCCAGTTATTACACCAGTGTTCGATAAGGAAAAGGTGTCTCTGAAGGTTTAAGGATGCTGTTTCAGGATTGGAACTGGATGATAGGATGGCGGTGTCGTCTGCAAAAGTTGCCAGAAAGGTATCAGGATGTGTAGGAATATCAGCAGTGTAAAGGATGTAGAGGACGGGTCCCAAGACGCTGCCTTGAGGAACACCGGCCTCAACGGGATAAAGGTTAGAAAATTCTTCACCACAGCGAACTCGGAAGGAACGGTTTGAGAGATAGGATCGGAGAATGAGGTATAGAGCTGGGGTAAATGGGTTTTCAGCTTCAAGAGTAATCCAGTGTGCCATACCCGGTCAAAAGCTTGCGCAATGTCCAGAAACGCACCAGAACTATACTCTTTGCATTCAAGAGGTGAGGAAATATGGTCTACAACTCGGAGCCCCTGTTGAACTGTGGAATGCTGAGGACGGAATCCAAACTGATGGGAAGGAAGATTTTGAGATTCTAATATGGGTAGGATACGTTTAAGAAGAAGCCTTTCGAAGATTTTTGAGAGGATGGGGAGTAGACTAATAGGCCTGTAGGATGAAGTGTTGTTGGAAGGTTTGCCTGGTTTTAGAAAAAGAATGATAGTGGAATGTTTCCATAACAGAGGAAAATAGGTGGTGCGTAGGATGCAGTTTTAAATATAAGTAAGGAATATAATAGCTTTCTGCGGAAGTTGTCGGAGGATCTGGGGAGTAAGGAGATCGTGTCCAGGAGATTTACGGAGGGACAGTTTTTGGAGTAGATATTTGACCTCAGAGGGATTAATAGCTTTAGGAGGTAGGGAAAGTGGAATTGGTGGCATAAGAAAGTCTTGCACTTTTGCGGTGTGATTGATGTGGGATTCCGGGTGAGGAGTGAATACTTTGGAGAGGTGTGTGGCGAATTCCTCGGCTTTATCTTCATCAGACGCAGCCCAGGAGTCATCACCACGTAGGAGAGGATGGGAAACTTGATGGTATTTTAGGATCTTTTTCGTGACATTCCACAGGGAATTATCACGAGCTGATAGAGAGGAGAGGTAGGAATTAAAGGACTGGGAACGGAAGGTCGCATACTCCCTCTTCTTCAATTGTCTACAATAGAAGTTATAGGAGCGGCGATCTGTTGGGTGTCGGGTGCGCTGCCATAATGATCTTGCTCGGCGTTTGGTGTGTCACCCCAGCCCATGGAACAGACCAGTATGACACACTGGTGGTTCACCCCGCCCCACGGAGCAGACGAGTATGATCCACCGGTGGGACACCCCGGCGTGAACGTGTTAAGTTAACCAGAAGATAGCGAAGGCAAAACAAAACCTCCTAAAACCGAAGTACAATTTCAGCCAACACTCGACCAGCCAAAACTGCCTTACCGTCTGTACTTTCCAGTAATAACATTGCAGCTATCAACAATTCGTCGACAACATCCTCTACACCCCGCGAATTCAATGGACCTGAGCCACCGCCAGTATAAGTTTGGTCAAGAAATATCTTCTATTATTAGACAAAGTAATTTTAAATATTCAAATCTGTATATTTAAGTATAAATAAAATATGAATATTTTCCTGTATCTTTTACTTCTGAATGCTGTTATTTCTAGGTTTGGAATGTGTGATACATTGCTGTTTGGGTATTTCTCTCATAAATCATGCTTCATATTCTTTACTTTTCTGTTGTTGTTTTTTTTTCCATTTTAATCTGTGTCCAATAATACCTAGTACAGTTTCAAAACAACTTACCGATTTGGTTAATTCAACATAAGAACAGAAGAGAATAGCGCTGGCCAACAAATAACTGTCAGTGGAAATAGATATCTGCTACTGGAGTGGCGATAGTAAACAACTGGAAAAAAATACGTTCATAACCGGAGAAGAGAAAACAAACAGTTTTCTATCTCGGCTGTCTCCTCCCTACTTCCACATCACATGTCACGGGTCGGGGGGAAAAAAAGCGGTCTTATATTAAGGGTGGGAGATATTTCTTGTGTCACCGGGGCCACGAGGTGGAAGGGATCCAGGATCTGTGTAGAGAATGTGTGAAGATGTCGACAAGCGACAATATGGAGCATGACCTTAATTTCTTCTTAAGGATTAACGAAAACTCTTTAATTTAGAAAAAAATTAATATACAAATATATTTATTCATATGCTTAATATCAACCTGTTTTTATAGCATTTCCAAGTCAATTGTAACCTTTTCCAAGTCAAATGTAACTTTTTCCATTTCAAATGTAACCTTTTCCAAGTCAAATGTAACCCTTTCCATTTCAAATGTCACCTTTTCCAAGTCAAATGTCACCTTTTCCATTTCAAATGTTACCTTTTCCAAGTCAAATGTCACCTTTTTCTTCACTTCTAGCCTTAAATATTCCGTTTTATTTATTTATTTATTGAAAAATAATTAGTTTAATTAACATTATGACTTTTTTAATAATTTTGGCATATAATAATTGATATTTTTTTTGGGTCTCTTAGATATTTGATATCAAGTTCTGTTTTTTACTAGCTAATATTTAAAAAAATAATTATCGTCTATTTAGTTTTAAGATAGTTGTTGATTTTGATTTTTTAGATAGGAGGGGTAGTTTTTTGGAATAATTAATGTGATTTCGGGTATTATAATTAAATTTTTCGAACTGTATTTTTTTATCGCTCGCGAGCATTTTAACTCGCATTAAATTTTAATGTTTTTTATTGATATAGGGATTAATTATTTTGCTTTCGGGTGGTTATGCTTACGTTTTTTGAGCTGTATCTTTTATCGGTCATGCGTATTTCAACTCATATTTACTTTGAATGTTTTTTATTGATATAGGGATTAATTATTTTGCTTTCGGGTGGTTATGATAAGGTTTTTCGATCTGTATTTTTTTCGCTCGCGCTTGTTTTAAAAAAAATTTACTTTTTATGTGTTTTATTGATATAGGGATTAATTAATGTGCTTTCGGGTGGTTATGATTACGTTTTTCGAGCTGTATTTTTTATCGCTCATGCGTATTTCAACTCGCATTTACTTTTAATGTTTTTTATTGATAAAGGGATTAATTATTTTCCTTTCGGGTGGTCATGATTACGTTTTTCGAGCTGTATTTTTTATCGCTCATGCGTATTTCAATTCGGATTTACTTTTGATATTTTTTATTGTTATAGACGTTTGTAATTATCTTTTCGGGTCTTGTGATTACGTTTTTAAGCTGTTTTTATTGTCGCTTGCTCTCATTTCAACTTGCATTTGCAGTGGTCTTTCTTTGTTTTTGTTTTAGGGGATTCTCATAACGTGTTTTGAACTTTATTCTTTTACGCGCTTGGGAATTTCTACAAACCGTAGGTATTATGTTATAATATGATGTAAAAATTATTTATTGTTTTTTTGCAGGATCTGATTACATTTTTGATTTGGACGTTACATCGCGATTGCCCATTATTCTAGATCACTTTTCATTTAAGTTAAAATGTGCACTAGCTATAAATAAATGTCATAAACTCTATTAGTATTCCCGAAAACACTATAAACGATCCCTCTATCGAATATTTATGAAATAGAAACAGTACCTTAAAATGAGTAAAAGCGATAACAAATTTGGTTCAAATAATGTTATCAGAACACCCGAAAATAGAATAAACGATTCCTCAATTAAATTATCAAATAATTGTAAGACCGAGTTAGGAAGCGGATCCTTTACAAAAGATTTAGTTGAAAAAAATTACTCAGGACGCTAGAAAAGGAACTATAACTAATCCTTTTATAAAATAATAATAATAAAAAAAAATAAAATAAAAACCTAAACGATGTATATTCCAGCAACGTTATAATGAGAACCAAAAACAAAACAATCAATCCCAATATCAATAAAAAAATATCAAAAATAAAGGCGAGTTGAAATCCGCACGAGTGATAATAAAATAGCTTTTAAACATTTTCATAACCCCGCGAAAACACAAGGATAGATCTCTATAAAAATAAAAAGATTAAAAGTAAATAGAAGTTGAAATAATTAATTATTCCAAAAAACTACCCCTTCTCTCTAAAAAATCAAAATCAACAACTATCTTAAAACTAAATAGACGATAATTAATTTTTTTAAATATTAGCTAGTAAAAAACAGAACTTGATATCAAATATCTAAGAGACCCAAAAAAAATATCAATTATTATATGCCAAAATTATTAAAAAAGTCATAATGTTAATTAAACTAATTATTTTTCAATAAATAAATAAATAAAACGGAATTGAAATACGCATGAGCGATAAAAAATACAGCTCTGGTAATCACAACTATAAAATATAAAAAAAATATCATTTGTACTTTATACAGTTTTCTATTTAAGACTTCTTTTCCTAAAATCTAAACAATAAAGAGATATTAATTAACACGAGCTGACTAAGGCAGATAATTAACATTCAAAATAAACTGTAGATTTCATTAGTGTATACTTAACTAATACATTTTCACATTCCACTGTCAATTAAGTAATATGTGTTTTGTAGGTTTATGTGTATAACATGTCAGAGTACTCTTGTCATAGTCACAATTTTTTCGAATGGTTGGGTGGTTGTAGTTATAAAACTATCGGTAAGTTTTATCCGTTTTTATCACACTCCATTACTTTATACAGTTTTCTATTTAAGACTTCTTTTCCTAAAATCTCCAGCTTTCCAGCGGTATATTATACTATTACGGTATATTACTTATCTTTTGTTAGGAAAATATAAAATTACTGAAATGAATATGTTTGCTCTTTTCTCCTTCTGTTGGCTACCAAATTCTTTCATCTTGTATATTTTCTTTTTTTTACGTCAATGCTAACATAATAAAATGATTTTTAATCTACGAAATTGAACTTACTTTAGATGAAGTAAATTTAGGCATATAGGCTTCTAAAATATGAAATCTGAGTTTTATATAACTCATAATTTTCGAGCTAGACTGATACCACACACAAAGAACTTCTGCTGTACTTTGGATCAGGAGTCTAAAATTATCACAATCGCAATACTTTTCCCTTACTATATATATGTGCAGTGATCGCACCGTGATCACCTAACAGAGTGAGTTCCTGACATTTCATGGTTTGTTGCTGTTGATGTTTATTTACTACATTTTATTGACTTAAGTAAGTTAGTAAAAAAATCTTGTGCCCGCTACGCACATCTTACACCTACCACCGTTGTTAAAATCAATTTAAGTTGTTAAAGATGAAAAACTGTTAAAGAATTAACTACATTAATTTTCAATAGAAACATGTGTTTTATTGAATTATCTATGATATTATAATATTACCTATAACAATTCATTAATTTTATCCGCTTTTCATCACTCTCCATTATTATTTACAACTGTAAGTATTATACGTTTATGTTACTGTTCTTATATCTGAAAAAACCGACATTACATAATAAAATATTTTTGTTCATTTCTCCTTTAGTTGTCTATCGAAATCGTTCCATTTACATATGTATCCGTTTTTTATTAATATTAACAAGATGATATGATAATTAAAGGGAAGTACATTTAAAATATAGGCATTTAAGCCTGGCCAGACTACTTCAATCCACACACTCAGACCATTTTGCAGAACTTAGTGATTTGGACTCAGGAGTAAAAATCAATACCGATTGATAAGTAATGAGTAAAAATCAATAGGGTGATCCTAAGGTGTGTAGACAATCCTGGTACTAAAGTTGGGGAAAAAACCTGGCGGCTGGGCGAGATCAAGGCCTAATAACCTGATTGCACGGCCGTTGGACTAGAAACAGTACAAATCTCTATATGTACTGAACCCGAAACCCTCCATGGGTTGTAGAGGTACAATTTTTTTTTATTCCTATTTAACGTTCTATATAAATTTGTTTTAATTTCATCTATTACATTCAAGCAAGATAATAATTAAAGGAATATAATATATCAATTTACTTTTTAATTGACGGTCCGATTTAATATTCGAAGGGCGATATTTTTTTACCCAGCTTAACTTTTTATAATTTATAGCTCAGTTCAGGGCCCATTTCCCCTCCATTTAAGTCCTATAGTCATCAATTTTTGCCCAAGTGCGTTCTTGTGTAGCGGGGGCCTTAAAAAGAAATTATAATTAATCATGTAATGAATTAATTGTGTTTTCAATCGTATATATTTATTTAAATAAGTTAATTTCAGATCTTAATTCATGGAAACAAAATATTCTCTTATTAGGAGCTTTTTATCTGTCCATTTATCTAAACTGAACTACCAAAAGAATCATTGAGGGTCTCAGCATTACTTGGTTAGTCGATATGTTGTAAGAAACAAAAATATAGATAATACTCTCATCATCGTTTTAGTTTTTGTTTCGGTCTGGAATATGCATATATTTAGGAGTAAATAATTAAAAAAAAAAAAAATGTTTTTTAACAGTGAGAACAATTTTTTAACTCGGGAATCATCTACAGCGAGTGTCAAAAGTATTCGGAATTCATATTTCTTGCCATTTGATAATTATATTTCACAACTATGAATTTATATATATATATATTTTTTTTAATTCATAAATCATTAAAAGAGACTCCCATAAAAGAAAATCACTGATAAGATAACCGAAAAGTTTGTTATTTTAAAATGTCCGATTAATAATATAAAATTACAAGATCATTCAGTGTCAAAAGTATTTGGAAATCGGAATATCCTGTTGTTTAATGGTTTCAAATGTTCATATTCTCACTAATCTTCGTTATAATTTTATTTTCTAAACAATTATTTTGCCTCGTTTACCTAATACCCAACCTTATAAAGAAATATTTTTAACATAAGGCCCTAAAGTAAAAACGTAATGATGACAATATGTAGATGGCAAGTATACTGTAGATAGTATAATAATACAATATTAAATAAAAAAAGTGAGCGTCTACAAAATATTAAATGCTAAAAAATGACAAAAATAAAAATATAAATAAAAATTTGGCCCCGCATTTTCTAAATAAAAATAAATTTTTGGAACTGTTTTAGAAAACCATCAACATATATTTTTTTTCGTGAAAGTCGGTTGATCCATTTAGGAGAAAAAATTATTTTTTTGATTTTTCACAATGGGGTACACTTGTGATAAAATTAAAAAATATATATATATATATTACGGAGGACCCTCCAATAAAATAAAGTAGTGAAAAATTGGGGGTGTACCAAACCATCATAACCTAAAAAACATTTTTTTGAAAAATTCAAAAACAATTTTGACCAACATTTTCGAGGAAAAAAAATTTTTTTTTCTTATAGTAATTTTTTTTTTTTTTTTTTTTTTTTTTTTTTTTTTTATTTGATATATATTACAATTTGTTACAAAATGGAACAATAATAATATTGATAAGAGACCACATTCATACTATATATACAGAAAATAATAATAATGGTCAAATTTCATAAAATATAACATAAATTCAAATATATACAATAAAATAATAATAATAAATAAAAAACAAAACAAATCGAAACATAAACCTATTATTGAGATAAACAAAAAGTTGGCAAATAAATAAACATCTTACAGTAATTTTTAATGTGATGGTAAATTGCTTAATATAATTTTTGTAGACTTCTGAAGATGGGAGAATATCCCAAAACGTCATATTGATGAAATAAAAGAATGAGTATTAATGGAAGAATTATCAGCCCAAAATCAACCTTAATAATTTTTTAAAAAATATTTTTGAAACCCTTTTGTAAAATCCATAACATATATTTTTTCGTGAAAATCAATTAAGCTGTTTTGTTTTTTCTTTCCTCCTCCATAACTTCTTTCCCATTAAAAAAAATTTGCATAAGGTAGTTTCTCATAAGTATGAATCAATGGTATAAATTTGGCTCTGATATACGCCTTGGCAGATTTCACATGCTTATTCCGCTAGGCCCTTTATTTCCATTAGTGTTGGATTGCGAAACGGTGTATTTTATTTAGTTGTGTAATTTAATTTTTTTTTTTTTTTTTTTTTGTTAACAGAACTAGGTATATTTTTTTTTAACATTTCGAAACAAGTTCTATTTTTTTTTTTAAATTGTATTTTGTTCGTCATAAGTACATCAATGAATAAAGGTTTCAAATTCATTCGGTATTACATTTAAATTTCCTTTCAAATTTAATTTTTTTTTTTCAATCGTTTTGATTATTTGAGCAGTTAATTTTTTGCAAAAAGATAAGTCATTTTTAAGATTTTCCAGAGTTGTTGCTTGAGGGAAAAGTGGTCTAAGGGTGCAATTATTGTTATCTTTACGGCGCCGTACCAGGATCAGTAAGGGAGAGTTGATAGGTTGTTTTCCTGCTATGTTTATGTCATCATTAGTTCTCCGTATTTATGCCTTCTTTATGAGCAAGAAAAAAACAAAATAAACTGTACCACTATAACCCATGAAGAGTCTTGGGCACAGTACATATACATATCGTACTGTTTCTAGGCCAATGGCCGTGCAATGATGTGATTAGGCCTTGTTCACGCTCAGCCAACACTTGTTTTTTCCACCAATTTTTGAGTACTCGCTTTATAAATGCTGACTGAATTAACAGAATAATTAAGACTCTGTCACAGCCGGGATTCGAACCCAGGACCCGGAGAACAGTAGACTAGTGGTCTATATACTAGACCACGCCGCTCTCACATGAGGAAAAATCTCTATATAATTTTTCCTTCATTTAGTTCAACACAGTTACCATATTTCTGTTTCATGAAATCTTTTTACAAGAAATACAATTGTTGTTCCCTTGGGAAACAAGAAGCTACATATTTGGTTGATGAGAAAATATTTGACACAGCTTGTTGTACCCTGTTTAAATTGGATTGCTTCACTTTTCTTTTTACCGCGCTTTTTCTTTACTTTTTACAGCGTCTAAAATATTATGCTTTTTCCAATATGTTGGACCCCCTTCTCAGTCCGTAACTTTAATAACATCAGAAAATGTCATCCACATGTAATTTCACTTCAGTATAGAAATGACTCCTTGGCCCATGAGCCGAAGTAGCAACGTAGTATCTGCATGGCAACGAAAAAGCAACTTTCCTTTAATTCGAATTCATATCTATATATATAAAACTTCTTCTAAACAACGCGACAGATTTTGATACGGTTTTCACTGTAATATAGAATATTCTTTTCTGTAGGTTTATAAGTAAAAGACATTGCAATTGAGTTTTTCATTTTAAGGAAAAATGAAATTATGGTTTATTACTTGGAAAAATTTTGTTAGACATCAAAATAATTTGATGGGTCAATTTTTTTCTGGTCTTTTCCTAAAGCAGAAATCTCAATAGCCAACTATGCGTTCTACTTTAACGAAAGCGTAGAAATCAAATTACGGTTTTCAAATTTTGTCTGTAAAAACTAGAAACTGAACTAAAATTCTGAAAGAAATTTTCCCTTCGTTATGTTTTGTATAAGCTAAGATATTTAAAATAATTTTAATTTTTTTTGGAAATTCTTTAAAAATCACCCCTTGTTATATAAGAACCCAATATTTTCTTAAACCCATCTAATATTGATTGTAAACAAAGTTAAATGCAGGAAATATAGATATATATAAATATATATATATATATATATATATTATATATATAAGAATAATTTTATATATGATTAGTAGCAGAAACGGTGTCGATCTTGGTGATATTGATGTATTAGTTCATAATTTTGAACACGTAGAGAAATTCAAGTATTTAGGTTCAATTATAACTAGAAAAAATGAAATCCAGGAAGAAATAAAGTCCCGGTTAAAGGTGGGAAATGCGTGTTATTATTCAGTTGCTAAGTTACTTAGTTCGCGGCTTCTACCTAAAAACTTAAAGATTAGAATTTATAAAACTATTATTCTTCCAACGGTTCTTTACGGATGTGAAACGTGGCCACTTACTTTGAAGGATGAACAACGCCTTAAGGTTTTCGAAAATAAGGTATTTAGTAAAATATTTGGTCCGAAGAGAGATGAGGCCACTGGGGAGTTTAGAAGGTTGCACAACGCGGAATTGCGGAACTTGCATCCTGTGAATATAATTGAGCTGATTGCATCGCGGAGACTCAAACGGGCGAGTAAAGTTGTTGGGCTCGGTGAGGAACGGATTCCGAGAAAGTTGGTATTTGCTGATCCGACTGGTAGACGTCCGAAAGGTAGGCCGAAACGTCGATTGGAGGATTACGCTAAGGCTGATCTTGGGGGCTTGAGCTTGAACGGAGAACATTGGACGAGTCTGTGTAGACGGAATATGGTGGTATCGGCATCGAACCTTCGGGTTTGGTAAGCCTATTATTATTATGTCAATGTAAAATTGAACGGGCTTTAATATCATGTTGGTTTCATTCTAAATGAAATAGTCTGACAGGGCTTAAATGCAGGTATTTCAAAATTTCTTCCTCTAAACTACCTTTAATTTTGTAGATTCGAAAAATTTACTCTATCTTCTAATTAGCCTTGCTAAAAACTGGTAAATATATAAGTTGAACGAATTCGATATCCAACTAAACGAGAAAAGTGCAAATATATTTTTTAATGCAATTTTTTGTTTTTGAACTTAAGAACAGTAGTATACATGTATAATATACCGGATGGGGTGCTAAAGATTTTAGAAAAAAATATTATTTTTTACATACTATTTTAAAAGTTAACGGCGTAGATAATAATATAATAGATTATTTAATAAAACACATATTTCTATTAAAATCCAATTTAAGTAATTCATCAACAATTTTATTTTCGTTTATAAATTTGTTTCAAATTTCTTGAATTGATATAAATAATAGAGGTAAGTGAAAGTCGTGTGTTGCGCGCACCAGATTTTTTGTTTTATCTTTTTCTCTAGCTTTGGCACTCTACTAAACCATCAAATTCTTCCCGTATACAAGCCTTGCTATCCGAAATCATTCGTCAAATCCTCAACACTCCTTATTTTCACGAAAACAACTATCAATAAAAAATTTAATGTTTCATATGTTGCTGATTTGGCTCATACCAAGTGTCACTCACTCCGTGGCAAACTCCACTAGTTTCAACCCTTGCTTCCTCTTAAAATCCTTATAATCATCCGAGGAGTCTAAAAAGAAGATGACCTCGAAACCTTGTGGTATAGATAAGGAGACCACGTCCCGCTTTTTCTCAATTTGTCCCGCGTCCTGCGACGTTTATTCCGACTTTTAGAATTAAATTAAATTTTATATTTATGAAAATCATTATTTTACATTCTAAGAATCCTACGGACTACGACGACGAACATATTGACACATTTTAGTAATTTTTTTAATTCTCATAGACATACAATATTTCAGTTTACTAGAGAACAGTTAGACAATCACAAAATAATTTAAATTTTGAATTTATCTTTAAGAATTAAAATATAAAATTATACGTTTTTTCTACAGTAAATCAAGTTTGAACAGAATAATCAAAATTAAGTGTTGAAACTTTGAAAGCCATTTTATGTGTCAAATAGAATTTGACAAATTCTTGTGAAGATTTGTACAATATTTTGACAAAATTGACAACAATCAACTGAAACAAATTCACTCGAATAAAAGGAATGAAATATTATACATTTTTTTATATGTATAAATTGTGCTTATGTTAAAAATAAAAAAATATTACGATATTATTTTTATTTTGTATGAACATTTTTGTTGATACCCCTCCTCCTTCAGAGTTGTCCCGCTTTTCCCATCTAAAAATCTGGTCTCCTTAACTTAGAATGATGATAGAGAGAGAGAGAGCATGCCGGATATTTGAAGTGAGAGAATTCCAAAAGCTAGTGGAACGGGCAAGAAAGGAACGTTCATATGTTTTGGTTCTGTGGGAAGGAGTGTAAAGACCAGAAAGACAGTATTTAGTTTTTTATGAATGGATTGAGAATTCGGCCTGCAAGAGATTTTAGAAACAGAATTGATGGTTCGGTGTAGGAAGAGGGCGGGGTGTCTGAATGGGTTGCCTAGCTACCACAGATGACCAAAAAATTGAAAACCGAAAAAAATTACGAGTTCGCATCTCGGTTCCGAGGTAACTTTTAATAATTATTTGCAAACAGGGTATGGCGAGAAATATTAGTATTAAGGGGCCCATCTAAAAATCTGGACTCCTTAACTTAGAATGATGATAGAAAGAGAGCATGCCTGATATTTGAAGTGAGAGAATTCCAAAAGCTAGTGGAACGGGCAAGAAAGGGACGTTCATATGTTTTGGTTCTGTGGGAAGGGATGTAAAGACCAGAAAGACAGTATCTAGTTTTTTGTGAATGGATTGAGAACTCGGCCTGCAAGAGATTTTAGAAACAGAATTGATGGTTCGGTGTAGGAAGAGCGCGGGGTGTCTGAGTGGGTTGCCTAGCAACCACAGATGACCAAAAAATTGAAAACCGAAAAAAATTACGAGTTCGCATCTCGGTTCCGAGGTAACTTTTAATATTTATTTGCAAACAGGGTATGGCGAGAAATATTAGTATTAAGGGTCTTACCACCTAATAATAAAAAGGTGAAGCCCTAGAAAAATCCAAACTTTTCACTTGACTTTTGTCCACTGTGAGGCGTCTAAAAAGAAGATGGTCTCGATACCTTGTGGTATAGATTAGTTACTGAAGTGCATCCAATGGGCAGTTTCTCTACTGTATAGCATATTTACTTGTTGTACCATCAAATACAATACTTAATTTCAAGAAATAAAAAAATATTCTTTTTATTCCATATTTTGTTTTAGGTAAGATTAATTGACCAGATTATTCAAATACCTTCAAGAGAAAGGTTGATTACTACTGGAGAGATATCATAAATTCATAATTCTTGTTACTGGTGGAGAGGGGGATGGAAGGGGGATAGGGCATCGATGTCGAGATCGCTCATTGGCTGACAGCTGATGGAGGGGGAAACATCTCCTCACGGCTAATTGCCTCCCCTCATTAAAGTTTAATTAAATCCAAACTGTCACATACCCCGCCTCGATTGAGAGATTAATTTCTCCCTGACGTCAAGGCTCCTTAGGCTCAGGAATTAGGCAGTCCAGGACCCTTGAGCACGAACAACTTTAAAACTGAGCATCTTGATTGAGTTTTATTAATTAGTCGACTTTAGGATTCGAGTCGGATTGATTTTAAAAACTGCGACATCATCATTTAGAGGAAAAAATATTTTTTTAAAAGCGTTTTTCCGTCTTATCTAAATCCGAGTATAATTATTAAATATCTCCATAGGTATATATTGAATTCGAAACTATATCGTGGAGAAAAGTAGTAATTTATGTTTGGATGAGAATAACTTATTAGATTCAACCGAAGACAAAAATATGTAGCGTTAAATAAAAAAGGGAGCGGCTTGGTTAAGTAGATAGAACACTAGACCAGTAGTGCTCAACAAAAATTTTTCGCGGACCCCTTCGTCCTATCAGTTTAAGACAAGGACCCCCAATATTTAAAAAAATCGGGATTATATAAAATAAAATTAAAAAAAAAAAAAAAAAAAAAAATATAAATTATTATATATATATATATATATATAGGCATGCATTTGAAAATTGTAGTTATTAACAAAAGTCACTTGCTTCTTAATTAATTTCATACTAGTATACTAAAACATCTCTCACTATAACCTAGTAAAAAAAAATTCTAGATTTCAATGCAAAAATAATTCATTTACCAAAACAAAATTCTGAATATCTCCTAAAATAGACATGCAACAGTACATTGTATATAGAAGGTATACCAAGTTGAATTGGCTCTATCCCTCTTTTCGTCGGCAGTACCTCCTAGGTGTCTGTCTCTTCCGACTTTTCAACACAAAAAAAAATCTCTTTATATTCTTGATATGCTTACCACTTGTTCCTCTGTCCATTCACTAAACACTAGATCCCAACCCATTAACTTGTATATAGTTTCTCACAGATCTGTCTCCTTAAAAAAAATCCTTTGTTAAATGTATAATATACCGTTGGAAAGCTAAAGATTTTATAAAAAATATTGTCTTATATACAAGCTTGTAATAGTCGTCTTGTAAGACGATGAAACTAACTTATTATTTTAGATGATAATATAATAGATTTTTTAATAAAACACATGTTTCTATACAAATTCAATTTAATCAATTCTTTAACGGTTTCACTCATTTTTATCTCTTATTGTATTTGAAAATTCTTTAATCGCTTTTAAAAACCGAGGTAAGTGAAAGTCGTGTGTTGCCGGCACCAGATTTAAAAAAAAAAAAAGTCTCATAATTATGTTTTTTTCTATAATATTAAGAAATCTGAAAGATAAAATTCGAGCAAATGTGAAACATATCAGCGAAGCTGACATTATACTATGTTTTATACATTAATATAAGAACTATTTTGCAGATTTAAAAAAAAATATAAAAAAATACGGTAATTGAAATAAACAATATTTATTTGTATTATTAAATTATGTTAGAACTTCAATTATATGCAAAGTTGAAATTGATAATACTGTACTAGCATTACTAATGCATGTATAACTATTAAGGTGATACAGTTATGAGTTGGTTACTCACTATGAGGAAACAGTATACTGTGGCTAACTGGAAGAGGAGACACATTTGGAATTCAAATCGAGCTGCAACTAGATGCATATTGTTTTCAGGTTTGCAGAATCTAGGAATCTATTATGCAATGTATTCATTTACTGTCTCGTTACCCATGTAATGGATTTAGCTCTTCCTGGTGTTAGGATATCGTGTCTGGTGAAGTAGATTCAGTAAAACAAATAAACCATATTACCCAATGAAAATTTAAATTTATTAAATTGGAATGTTCTCATTTTTCATTGTTTCTATTTATCTCTGTGACCCGATGAAAACAATTTTTATAAAAAAAATAAATCTTATTAAATTTAAAAATAAGTTAAAAATTGTCATTTGACGCCACTTTGAACTGTTTATTTAAATTTTATAATGAGGAGAACTTAACTGGTTGGTATCACTTATCACATTTTATTTTCTTCATGACGTTCATTTGGAACTGCACTGTTGAGGGTATGTCGTATATTTAAGGTGAACACTTAGTCTTTAATCCGCAATCCTGGTGTGGTGATTTCTTGACAGAGTTTGGAAAAGTACCGGATAAAAACTGCGAACAAGGACATTGATTAGAAATTATTAAAAAGAAAATAATAATCGATGGTAAGAAAAAATAAATAAATGTAATATGAATAGAATAATTGGAACTTTCTCTTCTTTTTACTTTCACTTACCTACATATGAGATAAGAGATTGTATTACGATCGTGAAAATTTTCGATTTCCAGTTTTCAACGAAAATACTCGTTTTAGGGTCCCCTGAGTCCAAATGACCAAGTCCCGGAAAAAGGTCTGTGTGGGTGTGGTAACTCCCGCGCCTAAACGAAAAATCCTATGAAACTGAAATTTCATATTTAATACAACTATACGTCCGGGATGTTACAAAAACTTTTTCATCAATATCAGCTTACCAGTACTGATTTTTTCCAGTACTTGTGATCATATTGTGTTAGGGATGGTTAGGGGTGGTTGGGGATGGTTAGGGAGGGGGAGGGGGTGGTTAGGGATGGTTAGGGATGGTTAGAGGTGGTTAGGGATGGTTCTGGAAGCAGTGGCATGCAATTACCTACCGCACTACCCCACTGCTTTCTAATCCCGTATGCCAGAAATGGCTAGGAAGGGAGGAAAAAAAAAAAAGGGTTAGGATGGTTTAATTATTTAAGCAAAACAATGATTTTTTTTTTTTTTTTAGGATTTACGATGGTAGTAGCTAGCATATATAATAATAAAAGTCGAGGGATTTTGATAACTTAATATGTAAAAAAAATATTTATTTTAAATGAACAGGAGATTTCACTATAGACGTTCATAAAAAAACTTTTATGAACCAAGCAAAGCAATAACTTGAACATAAGAATAAATTTTCTACAGTACTTATGATGGCAATAACTATAATAATAATAATAAAAATCATGGGATTTCAGCTGGTTTATAAAAAAAACATTGTTCTTAACTCATTGATTTTGATTCATTACATTTTTATCCTGTAACATAACTTTTTTTTTTCAGACATGATAAGTATATGTTTTTAAAAATATAAAAGAGATGAAATCCTATGATTTTTATTATTATATATTGTTGCTATTACCATCATGAGTGCTGAAAAAATGTATTCTTATGTTTAACTTCTTATGCTTTTAGTTCATTTCTTTTTTTTTTTTCATGAACATCCAATGCTAGATGTTATGTTCACTTAAACAAATATTTAAAAAAAAATGTTATCTAGGTGAAATCTCATGATTTTATTATTTCATATTATAGCTATTACCAATATAAGTACTGAAAAAAATTCATTGTTTTGTTTAACATATTTATTTATTTATTTTTTTGTTCGTACTTATTTTTCTCTTCAACATTTCTTTTTTTATTTACATCGAATACTTTTTTTTTTAATATTAAGCTTTTGAAACCCCATTATTTTTATTATTGTATATGATAGTTAGTACCATCGTAAATACTAAAAAAAAAATCATAGTTTAGGTTATATCATTGCTTTTTGCTCATTATATATTTTTAATGGAACATCACATAAGCATAAGCAGGTAAAATCTCATAATTTTCATTATTGTTGCAGGTGGGTTAATATGATGGCCTTTGGTTCATAATTAATTTTTTTTTTTTACACTATTCGTTTTGCTTTACACTTTTTATACATGATATTTTTTTCATAGTTATTGGAGCATCATGGATTAATTATTTATTTATTCTATAAATAACCATAGTTCACTTCATATAATCTGAATTTTTCATGATGTTTGATTATAAAATAACGATAGTACAATTTTATTTCTTTGAGTAAGCCAGCGTGTCTGTGAGCGCCGATGTTATAAAAACATCAAATTATGGGTGGCTCTAAATTGAAAGCTGGTTAAGATAGAATATTAAAATTTTGTATAACATCATAACTACATGAAAGGATACATCGTGCCTAATTTCATGAAAATCTGAGATTCTAAAATTTCTGGATGAGTTCGCATGGAATAACCGGAATGAATGGAGTGATATACAGGTTTATAAGTAAAGTGATCATGATATAAACGACCTATACATGTGTGCAATATGGAAAATTTTTATATGATTATGATTTTAAATTGTTTTAATTGGATAATCTGAAGATGATGCAATAAATACCTCGAAACGTAATTAAAGATTTCTTAATGTAAAAATATAATAAAAAAAGAAAAGAAAGTTCCAATGATTTTATTCATAATAATTTATACTCTTCAATACTAGTAATTGATATTAAAGTAAATTTAACATCTAAAAATTTTAAATATCGTCTTATACACAACTAAAATACCACATTATTACTTAAATTGTTCACAATGTTATAGCTGAAAATAAAGAAATAACAAAAATATGCAATCAAATCAATTAATTTTCTTATTTCTAAAATTCTTATTATAGAATGAAAATTTAAAATGTCCGTAAGCCAACCTGTTCCAAACTGGATTTCAAAACAACCACAAAAACAAAAAATCTAGGAATCGCACGTTCATTCATGCTACAGTGGAAGTCCTGAATATTGCTAACCTAGGTTTTACTATAATTGGGATCTTAAACGAGCAACTTACATCACACAGGCGTCCCCTTCGAAGGACAGCATTACCAGGAATTTTTTATTTCCAGTAAGTCACTTGCCAAGTTTAAACACGAGACCTGCTCCTTATTTTGTCACAAATTAACTTCTCCATGATGACCTAAACATCCCATTTGTTGCAGACATAGCCCGTGATAGATACTCCTCTTTCCATTCTGAACTCCATGCCCATACAAACCCACTTGTCCGTAATTTATCTTCCTCAGATATCCCAATCTGATCGAACATCCAAGGCGACTGAAAAGAAGGTGGCCTCAGACCTACTGTATTAAAATAGTTAATGAAGTGCTACCACTGGGTGGTTCTTTCTCAAGACATTTTCATGACTTTTTATATTCATTCTACATATTTACTTATTGTATTCTTTAGTACAGTTGTAAATTACTATAAATAAATTTTAAAAAAGCAAAAAAAAAAAACACGAGACCTAGGATATGGCTGGCTGCTATGCTAACCACTACACCACTGATAACCCCACACTACAATACTAATGAACGAAATAAGATTACAAATCAATGAGCTTGAAGTAAGCAAATGACGCTCAAGAAGTTCCAATGGTGAGAAGAAGAAGCATTAGGCCAACCTACCCCTTTTATTTATATATATAAATATATATATATATATATATATATATATATATATATATATATATAATTATTTATTTATTCTGGGACTCTTTACAGGTTTAGTCCCTTTAAAATATTACAAAATACAATAATATGAGATTTATTAAGAGTAAGATTAAAAAATAAAATATCAAATATACAGTGAATAATAATAAGTATAAAAGACAATACAATAAGACAAATGACAAAAACAAACTAATATATAGCATCGAAAACTAATGGCTGTAAAAATTTTTGTGAAATATATGTGATGATTAAAGGATATCATAAATAAATCATTATCATGCTCCTATACATAACCTGGAATATAAGTATAAAATAAAATTCGTACTTAATAATGCTTACAAATTTTCAAGAGGAAAGAGGTACGGGGTCCATATAGTCAGTCGGTTCAAAGTGATGAAACAGCGGCAGGAGATGTCATAAACATGTTTTTTTCAGGAGAGGATTTGGTCGAAGGTGTTTCCAAGGTTTTTGATAGACTGATTTTTCGAGTTTTTTTTTTTTAATCCTACTATATCGATTTTTTGTTTTGAAATTAATTAATGAAGTTTTTTCTCAGATTCTAAGGAGTCTAAGGCATGATAAAATGATATGATCATGATTCTTTAACGGAAAGCCAATTTTTAGCGGAAGAAAGAAAACCAAAATGTTTATTTTTTAAAATCTTTTTGAAAAGTGTCAATCAACTATTTTTTTCCGGAAAATGTCTTTTATACTCCTCTATGCACAGTAATTTTTTCGAATTTTTTGAAATGGTGGAACAATATTTTTAAAAAATAAAAACTTATATTTTCTGAAATCTTGCAGTTAACTTATATTTTATATTATTATTGAAAAATGTGTAAACAATTATTTCTAACCGAAAATTCAGGACTACGTTACTTATAAAACATTTTCAATCCTTTTACTACGAAATGATTGGATAAAAGCTTTTCAAAACGCGCGCCAGGCTAGCGATACATAATATTTTTAACTATTTTGATAGGTGACACTCACCGAATTTCGTCATAAAATGTCTTTTATACTCCTCTGTACTTAATATTTTTTTCCAAGTAATGGAACATTATGAAAAAAATTAAAAACTGATCTTTTCCCCTAAAATCTTGCATTTTAAGAAACTTAAAGCTTTTAGCTTATCGAAAAATGTGTAGAAAATTATTTTTTTAACCAAAAATACATCCTTCCTAGAGAAAGCCATAGAGAATACCTGAACAAGCAAGACCTTAGAAGAAATGACTCATAGTGGCTAAATAGACGATGTTATGGAGCGCTAACCTGGCGCGCGTTTTGAAAAAGCTTTTATCAAATCATTTTGTAGTAAAAGGATTAAAAATGTTTTATAAGTAATGTAATCCTGAATTTAATGTTAGAAATAATTGTTTACACATTTTTCAATAATAATACTAAATATAAGTTCAGTGCTAAATTTCAGAAAATATAAGTTTTTATTTTATTTTTTCATATTGTTACACCATCTCAAAAAATGACGTGTTAAAAAATACACATTTTGGTTTTCTTTCTTCCGCTAAAAAATGGCTTTTCGCTTAAGAATCATGATCATATATAATTTTTTAATGCCTTTGAATCCTAAGAATCAAAGAAAAAAATTTCATTAATTAATTTCAAATTTTACTACAAAAAAAATAATGAAATCTAAAAAAGATGTTTTAAAAAAAATCTCGAAGACCGTTTAAATCAAAAAGCTTCAAATTTAGATAATTTGTTTTTATTCGATACCAAATTGATCCCCCAAGTTTGAGTCAAAAAAGCCGAAGGGCAGATTTACCATCCTAACCCTGGGTTAGTAGCTATACCCTTTGGGAATCTTCGGCATACAAGGAGCAGTTGGGCAGCGTAAGGTACAGGTTATCAGAGAGTATGCAAATATAATAAGGATTTTAGATTGGAGGTAAGGGCGGAAACCATATGATCTAAGAAATTATAGGAATATATAATGCCCCAATTGAAAGATTCCAGGTCAGTTTGAATGGATTCGTAGCAGAGTAAGTTCAAATTATGATAAGAAATCACTTGAAGAGTGTAGGATTTTACGGGTAGGTTGTAAGTAATCTGGATGAGAGAGAAACGGGACCGGGTTATGGGAAGATGAAAGGACTTTAAGAGGTTAGTCAGTAATATGGAGTTCTCACCAGGTATCAGAAAATTATGTAAGGTGGGTAGGAGAGTAGGGTACGAGGTAGAGATTCAGAGAAAAGAATAGGTTGGAAATAAAATATTTATCGGAAGATTCTGAGACTATATCAACATTAAAGTCTCCAGAGATAATGATGTCGAAATGGCTGGAAACCATTTGGATAAGGGAAGATTCAAAAAGGTCTTCAAATGGTATGTGAGGCGGCCGGTATACAAGCGTATAAAGAAGAGGAGATGAGAAAGTTGAAAGCTCCACAAATATATATTCGAGGTAATGATAGTCAGGAGAAGGGGATTGGAGAAACATTTTGACCTCGAGGCTGTCATGTATATACACCCCCAAACCACCACCCCTGCGAGCAAATCAATTGTGGCGAAGGAAGGAATAATTGGTAAGGGATACTTGAGAAGATGGTATGTGAGGTTTTAGCCAGGTTTCGGATACAGCTATTATGTGATAGAAATTATCTAGAAAATATAGTTGGAATTCATCGATACGGACTATGAGGGATTGTGCATTAACCTGGCAGGAAATAAGGAGATTAGTCATTTCTGGGGATGTGAAGTGAAAGAACCGAGAAAATGTTTTAGGTTTAGGAGAAGGTTACGTGTCATCTTTAACAAGTGTTCAATAAAATAACAAATGGAAGAAAACAATTTCAAAATATTCAATAAAAAAATATAAACTTATTAATGAGGAGTTGAAGAATCCATAAAACATAAAAAATAAGTATTCGGAAAGATATAAGAAATAAAACGTGTATTTCCGTTGAAAACTGGAATTCGAAAATTTTCACGTTCGCAATACTTCCCCTTACTATTTATAGTAAGTGAAAGTAATAAATTAAATTAAATTTCTATAGAAACAGGTGTTTCATTAAAATATCACTCTCTATTAACTTTTAAAAGCTTGTGTATGAGATGATATTTTTTCTAATATCTTTAGCTTTCCAACGGTATATCATACATGTATATTACTGCTCTTATGTTCAAAAACGAAAAATTGCATCAAAAAAATATTTTTTCTGTTTTCTCCTTTAGTTGGGTATCGAATTTATTCAATTTATATATTTACCTGTTTTTCATCAGCGTTAACAAGATAATCTAGTTATTATTATTGAATCTACAAAATTAAAGGTACTTTAGGGGAAGAAAATTTAAAATATCGGCATTTAAGTTCTGTCAGACCATTTTTATCCAAATAAAACCTACATGATATTAAAGCCCATTAAATTTTACATCGATATTGCGAGTTTAATCAAAATGGTTGGAACCGTTTTCGAGAAAATCGAAAAAAGGTGCAAAATGCATGGTATAAAGTGCCTCTTCTGGTATGCTCATTTTGATGAAAAAAGTTTTGTCACGTCTCGGGCGTATAGTTGTCTTAAATATGAAATTTCAGTTTCATAGGACTTACCGTTTTCGCCCGGGAGTTACCACACACATACACACAGACCTTTTTGCGGGAATTGGTTATTTGGACTCAGGGGACCCTTAAACGTGTATTTCCGTTGAAAACTGGAATTCGAAAATTTTCACGATCGCAATACTTCCCCTTACTATATATAGTAAGTGAAAGTAAAAAACGAGATAAAAATTATTTCTACTAAAAAGTTTTAACATGGTAATAAATAAAAATAAACCAAATAAAATAAGCATAATTAATATTTCATTAGAAAAAGATAAAACTTTTACAATGAGAAGGAGACTAAAATCTTAAGTCGGAAGGCGTACTTACTATGACCGCAGGGCTGCCATAGGACTTCGGACACTCGACTCAAGCCTCAACTAAACCAGACTTACTTCATTTTTTTTTTTTTTTTTTCCCAGGCTAACCAGTAGAAGTGTTGGTGGACGGGAGTAATTGCTTCGCTGGCACAAACCCGATGCGAGCCATTATCCCCCCAGCCTAGGTGTCGGGTAAAGAAATCTCTTTTTACCCCCTCCTGAGCCTCGCCAACTCGTCCCTCTTCGTCTCACTGAAGAAGCCAACAATAACAGGTCCCGGAGATCGTTCCTACTCTATGTATCTAACTCCTTCTAAAGCACGCGACAGATTTTGATACGGTTTTAACTGTCATTTAAGGACCCTTTCCTGAAGTTTTATAAGTAAAATACATTCAGTATCGCAAAAGTTATTTAATTTTTCCATTGAGAAAGCGTGATTTTAGAAAAAATCTGGTGCGGGCAACACACGACTTTCACTTACTTCAATTGTAAAAAGAAATTTAGTTTAGTAGTTAAAAGTGGATTTTAATAAAACGTTTATTTATTTTCGTTAGAAACATATGATTTAGATTAAATAATATAACTATATTAAATTGTTAATCAGTAATTTTCTTTCTCTAAAGTATCTTTCATTTTGTAGATTTCAAAAAAATTGGAACATCATCTTATTAGCATTGATAAATAATGGGTAAATATGCAAGTTGAACGAATTTGATAAACAACTAAAGGAGAAAAGTACAAACATATTTTTGTATGCAATAGTTGTATTTTTAAACATAAGAATAGTAATATAGAAGTATAATATACCCGTTAGACAGGTAAAGATTTTAGAAAAAAATAGCATCTAATACATGGAATTTAGTGGTAGGTTATTGGAGAGTGATTGGTGAGAAATTGGATTTGGATTTGGACAATTGGAGAGTGATATCAATCATTTCTTTTAAGTCTCGCTTGCTAAGGTATTCTTTTTTTTTTTCTTAGTTTTCTCTAGCCAGGATGTATTTTCGGTTAAACTAAATAATTGTCAACACTTTTTTTTTTATATAATTCGATAATCTATAATAACTATAAGTTTCTTAAAACGTAAGGTTTTAGGGGAACAAATTAGTTTTTATTTATTTTTTTTTTTTATTGTTTAACCACTTCAAACAATTCGAAAAAAAATCTTGAGTATAGAGGAGCATTTTATGGCAAAATTCGGTGATTGACACCGTTTAAGAATCATGAGATATCATTTTTTCCTGACTTTGACTCCTAACAATCAGGGAAACAAATCATCATTAATTAATTTCAAATTTTATTTTTAAAAAATCTAAACAAGAGGTTTTTAAAAATATCTCGTAAACCGTTTGAATTGAAAAGATAAAAATTAGGTGAATTATTTTTATTCGACACCACATTGATCCACCAAGTTTGAGTAAAAAAAGCCGCGTGGGCAGATTAACAAGAATTACCTGGCTATAACCCTTTGGTGAACAAAACACTCCTCTATGATCCTTTTTTTTTTTTTTTTTTTAAATAACTTCTTAAATCAAATTGCATAAATTCTTATGGTGCATGTAGAAGTCGCAATCCCACTGAGGCATGCCCGTGAGTGAGGAAGGAATTTACGGGCGGCAATTCGATAGAAGTACTATAATTCAGTAGAAAAAGCAAATCACTGAACCATTAAACCGTTATAATGATGGAGTTTTGTTGACCGTTGAGAAATTAGATGAGGAAGATGGTTGGGGGTGCGGTCATAAATTAAAAACACACATTTAAAATAAATGTTATTTTAATTATGTGCCGACGTTTCGGCCTACAATGTGGGCCTTCATCAGGGCTAAAAGAAACAAGATAACAATCTATGTAATTATAGACTTAATAATGCGTTAGGTATATAATAATAATATGACAGTAATAAATTAAGGGAACATAAATAATATTAAATGTAAAATGATAATAAGATGACAATAATGAAGTATGGAAATAAGGTGACAGTTATAAAGTATGGAAATAAACAAAATTAAGATGATAGCTATAAAGTATGGAAGTAAACATAATTGAGATGATAATATTGTAATGAGAATATATAAAGAGAGACTAAGTAAATGAAAAAAATGATAAAGGAAAAATATGTGAACAATTAAAATTTTAAATATTAACAATTTTGAGTTGATATATGACGGTAATATATTAAAAACATAGTTAAGAGTATAGGTAATATATAAAAAAATATAGTCATTACAAAAGAGAAACAGTATGAATAAAAAATAATTTAAATTTTTAAAAAAATGTAATATTAAACTAATAATTATATGTGAGGATATGTAACGGAGAAAGATATGAGTATGGAAAGCGGGAGAAAGAGATGGGCGATGAAAAAAGACCCTTATCAATAAGAAAAAATACGTACGTGACTACGTGGAGGCATTGCCTGCAGGAGTGATGTTTCCCAGTTTAAAAAACGCTCATTGCGTGGAACGGAAAATATGAGAACTAGAATGTCCGTTAGGAAAATTCCAAGAAGCTAAGTTATGTTTACTGATTTGATTGTTAAAAATAGCCAAAAGTTATTACTTGAGAGTACTTGAGTTATTACTTTTGAGTATTTGATAAAATTGTAAGAAATAGTGACGAGGTAAAGATTAAAAGATTTTAAGTAATAACGGATGACGATGATAAATGATGAATGATGATAAGGTAATAACGAATGACGATAAGGAGCTGTCGAAGGAAATGATAAATAAACAGTAATCTAGTAGGTAAACAAATAAATAAATAAAAAGGGAGTACAAAAATTAAATAAATATATAAATAAAAATTCTTTTAGCCCTGATGAAGGCCCACATTGTAGGCCGAAACGTCGGCACATAATTAAAATAACATTTATTTTAAATGTGTGTTTTTAATTTATGACCGCACCCTTAAACCGTTATAGCGTAGTTGCTAGCATAACAGCTTTCTATGCCAAAGGTCGTGGGTTCAAACCTGTGGGTGGCCCTTGGATTTTTTAATGGGAGTAAAAAAATCCTTAGTTATGCTGTCCTTCGGAGGGGACGTTAAAAGGTGGTCCCGAGCCTGTGCGATGCCAGGTACTCGTTAAAGATCCCTATCCTAATGAAACCTGGATAGGAAAAATTTAGGACTCCCACTGTAGCATCGTCCGATTAGCCATAGTAGCATAAAGTGACGTTAAACGAATAAACAACAAACAATTATAAATACATGAACATATATACACAATATAAAATAAAGGCACGTAAATCGAAACTTTACCTATGTAATACTTAAATAATACAAAAAGATAATTTAAAAAAATAATAGATCATTCAAAATAAGCAAGCCGCGGGGGGCAGATTTACCATACTTATACCTATACCCTATACCCTATATCTTTGCTGGACTATATATAAGGTGACCAGACGTCGCGCTTTTTCACAATCAGTCCCGCGTCCCGCGACGTTTTTCGAAAGTAACTACTTTTAGAATTAAGTTTTTATATATATATTTTTTTTTTTATTTATTTGTAGTAATTTACAACTGTATTAAAGAACACAATAAGTAAATATGAGGGATGAAAAAAAAGTCATGAAAATGTCTTGAGAAAGAACTACCCAGTGGTAGCACTTCACTAACTATTTTAACTCAGTAGGTCCCGAGGCCACCTTCTTTTCAGTCGCCTTGGAGGGTTATCAGGGATATCTAAGGAAGATAAA
The DNA here is from genome assembly GCA_023052935.1 of Piezodorus guildinii. Classification (NCBI taxonomy): domain Eukaryota; kingdom Metazoa; phylum Arthropoda; class Insecta; order Hemiptera; family Pentatomidae; genus Piezodorus; species Piezodorus guildinii. The sequence continues at coordinate 52,508,870 of CM041295.1, forward strand.
TTACGGACAAGTGGGTTTGTATGGGCAGGGAGTTTAGAATGAAAAGAGGAGTATCTATCACGGGCTATGTCTGCAAAAAATGGGATGTTAAGGTCATTATGAATGAGTTGATTTGTAACGAAATAAGGGGCATTCAGGATTTTGCGAAGGATTTTGGATTGTAAGGACTGGATGCGGGAGGAATTAGATGGTTTCGTAGAGCCCCAAAGCTCGATTCCATATGTTCAAACAGGTCTGATAATAGTGATGTAAATGAGTCTTTTGTAATATACTGGAAGTTTTGAACGTTTATCTAGTACGTGTTGTAGTAGTCGATATCTTCGAGCAGTTTCTTGTCGTTTCAGTCTTGTGTGAGGATTCCAAGTAAGGCGCTTGTCAAGATGGAGACCTAGTTATCGGATTTGCTCAACAGGAGTAAGGGTAATGTTATTAAAGGATACTGGGGGGGGGGGGGCAGGAACTCATCGGTTTGTGACGAAGGGTAAAGGTGATTTGGTGGGATTTGTTGGGGTTTATTTTGATCCTCTAATTTTGACACCATTCTTCAATGGCTGTGATATGGGACTGAAGGGTTTGGGATGCAGTAGATGGATCATTATGGACGGATAAGACACACGTGTCATCAGCATAAGTATTGAGGACAGTATGAGAATGGAGTGGAATGTCAGCTGTATAAACGTGATTCATTTCTAGGATAGCATAAAGGCGTTTTAGGAGGAGTTTTTCTAGGATTTTACCCATAATGGGCAAAAAAGAGATAGGACGATAGGATAACGGATGTTCAGGAGGCTTATTGGGTTTTTGTATCATTTTTATAATTGAAAGTTTCCAAGAAGTAGGAAAATACGTGGATCTGAGAGTTGCATTGTATATATAGGTAAGGAAAAGTACGGCTTTGCGAGGAAGTTGTTTAAGGATGTGAGGTGTGATAAGATCATGGCCAGGGGCTTTTTTGGAGGGTAATTTTTTAATTATGTTTATGACTTCAGATGGATGAAAGGTTTTAGGAGGAAGGGACATTTGGAGGGGGATAGTTAGTACTTTAACTATTCAGGGGGATATTTCTGTAATTTAAATGTTCTTATTTCTTTTTTTAATTTGTTAGTAAGTTTGGTGTAACGAGCTTTGTCAGATGGGTACCTAGTTTTATGCCACTTAGTCCTTGTTTGTCGTTTATCTTTTAGAAGCGTTCGGATATGCCGTGGCAAGTTATTGCTAAGGTCTTGAGGGTTTTTGTTCGTAGGGTGTGATAGAATTAAGTTAAATTTTATATTTATGAAAATCATTGTTTTTCGTTTTAAGAATCTTTAAATATGGTTTGCATTCTTAGAATACTACGGCCTACGACGACTAACATATTGCTTTTGCTACCCAGTTACATTGTATTTGTCTCTCAGTTGATACACTTCGTGTTCGTACTGCGTGCCAGCAAGCTAATTAAACAAATAAATATTACAAATCTGCTACTTACCATAGAAAATTAAAGTAAGTAATTTTGTTTATATATTTCACAAATAGATAAATTTTCTTAAACATAGCTTAAAACACTCGTAGTCCTCATATTTTATATTATTGAGAAAAAGTATATTAACCTTGATAGAAATTTTTGAAAGAAATAAATGAATAAAATTTTGCAAATATTTTAAGTCAATCGTACTTATTTCGTTTTAAACCAAAAAAAAATATGTTCATGTAAATTATGTTTAGGGCAAATTAATTCGACTAAATTTTGCCGATGTGAAACGAATATTTGCACTGTATGTGTTTGTAACATTTTAGCAATTTTTTTAATTCTCGTAGACATATAATATTGTAGTTTACTAAAGAACAGTTAGATAATCACAAATTAATTTAAATTTTGAATTTATCTTTAGATTCAAAACATACAATTATTCATTTTTTCTACAGTAAATCAAGTGTGGACATCAGAAAAATCACAAGTAAGTGCTGAAATTTTCAAAGCCATTTTATTTGTCAAACATAATTTGACAAATTCTTGTGAAGATTTTTACAATATTTTAAAAAATGACAGCAATCTACTGAAACAAATTCACTTAAATAAGAAATGCGTCAAGGAATAAAATATTATACATTAGTTGTATATTTATAAATAAATATTAAGATATTATTTTTATTCTGTATGAAAATTTTTGTTGATATTCCTCCCTCCTTTAGAGTTGTCCCGCCCATCTAAAAATCTCGTCACCTTAGCTATACAGCTGCTTGTTTGTTTATTTATTTAACGTCACTTTATGCTACTATGGCTAATCGGACGATGCTACAGTGGGAGTCCTAAATTTTGCCTATCCATGTTTTATTAGGATATGGATCTTTAACGAGTAACTGACATCGCACAGGCTCGGGACCACCTTTAAACGTCCCCTCTGAAGGACGGCATAACTAAGGATTTTTTACTCCCATTAAAAAATCCTAGGACCACCTGCGGGTTTGAACCCGTGACCTTTGGCATAGGAGGCTGTTATGCTAGCCACCCAGCTACAAGTGATCCCTTAGCTATATAGCGTAATTGTTACTATTTACCTTTTAACTCTTTATAGAGAGAGAGAGAGAGAGAGAGAGAAATACGTTATTTATTTGGCAATGCTGCCCAAATACATCGGGTTGCTTACATAAAACAGCATACTGTATCAATCCCTTGGACATATTCACTTACATTTTCAATTTTTTTTTTTTTTTTCCTATCTTAATGCAAATTTATAATATTTACAATTTTTTTTCCTCTTTTAGCTATTTACATTATTTTATTTTAATTCTCTCTTCCACAATATTTGAAATTTAGATCTATGTTGCGCACATTACATAATCAAATTCACCGTTTAATTGCCATACAGGTGTTGGTGGTTAATCCCCAGGGAGTCCAAAATCAATAATTAAATTAAAACATTTGTCACTATTTTTCATTATGATGAATTGGTTTGTTTACTGACCATTTTTTTCTCCATAATAATTTCAGAATTCAGAATACATTTTTAAATTATAAGCTTTTCCTAATCCCTCTCATTTGTTCCCGTCACAGGTGACATCTCAGAGAAAAAATTTATGAAACCGGGAGGGGATGAAAGTTGGAAGTTGGAAAGGCCTTTTATTTGCATTACTTTACATAATAAGTAATAATGCATATGTATGACTAGAACTGGTAACTGCCATCGGGGAGGACCCTGTGGAAAGCAAAGTTTATACAAGTAAATCAAGGGAACTTTTTGAACTTGATGAAGAAACAGCTAAGGACTTAAGGTGAACTTAGTGACTGCACACCTCCCGGCTTTGCCTGTTACTTCCGCTTAGTTTAGTGCCGCGCCGGATCGGAACAAGAACTAGGTCAGGAGGAAGGACTTCCCCGCAGCGGCTCGCAATAAAGTAAAATTTCGTATCGTTCTGGAGATGTCGTGAATTTAAATTATATGTCTTAATATAAATTTCGAAATGATAGTTAACGATTTCAGGGTTATATAAGAAATGAAAAATCATTATAGGTGGAATAGTCAGGAATCAGTCATTTTTTGAAAAGTTTTTAATTTTGCTAACGTTTCGGCCCAAGCTTGTGAGCCATCATCAGGGCATTACTGAGCCATGTCCAAGCATCATATATGGCTCAGTAATGCCCTGATGATGGCTCACAAGCTTGGGCCGAAACGTTGGCAAAATTAAAAACTTCTCAAAAATGACTGATTCCTGACTATTCCACCTATAATAGTTTCTACAGTCGACTATACATCCTCAATGAAATGAAAAATCTAGTGCTCGCAACACATGACTTTCACTTACCTTACGATGTTAAAATCAATTTGTAAACTTGTGAATAAAGTTATAGCCGAAAAACGTAAAAAATATCATAGAGATTCGATGGAAACTTATATTTAAGATGAATTAATATAACAATAGAAATTATTATATACAATTACTCAGTTTTAACCGCTGCACAGTGGGCAAAATCACCAATTTAGGTGGACAAAAGTTTGGAATTTTCCAGTGCTTCACCTTTTTATTATTAGTTTACAAGACCCTTAATACTAATATTTCCCGCCATACCGTGTTTACAAATAAGCAGTAAATGAGTGAATCATTCATGTTTTACACTAGGGCCTAATAACCGGCAGTGGGATTATCTTTATTCGATAGTCGTTTATTATGTTCAAGGTGTATTTAGAGCAAAGTCTTTTTGCTTTTATTTAACAATGGACATTGCTGAGACAGGTAAGACATTATATTTCCAAATTCGTAAATGAATATACATTGCAATCTACCTGTAGAGTTAATTTATCAATTTGTAAATGTAGGCCCCTATTCAATAACGGAAAACTATATAACCCCCAAGTTACCCCAAGATTTTTTTTGTAGAATTTGTTTCATCAATCCTTCTGGGCTTCAAATATTACAAAGCATTTTTGCGGGTTTTTCGCGTTTTGGGCGATACATAATTTTTTTCAGGCACAACACTCCGAATCAAAAGTTTTACAATCTATGATTTCAAGATTTTCGTAAATGATATAAAATACACCTATTAACAGGTTTCTGCAACTCCGAGCCATAATTAGATTTTTTTCATATTTTTTTCCGTAATCTAGGACTCCAAAGGTTTTTTTTTTTTTTTTTAAATATTTTTATTGAAATTTACAACTGTATTTTGTAATACAACAAGTAAATATGTTGGCAATGATAAAATACATGAAAAAAAACGTGAAGAGAAAATGCCCATTGGCATCACTCCACTAAGTAACTAAACTAGAAGGTCTCGAGGCCATCTTCTTTTCAGGCGCCTCGTAGGATTGTTAGGAATTGAAGAGGAAGCAAGAATTGAAACTAGAGGATTAGAGTGGGAGTGGAGTTTGTCATGGATGGATTAATACCTGGTTCGGGCCAAATCAGCAACATATGGGATGTTAAGGTCTTTATGGATGAGTTTATTTGTGACAAAGTAAGGAGCATTGAGGATTTTTCGAAGGATTTTGGATTGTAAGGATTGAATACGGGAAGAATTTGATGGTTTCGTAGAGCCCCAAAGCTCAACTCCGTAAGTCCAGATAGGCCTTATGATGGTGATATAGATGAGCCTGTAGATAAGTGGAAGGTTGGAGCGTCTGTCCAGTAAGTGTTGTAGTAAGCGAAAGCGACGGACAGTTTCTTGTCGTTTCAGTCGTGTGTGGGGATTCCATGTTAGACGTTTGTCAAGTAGAAGTCCTAGGTGGCGGATTTGTTCAACTGGAACAAGCGGAATATTATTAAAGGAAACTGTAGGGCAGGATGTCATAGGTTTACGACGAAGGGTAAAGATAATTTGGTGGGATTTGTTGGAACTGATTTTGATTCTCCAATTCTGACACCATATCTCAAGCTCTCTGATATGGGATTGAAGAGTTTGAGAGGCAATAGTAGGATCGTTATTGACTGATAACACACAAGTGTCATCAGCATAGGTAGAAAGGAAAGTGTTGGGATGGGTTGGGATATCAGCTGTATAGACTGTGTAGAGGATGGGTCCAAGGATACTACCTTGAGGGACACCAGCAGACTGAATAAAAAGGGATGAATAGGAACTATTGTAGTTTATTTTGAAGGATCTTTCAGAGAGGTAAGACTGGATGATGAGGTAGTATGTAGGTGGGAGGAATTTGCGGAGCTTGTAAAGCAGTCCTGGGTGCTAAACTCGGTCAAAGGCCTGTTCTACGTCGAGGAAGGCTCCCGTGCAGTACAATCCGCGCTCCAATGCTGAAGAGACAACATCCACCGCACGATGACATTGTTGGATGGTGGAGTGGGATGGGCGAAATCCAAACTTTTGGTCCGGGATTATCTGAAACGTCCTAGGATAGGATAGAGTCGTTTAAGGATTAGTCTTTCCAGGATTTTACCCATAATGGGTAAAAGAGATATAGGACGGTAAGAGGAAGGAAGTTCCAGCGGCTTTTTGGGCTTAGGGATCATTTTAACAAGGGATAACTTCCAGGATTCAGGAAAATATGTGGTTCGGAGAACGGCATTGTAAATATAGGTAAGGAATAGAATGGATTTTCTGGGAAGTTGTTTTAGAATATTGGGAGTGATCAGATCGTGTCCAGGAGCTTTGCGGGAAGGTAATCGGTGGATTATGTTTGAGATTTCTGAAGGATGAAATGCTTTGGGAGGAAGGGCCAATTGGAGTGGAATATCCAGCTCTGCTTCAATGCACTCAAGTTGATGGTGATTAAATATATTAGGATGCGGATTGTAGGCTTCAAAGAGGTGCTGAGCGAATGTTTGGGATTTTTCTTCATCGGATCTGGTCCAGGATTGAGATTCATTGAGGAGAGGATGATTAAAATCTTTGAACTGAAGTAATTTCTTAGTGGTAGTCCAAAGTGATTTATCAGTCGTAGTGAGATTTTCTGTCGTATTCAGTAAATTTTGAATTTCCTGATTTCTGCTTTAAGTTTGTTAGTCAGAGTGGTATAAATAGTTTTGTCAGCTGGGTATCTAGTCCTATGCCACTTCGATCTAGCTCTTCGTTTTTCCCTTAATAAGATTCGAATGTGCTGTGGCAGGTTAGTCTGTTGAGTGTTATTGTTGTAGATGTTTGTAGTGTTATCACGTATGCTGCTACCTATTGAGTCAGTAAGTTTTTTTACGGCTCTGTCAATATCTAGTTTAGTCTTTAGTGAGATTCTTAAGTCCAGTTTCGTCTCCAAGTCTGTCCGAAATCCGTCCCAGTCCACTCGTCCAAGGATCAATTTAGGAGGGGTTGGCCTAGGAACAGAGCCCGAATGCAAAGAAAGCAGAACTGGACTGTGGTCGGATGAGAGGTCATTCAAGGATTTAACAGATGTTTGTGAGGAGGAAAGCTGTGAGGTGACGAATATATCTAGGATATCAGGATGTTTTTTTCGGGATGTAGGCCAGTAAGTGGGATTCATGGGCGAGAGGATGGAATAGCTATTTGAAGATGAAACACGGGAGAGGATATTTCCACGGGTATTGGATGTTCGACAACCTCATCGTTGGTGTTTAGCATTATAGTCTCCTCCAGCAATAAAGCGCGGTCAAAGGGAAAGGAATAAGGAGTTGAGGCAGTTAAATGAAACGGCATTACCTGGAGGACAGTATACAGCTGCGAATGTTACATGAGAAGGACGGTTTGAAATGGATACAGAGGTTGATTGTATAGCATCAGTTGGAGTAGAAGGGACAAAGGAATGTGAAATGGATTTATGAATAAGGATGCAAGAACCCGCATGGGCAGTGTTGTCTGGGTGGTCAGTTCTGTAAGTAATATAGTCTCGTATGTAAAAACGTGATCGTTGAGTGAAAGGTGTTTCAGTCAGTAGTGCTATATCAATATGGTTGTCATGGAGGAATATGTCGAGTTCGTCACGGTGTTGAAGTAGGCCGTTAGCGTTCCACAAGAGGACAGCTAGGGGCTTTACACTCATCGTTGGAAATTAAATGGGATTTCAGAAAGGATTCGCGTGAGAAGGGTGATAAGAGGTTTGATAGTTTCTTGAAGGTCCAAGAGGAAGGAATTCAAGATGGAAAAAATGTCAGGTGGATTTGAATTAGGAGAGGGATGAGTATGAGAAGTTGGAGGAGGATTGTTGTTTGTGAGTTGTAACCGTCGAGGGGTGCGAGGAAGTTCGTTCTGGGATAATAGAGGAGGCGGATTTGGTTTTGTGTGGACAATAGGACGGGGTGGAACTTGGATTGGTTTTTCTGTAGGTAATTTGCCCTGTAAGGGCAGATGATGGGAGGGAATCGGTTGGAGCGGATCTTCAGGCTGAGGTTGGGAGTTTTGAGATCTGGGTTGGGGCTTTGGAGGCGCCTGTCGTCGAGGCTGTTGATTTTGCGAGGTGATAGTAGAGAGAGGTGTTGTGGCTTTTACCATGTTGGTTGGGACTCCAAAGGTTAAATATAGACAAGTTACAGAATTTTGTCCACCTAAATCTGTCATATTTTCCACTGTGCGCTGTTAATCACTCAACATTACCTTTTACCAATGATTTCCAACAGACATTTTCGCGAACCCTTTTATCCAATTAGTATCATCAACATCACCCTCTAAATTCAAATAATATATTATTTTATTAATTAGAACCATCTCTACTTATAATTTTACTATCACTTTTATAACTCGTTTTATTAATAGCACAAGACGTTTCCAGGCCCAAACTGCCTCATCATTAGAAACTATTTATTAAAATTGCTTCCCTATGTTTACATAAAATTATAACTAATAACAATTTCATGTAAACATAGGGAAGCAATTTTAATGAATTGTTTCTAACATGAAGCAGTATGGGCCTCAAAACTTCATGTGCTATTATTAAAAGGAGTTAAACATGTAATAATAAAATTATAAGAAGAGATGGTTCTAATTGATACGATAATATAATTATACTCTTTATGATAGAAAATGGAAACTAAATTAATCTAAATATGGAATTAGAAGACCATATAAGAAATGCAAGAAGGACTTTAATTTTGGAACTAGAAACAATTTTACGTAAACATAAGGAATCAATTTTAATGAATTGTTTCTAACATGAGGCAGTATGGGCCTCGAAACGTCATTAGCTAATAATAAAAAGAGTTATTCATGTGATAATAAAATTATAATAAGAGATGGTTCTAATTAATAAAATAAAATAATTATACTCTTTATAATAGAAAATCGAAACTAAATTAATCTACACGAATGGAACGAAGAGCTCCGCAGGAAGGGCATCGTCATCAATGCAAGCAAGTGTAAGATCCTACAGGTTGGAAGGATACAGGCAGATGTTGAGGAATACTGCAAAGAAGAGGTGATGGAAGTTTTGTCAGATTTCACCTACCTGGGCACTGTTATGGATCGATCTGGGAAAGTAGATTCAGATAAGAAATAGTGGATAGGATAAGCAAGGCCAGCACTATATACTACCCGATCTGCAACACAGTGATCGGGAAGAAAGAAGTAAAAGCAGAAGTGTGAGACTGCACGTATTTAAGGCAGTGTACCTTCCCGTACCCCTATATGGTGCAGAAAGCTGGGTGATGACTGATAGACTTGAGAGGAAAGTCATTGCTGCGGAGATAGGTTTCTCCGAAGGATCGCTGGGAGAACAAGACGTTCATTCGCAATGAAAGAATCAGAGAGGAGTTGGGAATTCCCCCGATGAAGGATGGCCTGGAAACATGACAGCTTAAGTGGTTTGGACATGTCGTCAGGATGGAGGGGCACAGTAATCCATTAAAAAATATGGACTATATCCCCAATGGTAAAAGAACCCGTCGCCGACCTAGAGTGTCGTACCTGGAGCACGTCAACCGTCTATGCAAAAAAAAAAAAAAAAAAATATTCGCCGAAGCAGAAATCTTGCATGCAACAGGAAACATTCGCAATCCTGGCTAAACGCTTCTCTACGCTGAAAGGCACTGCAGGGTGAGGCAAAAGAAGAAGAAGCAATGAGGGCAATTCGGGACGAGAGAAAAAAAAAAATCCGACTAAGAAATCTTTTTTGCAGAAACGATAAAAAGAATTATTGAGGGAAATTCTATTCGGAATAGAACATATTCCTTCCACATTCTGGATTAAAAAAAAAAAAAAAATCTCTCTAGGCATTTTTTATTGAGTAAGGAAGGCAAGGATGACAATGCTTGTCGATCTGATTCTAGTAGTTCATTTTATAATTCAATTTAATATTATGCGGTTTTGCTTCTTAATATTCACGACTTAACTCTTTAGCTGTGTGTAAGGAAAGATCTCCTTTTTATGGAGAAAAGAAAAGTAAGTGTGCACTTTATTTTAAAATTAGCTCGAAAATTCAGTAAGTACTTTTTATACGATGGTATAGGCATATCAATGGGTGATGTCTGCTAAAGTAATATTACCTTAAACAATAGCGAGAGAGAAAACAATCCCAACTCTATGAGTTTAATATGTATTTTAGTTATTTATTGAAATTTACAACATTATTACATAATGCAACCAGTAAATATAATATTATATAAAATACATGAAGCAGACATGTAGAGAAGCTATCTATTGGCAGCACTCCAGTAAGCATTCTAAAGCAGAAGGTCTTGTGACCATCTTTTTTTCAGACGCCTCTGAGGATTATCAGGAATCGAAGAGGAAGAAAGATTAAAATTAATTAGAGTGGGAATGGAGTTTTTCATCGAGGGAATGCTCACCTGTTTCAGGTTGTCAGCAATAGCAACATTAAGGTATTAATGGATGAGTTTTTTTGTGAACAAGTAAGGAGCATTGAGGATTTTATGAAGGATTTTGGATTGTAAGTATTGGATACGAGAAGAATTATATAGTTTCATAGAGCTCCAAAGCTCAACTCCGTTTGCCCAGGCCTTGATAGTCATGTAAATGGGCCGTTTGTTGTTTACTGGAAGATTAGAAGGTCTGTCTTGTAAGTTTTGTAGTAGCCGAAAACGTCTAGCAGTTCAGTTCAAAGGGACAAGTGAGAAAAGAATATTAATCCACTTCCACTAAAAACTTCCTCCAAATCGGAACCTGCTATTATACTTTTTTTATTTTTTTTTATTTTATGTTTTAACGAGTTAGCGAGAAATGGACTCTTAATTAATAATTTAAATATTAAAGGTAAATCAATAGCATCCTGTCCTACAGTATCCTTTAATAATATTTCACTTGTCCCGGTCGAACAGATCCGCTATCTAGCACTCCACCTTAAAAAACGTCTAAGGATTAACGGAGTTGAACTTGGGAGCTCGACTAAACCATCAAATCCTTACAAAAAAATTTCTTCGTAAAATCCTCACAAATAAACTCATCCATAAAGACCTCAATGCTCTATTTGTTGCTGATCTGGCCCGAACCAGATATCACTCCTTCCATAACAAACTCCTCTCCCACTCTAACCCACTGGTTTCAATCCTTGTTTCCTTTTCGATTTCGGACAATCTTCAGAGGCGTCTGAGAAGAAGACCTCCTGGCTTAGAATAGTTACAGGAGTGCTACCATTGCGTAGTTCTTCTACAAGTCTCTTTAATGTTATTTTTCTTTTTTCTTATTTACTTGTATTATGAAGTACAGTTGTAAATTTCAATAAATAATGTTTAAAAAAATATTTATTAAAGATCATATAGGAAAAATAGTACAAAAGAGAAATTGAAATGCAATGAGAAAAAAAAAGGGGGGGGGAGATTAATTTACATTTCTAATCATAAAGTTGAACTAGCTGGATCCAATATTTTATTTATAATTTCGTTCAGTCTTTTTTATTTATTTTTATTTTTTATTTTAACATCGAGGCGCCAATGAACTCGTAATTATAATATTTACTTACTTATAAACTAACAAAGTAAAAAACTGAGATATCATCAAAGTTGGGAATCTTTAACTGAAATTAATATTGGATATTCCTCATTGCCTTCAAATTAAGTACACAAGGCTTACTCCATTATCATCCAAGCTTTCTTCAATTAATGAATAATACATTTGCCGGGTTAGGAGTTGGGACTTTGTTTCTTATTGGTTTATTTTATTACGTTTCTCTGAAGCCGTTTTTAAAACCCCTTAAAAACTTTTATTGGTTTTTTTAATGAGCCAGTACATGTATTATTGCTTTGCAATTATCACTCATCACAATTCAGTAATATATTTTTTATAGTTTTGTTATTTGTGCTTATTAGGAAAAAAAATAAATTTTAAAATGATTTAAATTAATCAGTCAATTTACAGCTAAATTAATTTTCACTCATTATTATCTCTAAGTGTATTCGATAATTCTTTAATCGATTTTAACAACGAGGTAAATGAAAGGCGTGTGTTTGCCCGTACCAGGTTTTTTGTTTTTCCTCAGAACTGGATTGATGTCTTCTAATAGAAAACCTAGAAAAATATTAGGTATTTAAAGAAAAATCTTAAATCCTGCATTATTTTTCGGAAAATCCAATACCCAACTAAGAGTAAAAATATGTAATTTTGTATTGAAAAACTAGATTTTTTCAATTCTAGAGCTAGTTCCACGAACCATTTCCTATCAATATACCATGAATAATTGAAATTTATTCATACCCTTTTATTTCAGGATATTGAATTCAGCTGAAAAGGAGCTCCATTCCATGGGAGAAGTTAGCTGAAAACAACGTTAATACGTTGAAGTGTAGATTAAAATTTGTCAAGCCCGACCGAAAACGCCGTGAATTTTTGAATTAATGAGGACATTCCTGTAGTGAGAGGAGTTTACTGCCGTGATTCCGAGAGAGGAACCGTGGAAGTTTATTAAGGGAGGTATCCGGGGCTGCTTGCTTGCCTCGAATTCTGTTCCTAACCCAAGCGTCTCCCTCAGCAGTCTCTGTGCTACGGTCATTTTAATATCATTAAAGCTTGTTTTGTTTGACACCAAGTCTTATGACCGGAGAGAATAAGTTTTTATAGATTCTGTATCCTTTCAAGATAGTTTTTTTTTTCACTTCTCTATATATTACATATATAGTAAGGGAAAATATTGCAATCGTGATAATTTTTTAATTCCAGTTTTCAACGGAAATACACGTTTTAGGGTCTTCTGAGTCCAAATAACCAAGTCTGTGTGTAAAAAAGGTCTGTGTGTGTGACCATGTGTGGTAAGTCTAGCGCGAAAAAGAAAAGTCGTACCAAAGTGAAATTTCATATTTAAGACAATTATACGCTAGAAATACAGCAGCAACTCTTTCACTAATCGGTTGACCGAAAGTGCTACTTTGCACCCACCGAGGCATCAAATTCCTCTCGCATCCAATCCTTGCAATCCAGAATCCTTTGAAAGATCCTCAATGCCTCTTACTCTGTCACCAATAAAATAATCCATAAAGACCTGAATATCCCATTAGTTGCAGACTTAGCCAGAAGTCAGGTGTAGAACACCTGAAACATACCAGGTGTAGAAGTATGAAACCGGATTTTTTGTAAAAATCGCACGTCTGTTATTTGAAAATTATAAAAAATATTTTTATTCAAAATAGTCTTCATTGGAATTTTAATGTTTTCCACCTCTTCGACAGGTTATGAATGCCACACAAAAAAACGATTCTTTCTTAAAAGAGAACCAGTTGTCGAGCCGTTTTCGTATTTTTCCATACGAATCGAAGTGTTATTCGGTGAGTGCATGTCCCAATGACGCGAATAGATGGTAATCAGAGCCAAGTATGGAGAATAAGCCGCATGTGCTAATATTCCCCAATTGAACGCCTTGATCGTGACCGTTAACAGTTTTGCTTTAGGAGAGGGCGCATTATCATGAAGCAAAATGACTTTATGTTGCCTTTTTGCATATTCAGGTCGTTTTTTGCATATTGCTCGATTCAAATCGATCATTTGTTGGTAGCGATTAGTGTTTTCGCCAGGTTTTAGCAGCGGTCTTACGGTCTTTAAACTGATAGCGAGCACCATCTATAGGGAAATTCCGGTTTCATACTTCTACACCTGGTACCTCCTTTCACTCCAACTTACCAGTCCACCCCAAACCCACTGGTCTGATGATCCTCATTTATCTAATCCTGATCATCCTTCGAGACGGCTGAAAAGACGATGGCCAACTGATTTAAATAAACTCTGAAGTGCTACCACTGGTTTTTTTTTTTTTTTTTTATTAATACAGTTGTAAATATCACACGCAAAAAAAAAAAAAAAAATATATATATATATATAAATCGAAAATTTAAAAGAAAAATCTAAATTATTCTTAGAACGCATAAATTAGACGTGTCTCATTTGGATTATATTAATGATAGCTACGAAAAATAAATTGTTACTATTTGATTCATCGACTCACAATGTCGAAATTCATTATCCTGATAATGTAAATCATGTACCGATGGTTAACTAACTTTTCATGTAAACCTTCTCGTATAAAACCCCTTAATATTCATGAGAAATAATATGAAAAGCTGTATTTGAAGATTCGACGGTGTAGTTTAGTCTATAGCTCTCTTGGCGCTAGTGGATAGAACATGCCAGAGCTCGTGTAAATCAAGAGTTCGAATCCCGGCCCATACTTCCCAGTACGGCTCCGTACTCCTGGAAAGTTGGACCGATACCCTCGTAATTATGGGAGTCCTGAAGTTTAAGAGTAGTCAAACCGCTACATTATTTGTTTGTCGGAGTAATTGAGTTGCACCAGAAGTTTTAAAAGCTAAAGTTTAACAATAGGAATCAAACGCAAGAAAAAGCTAGAAATATCGCTAAGATATACGCCAAAAGTGTGATTTCACACTAACCCATATATCCAAGAATACATGAATAGTCAGCACGTATTAAATACTTCGTAATTTGTAGTAGGAGTGGGATTAGACTGGAATTAACTGTCTCTGCTACGACTAAAGTATTTGCTACTTTTCTTATAAACATAATTATTTATGAAAACCATCCTTATGAATAAGCCTGCTTCAGATCAAAGTTCTCCACAATAGAAAATTTACATACAATGAATCAAATTACAGATAAAAGCAAAGAGTATAATTTTCTGCTTTACCTGGCTTTTGTCGATTTCAACAAAGCTTTTTGTTTAAGAGGAACTTATAAGAAAGGAGCTACAGAAACATACTAATAAAAGTAAAATAGTCCACTTAGGACGAACTCGCTAGGATGTCCACGTGGAGTGCAATGGAGTGAAACTGAAGCAGGTAAGGGACTGCGCATACCTTGGCATCATTATTGACAAAATAGGGAAAATAAACTTGGGTATTTTAAATAGAATCAGCAAGGCAAATGCAGGGATCATTTTTACTGTGTGGCTAGCATACTAGCCTCCTATGCAAAAAATCACGGGTTCAAACCCGCAGGTGTTCCTAGGATTTTTTAATAGGAGTAAAAAATCCTTAGTTATGCCGTCCTTCGGAGGGGACGTTAAAAGATGGTCCCGAGCCTATTAAAACTGGTACCCTAATAAAACCTGGATAGGCGAAATTTAGGACTCCCACTTTAGGATCGTCCGATTAGCCATAGTAGCATAAAGTGACGTTAAATAAATAAATAAGAAAAGGCAAAAGCAGTCTATCAAATAAAATGAAATAAAAAAAATCTTATGGTCTAGTTCCTTTTAAATAAAATATTTTAATAGCCTAATATTCAATAAATCTTTTGATAGTTATATATATATATATATATATATATATATATATATATATATATATATATATATATATATATATATATATATATGTATATATATGTATATATATATATATGTCACTTCCCAATAGGTTTGGTCACCGGGGAAGTTAGACCATCACCTCCGTAAGGAGAGGCCTGTAGGGATGACATATTGTAAATATCTTAAGCAACTAAGGAACATTAATTATATAGTTTTTTTTTTTTTTTCATTTAACAAGTATATGCATTATTATTATTTTTCACATAGCATTATATTTTTTTTTCCAATTATATGAGAACTTTTTATTAGATTATATTAGAAATTATTTTAGAACTAAAAGTTAATATTATAATTTTTAAATGTTATCCTTGCAATAAAGGCTTTATACATTCATTCATTCATATATACGTAGAACACGCACTTATACATACACATATTTATACTATAAATACCTATATTGGCAATAGAACGGAAGATTTAAATTCAAATAGGTAATAGAAGAGATGATGTTGGAAAGAAGAGAGGTGGTTTTACAAATAGAAATAGGCATTGAATTCCCAAATAATGATGACTGAACACGAAAGGATTAGTGAAAGGGCGCAGTTCTATGTGATGGGGTATAAATATTGATTGATTGGGATCTAGTATTCAACGAATGGATATCAGAGCGGGGAGTGAGGAGCTCAGTTATGTAGGAAGGTTTTCTTTTTTTTAAGATTTAGAATAGGTAGGAACCATGTAAATTTTGCTGTCGAACAGAAGAGTAAAGCCATTTTAACTCAGTGTAATAACCAGAAATATTGTCACGTCTACGGGCTCCAAAAATAAATGTAATAAAGTAAATCAACAAACGTTTTAATTTTATTTCCAGTTCATCGGTAAGTCCTCCATACACCAGGCAAGGGACATAGATGGCTGGAGAGAGTGGCTGAATGCACCTTTACGCTAATATGAGCCCGAGGAGGAAAGACAAAAAAGAACAAAGCTTTTTACTCAGTATTTCATGATCAATGGATATAATGTTTTTAAAAAATTTATGATCAACTAAAGGAGAAAACAGCAGAAATATTTTTTGTAAATAATAGTTTCTATTTTTCTATTATTTTATCTAAAATAAATGTTTCCTCCGAAACAATATAATTTTTTTATCAAATTTATGTCTATTTAAATCTTGATTTCAAAACGGGAGGTAACTGAAAGTTGTGTTGCGCGCACCAGATTTTTCTCTCAATTTAATCGTTACCAAGACCTTTCGTTTTTATATTACAGATCCCTATCGCGAGCATCCGTCCAACCACTGTCTTTTTTTTTTTTTTTTTTTTTCTCTAACTCATGTTCCTGGCATATCCGATCCTAAATCAGTCTGCTAGAACGGGGGACGCTAAAAGCTGATCAAGTCCCAGGATTCGGGAGGCACTGATTGATGACACGCAACTCCCTGACCAAGGCTAACTTATTTTTGTCAAAACTGCCATTGGACAATGGAAAGCCAGAATTGATTCCCCACCAGTCCGGTTTAAATCACTACCTTCCAATACAGATATTCCCTACTTGGTGTGTGGGTAGTCACCAAATAATTCTCACTTTATAGGAAGAAAAAAATTCAATTGTTTATTTATTTTTTTTTTTTACCATCAACGACAGTTTCTATTATTTTTGTTGAATCGCTTAATATTTCTGGAATATTAAAATAAAGAAATTGTATAAGGTCTAAATTGAGCACAAGATGTTTACATTGCTTCCGATAAACGTAAATTAAATCGAACTTATACTTAAATCGACTGAGCTGTTTTAGAATAAAATGTGTGAAAGTATGATATAAAGTGTTGTAACACTTCAATTGGGGAGGTAAAGTCACTGAACCTTTTCCAGCCATATATTTTATTAGGTAATTCCAGTTTCTCCTATCTTATGATTTTAATATCTGTAATTTTGTTTATTTATTTATTTTCTATTTGTTTATTTAATTTTATTTTTATTTTCATTTCTCTTCTTTTCTTAGTTGGGTTTTTTAAAAGTTTACCAACATAAAAACAATTTTTTACAATTTTCTATTTACCAACCAATTAAAAATAAGCGATTGTAATGGAGTTTAATCAATGTTTTAAAACTGTGCAGATGTATTGTATACAAATAAAAGATTGAATGTAAAAAAAAAAAAAATCCAGTTTCGTTCGTATTTTCATTTTTTCTGACGGACTAACACACAAACTAACATTATTTGCGCAGTATTAAAATTTATCATTGAAATAATTCCCATTACTAGGTATTCAGATATTTACCATATTGTAGGAAATTACAACTTTTATTTTTGTGTGTTCATCAATAATTACTAATACATTTAAACCGATTTCATTATAATACATTGACTTGTTCCTAAAGTTTAACACATATTGCCACCATTCCAGAGTGTACGTGCGAAAAATAAGTGTCGAGTTATATAAATATAGGTTAGGTTTATTCGAGTTATATAAATATAGGTTAGGTTTATTCGAGTTATATAAGTATAGGTTATGTCTTATTGCTTAAACAATCAAGCAGAAATATATGCATTATTACAGGCTTTACTCTTCATAAAAAATTCTCGTTATACGTCTGACTTCTGTACCCAGACATACTATTGAAATGAACACTATTGAAATTAAGGGACATCAACATACACGAAGGGCTCTTAGAAGAAATCAGACATGCACTAATAATTAGTCAAGAGACACCGCTCTACCGATAGCATACGACAAGGCACCGATCAGCGCCATCAAACACTTACTGTCAATGAATACAAGGCAGAAGTGGAATACAAAATGGGCGATCTCAACAAAGGAGATATACCTATGACTTCATAAAAAAATTATCCTACAAACTACGACACAATTTTGACGGGACATGGAGGAGCCAAAAGCTATTTATTTCGATTCAAACTAACATACGACAAAATCTGTAAATGTGACGATCAAAGTGAACTACTATACTATACGACCATCTTTTATTCGACTGCAGTAAACTGGACAGACATTTACACAAACACATTTCACTCCTACTTAACGGAGACCAATGGCCGCCTTCGATGTGGGACCTTTTACAAAATATTTTTCAAAATTTGATGAATTTGTAGACTTGGTGGACTATGCAGAATTGGACAAGTAGCAACAGGCATGTAGATACTGTACATAGCGGTCTTAGTTTTATGATTTACATTGTAAATTATTCATTATTTATTTTAATTTTATTTATTAGTAATTTTGCTATTCACGACACTACAGTTGTTTTTATTCTTATAATTTATTCTTCCTCAACATCATAAATACACGTTGTACTTATACCGCGACATGGTATGCGTAGAACTAAATGCACCCACTGTAGGGTTACTGTCGTCCGAAACAGTGCCGAGTGCAAAGGGTTAAAAAAACTGGCTGTTATCTTTTGTCTCTTATAGCCCTGAAGATGGACTTAAAGTTAGAGCGAAACGATAACACTTCTTTATTATTAAGTGAACTTAATAAAGTGTTACGATGAGTGTATGTTTTAACTTGTTCGTTTATTATAGACATGGATTTTCTTTGGAGTCTTTTTTTTTTTTTTTTCACAGAACGATATTCCTCATTTACTGTTGGTTCAGCTAGAGACACAGTAATCCCCTCCGTTTGATCCAAGCGACCGTGGACAGCCCAATAAAACTTGTAGCACTTCAGACGTTGACTTAGGTTATTCCCTCCTCCCTTTTATTTTTCTCTGATCGTGCCCTTTTATCTTCAACTTTTGATCCCGTTCCTTGGAGTCACTTTTTGTCTTATAAGGTCTAGCGATAGGTTCTAAGAAAACTGAGAGAAGAAAGCTCTATTTGAGTCGGTGTCTATGCTTAATATTTCTTTTAAAACACAATGCCGTCACACAACATTAAAATAATTTTAAAAAATCTGGTGCGGGCAACACACGACTTTCACTTACCTCCGTTTTCAGAATCGATTAAAGAATTTTTAACTACAGTAAGAAATAAAAATGAGTGAAGCCATTAAAGAATTAATTAAATGGAATTTCTATAGAAACATGCGTTTTATTAAAAAATCTATTATATTTTATATTAATTATTATATTATCTAAAATAATCACTTAGTTTTATCGGCTTTTCATCACTCTTTATCAACTTTTAAAAGCTCTTGTGTATTAGATAATATTTTGTTCTAACATCTTTAGCTCTCCAACGGTATATTACACATCTATATTACTGTTCTTATCTTCAAAAACAAAAAAATCCATTAAAAAAATTTTATTTCAGTTTTTAACTTTAGTTGGGTATCGAATTCATTCAAATTATATATTTACCTGTTTTTCATCAGTTGTAACAAGATAATATAGCTATTTTTATAGAATCAACAAAATTAAAGGTACTTTAGAAGAAGAAAATTTAAAATATCGGCATTAAAGCCCTGTCAAACTATTTTAATCAGAATCAAACTACATGATATTAAAGCCTATTGAATTTTACATCGATATAGCGAGTTTAATCAAAATCGTCGGAACCGTTTTTGAGAAAATCATAAAAAAGTAACAATATGCTGGTATAAAGTGGCTCTTCTGGTCAGCCGATTTTGATGAAAAAGTTTTTGTAACATCTCGGGCGTATAGTTGTCTTAAATATGAAATTTCAGTTTCATAGGGCTTTTCGTTTCCGCCCGGGAGTTACCATACACACACACACAGACCATTTTGCGGGATTTGGTTATTTGGACTCAGAAGACCCTAAAACGTGCATTTCCGTTTAAAACTGATACTATATATAGTATAAAAATAAAAGTAAATAAATATAAAAGTAAAATATTCGTATAAATCCTGAACAAAAGTTTTTATTTTTACCTACATATATATGAAATAAGGCTTTTAGCTCGTTATAATATAAAATAACCTACTAATAAATTTGTAAGAAATGTATTTGGCCGTTTCACAAAAGAAGCTTTTGATACATTTTAATTTTTTTACTTTTACACATAACAACGTTTTGTAACGTTTCAGCCTCTTGTGCCATTTTCAAGCATCTTATTTGACACTGATAATAATTAGGACGAAACTGCTGATGAAGCGGTGAAAGAATATATATATATATATATATATATATATATATATATATATATATATATATGAATGAATGAATGAATGAATGAATAAAGCCTTTATTGCAAGGATAACATTTAAAAATTATAATATTAACTTTTAGTTCTAAAATAATTTCTAATATAATCTAATATAATTTCTATATAATCGAATAAAAAAGTTCTCATATAATTGGAAAAAAAAATATAATGCTATGTGAAAAATAATAATAATGCATATACTTGTTAAATGAAAAAAAAAAACAATCCTATATAATTAATGTTCCTTAGTTGCTTAAGATATTTACAATATGTTATCCCTACAGGCCTCTCCTTACGGAGGTGATGGTCTAACTTCCCCGGTGACCAAACCTATTAGGAAGTGGATATATATATTATATATATATATTATATATATATAATATATATATATATATATATATATATATGTACAAATATGCACGATGCTTGAAAATGGCCCTAGAGGCTGAAACGTTGTGATGTGCAAAAGTAAATAAATTTAAAAAAATATATCAAAAGCTTCTTTTGTGAAATGGTCAATTGTATTTTGATGAATATAGTTGTATTAAATATGAAATTTCAGTTTCATACGACTTTTCGTTTTCGTGCCAGACTCACCACCTTTTCGCACGACTTAATTATTAGGACTCAGGAGACCCAAAAACGTGTACTTTCGTTGAAAACTGGAATTCGAAAACTTTCGCGACCGCTTCTTCATACTTAATAATACTTCACCTTACTATTGGGTTGTGTCACATGAAATGTCCGTTTTTAAGGTAAAGGATTTTTATTAAAAATACGATATGAAAACAAGATAATTTTATTCGAAGTATTTACCTTCTTTTTCCACACATTTTTCACAACGTGACACAAACTTTTGTATCCCCGAACTGAAAAACTCTGAGTAAAAAAAAAATCTTAAAACGCACTTTTCACTTGATCATCATTTTCAAAAAGTTTTCCTTTGACGAAGTTGTCTAAATTCCTGAATAGGTGGTAATCTGTTGGAGACAAGTTGGGAGAATATGGTGGGTGCGGAAGAACTTTGTAGTCCAGTTCTTTCAATTTTTGCACGGTATGTTTTAAAACATGGGGTCTTGCTGCCGCTCAGTGAGATCATGAGGTACCCATTTATCGAGCTTTTTTACTTTCCCACTACACTTTAAATGTCTGGAAACGGTAGATGCACTTGCATTTAATTGTGCAGAGAGTCCTTTAACTGTTTGGTAGGGGTTTCCTTCTACTGTATGTTTGAGGACATCGTTGTCTATTACGAAAACGGAGGTCTTCCTCGGGACAAGTTTTCCAAATCGGTATCCCTAGCTGAAAACTTAGCAAACCAACGGCGAATGGTCCGTTCATCAACACTCCCTCTTACCCAAACGCTTTGCAAATATTTCTAGCGGCCTCAGCTGCTGAATGGCCGAGTTTAAACTCGTACAAAAATATTACTCGAAAATCGCGTGTTTCCATGTTCATATTTAGAGGTATACTAAAAAGTGGGTAATTGATTGGGAAGCTAATGTTTATAATACAAAGGTAGAGGATTAGTAACTGTTTACTTTAAATATGTAAACATTCGGAAGAAAACAACAGAGACCTGCAAAATCCTTTATGTATTTCAGAAATTATAAAAACGGACATTTCATGTGAAACAGCCCAATATATATTTCATATATATGTAAGTGGAAGCAAACAGATGGTACTCTGTTAGGCCGTGACCCATTTTGTGCCGAATTAATAATATTTCTTATGCGAAAAATCGAACCCTGATCCTTCGAACTGGTTTTGAGGTGCCTCTGGAATACCGTCGTTCCCGTAAAATGGATCCTCCGCTTTGTGGAACTAGTAGGGAGGAGAATATCTAATAAGCTGTAGGCGGTATCTTTGAACAAAAGGAGGCTGGTTCTGGAACGGTTATTGGAGGGACGCAATGCCGAGCAGACAATGGCTACGTTATGAGTTACTTATAACGCAGGAAACTACTCCAAGGAGCTGTGGCTAATACCAACCAACTGCAATTAGACAATAGATTAACGTACTCATCACCATATTTCGATATATAACTTGATATTTGTATATTTAATACTTTATAATGAATTAGTATAAAGAATAGCGTTTTTTGGTTTCTGCCAACTCCTTCTAAACCATGCGACGGATTTTGATACAGTTTTCACTATCATTTAGGTCATTCTCTCTTGAGGGTTGACAAGCGAAATACACTGAAATTAAGTTATTCTTTAAAAGAGAAAAATTAAATTTTCTGTAATCAAGTCATCAAAAAAATATTTCTAAAGTATGGGTTGTTTGTGGCTATTGCGCCCTAACTCAGCCTCCACAGGCTTACACCAGTGACACGGCTGAGAGAGAGGAGCTGGGATCTCTTGGATTCGGCTTTTCCTCCACTTGTGGAGGGAGAAGCCCAGTCTGGGGTCCCTTTAGCAGATTGTATGTATTGTATATAGTTAAGTTTGTTTGTATGATGTTTATTTATTTCCCAACTTGTATTTATCTCTACTACAGGTTGTTGTTTTAATTTGTTTGTTTTTTTTATTAATTGTTATTTTTTTGTATATATTTGAATTTAATTAATTGTTATTTTTGTATATATTTGAATTTATTAATTGTTATTTTTTGAATATATTTGAATTTATTTATTTCCGATTTTATGTAATTTGACTTTATTATTATTTTTTGTATATATTGTATGAATGTGTATCATCATATCACTATTATTACTGTTCATTATGAAACAAAACGTAATATATCTCAATAAATAAATATATATAAAGTAAGGGTAGTCGTATATAGTCGTAATAGAGACGTATAATATACCATTCGAAAGCGCAAGATTTTAGAAAAGTTAATATGCAACAAAATAAGTCGTACAAGTTAATAGAAGGTTATTATAAGCCCATAAACTTATGAACATGTATTACTTGTAATGTGATGATTGAGGTTATGGTGATTCTTTGTTGCCTCTGTATAGTACCATTCGGCTATATTCTTCCAAACAATTCTCACAATGTCAGAAAAAATATTACGGACCAATTCGTAAATAATTTGTTAAAGTAATTGGAAAGTTTATATAAATCCATAAATTAACAATGTTAATAATTATTTCTACTTTCAATCATTTCATTAAAAAATATATACCTCTGTAAACATACTCCCTTCTTCTTCTTTCACTTGCTCCTTAGGGCCTTTCAGCGTGGAGCACCATCCTGTTCATAGCTTCTACTCATCCCTTTGAATAGCCATATTTTTCATTTGGGTAACTAATTTACCTCTCTTCCTTCCGAGTCCCTCCAGGTACTGCGTAGTTCTGGGTCTTCCCAATATTCTCTTTCCTTTTGGTTTGGCTTTCATGAACCATTTCACTCTCCTGTCTTCTGGGAGTCTGCAAACGTGTCCAAACCAGCGCAGAATGCGTTCTTCCATTGTTTCCTTCAGTGCCACCACTTTCAATTCCTCCCTGATGACTTCGTTCCTGACGCAGTCCCTTCTTGTTTTTCCTACTATCCTTCACAGGAATCTCATTTCTGAGGCCATCACTCTATTGACAACTTTCTTCGCGCCTGTCTAGTGCTCTGTACCATACAGCAGGATGGGAAGGAAAATTGTTTTATAAAGAACTAATTTGGTGGCATTAGTTATTTCTTTTGTACTAATTTAAACTATACTCCCATGGAAACTAAATTAACATTTAAAATGCATTTAGACAAAGTTCAATTAAAATATAGAATAGTAATAAATTAAATAAAATAGGTACCGTTTAACATAACATACAAATAATTTGAATAGTAATAAATGAAATAAAATAGGTACCGTTTAACATAACATACAAATAATTTGAACCGAAAAAAAAAAAAAAAAAATAAAGATATACAACAGAATGAGAAGTAAAAAACAACTGATTTTGATCGAAACAAAGCCAAGAATAATGATACTTTATGACTTTATAGTTTAATTATGATATAATATAATGCAATTATAATGAGTACTTAAATCGAAAATCTATTTTATAATTTAAAATCATCACGCGTCTGTTCGGGATAATAGGTGTTGGAAAAGAAGATATTTAAATGTAGATAAGGAAAAAACAAGACGTATTTTGGAAGGAATGGAATTCCAGAATGCCGTGGAACGGGCAAGAAAGGATCGATCGAAGGCTTTAGTTCTGTAGAATGGGATTTATTGGAATTTATACCACATATATCACTCTAATTAAAGCTATTGCTCTATAAGTTAGTTTATAAGAGTAGTATTTGTGACATAGGTTGAACAAAGCTAAAATTAGTTTATAATTCTTTTTGTCTAAAATATATGTTTTTTACTTTCATTCGTGAAAATTTTCGAATTTCTAAAATACAAGTTTTAGGGTCCCCTGAGTCCAAATAACCAAATCCCGCAAAAAGGTCTCTGTGTGTGAGGTAACTCTAGCGCAAAAACGAAAAGTCGTACGGAACTGAAATTTCATATTTAGGACTACTATACGCCCAAGATATTACAGCAACTTTTTCACTAAAATCGGCTGACCGGAAGTTCTACTACATTATCCCATGCATTTAGCACCTTTTTACGATTTTCTCAAAAACGGCTGAAACGATTTTCATTAAACTGGCTATAACGATGTAAAATTTAATGTCATGTAGGTTTCATTCTGATTGAAGTAGTCTGACGGGGCTTAAATGCTGATATTTTTAATTTTCTTCCTCTAAAGTAACTTTAATTTTGTATATTCTATAAAAATAACCATTCGAATTCAAAATCTAATAAAGGAGAAAACTGAAAAAAATGTGTTTTTGCTTTTTCTCTCTTTTAGTAACTTTCAAATAGTTGTCTAATGTCACTGCAATCAAATACATTATTAAGAAGTTTATTGGGCTTATCTCCGCAGAAAGAGAAGTTTCCATGATATCGGTCTAAATAATGCTTTAAGTTGGTGATTTCTCGTTCGGCCACTAAAACAAAATCTAACATATTTTTTTTTTTTTGTAAACAATTCACATCACTAGTATACCTAAACAATTATACATTTGTAAAAAATTTGTTAACCAAAAATTAATTATTTTCTGCTACTTCTGTATTTTTCCATTAATTTTCTTCTTTTTTTTCCGAATCATATTGCATGAACTAAGTATATATTTTTATGGTTACTGCCCGTTTAAAATTGCTAGAGGTATATTTCCAGAGCCAAAGGGTTGGAATTAATACGGAGCTTGTGTTTTTGAGGTTAATTATTGGCGTAATATCCGGGCGGACCCGACAGTATGAGCCTCCACTGACCGTTTCTCAATCCCGTTTAATCCGATTATATATGTCGCCTCGATGACGTTGTTCTTCTAATAAATAATTTATTTTAAAACCTGATTGAAATTAAACAAATATATATCTTCTGGACTGACCAATTTTTTTCTTTAATACATAAAAAAACGTAACATACAAATTATTTTAGCTCACGGTTTCTCTCCCTCACCTTTTGAAACTCTGAGCCAACCTATCCATTTCTCTAAACTAAAATATCTATCCTTTTGCAACAGCTTTCTGCTGGTTTTAATGTTTTCTTTTAGACCATACTCAAGCAGTTGTCATTCCTGATCAAGCCTTATTTTCTTTCCTTAGGAGTATCCAAAGTTTTGAACTTTTCCACTCCCCTTCCCTATTTCTTTATCGATAATAATCCTAATTCAATCCTCATTCCATTTATCACTTCTACTACTTTCCCTCCCTTTTAAGCTATTTATAAAAATAGTGCTGCCATCTCAGAGCAACTTAAGAAAACATGAAATGATTGAATAACAGGACATTAATTCATTCATGTTGAGATAAGTAAGTAAATTAACTGAGCTCTGCAATTATGCCCATTATTAATATACGCAGCAATTGTGTATTAACTTATTTTTTGTCTACCTTACACTCATCATCAGTGAGTAGAAAAAAAACTAAAGGCTAAGGGATGAAAAAAGGAGAAAGAAGAGGAATAAAACTACATAAATTGATAAAATAAATTATAACACCTAGCCTCCCGACCAGACTTCTTTTATTAATATATGGTAAATAAACTATAGCCAGTATATGTTATCCAAACTCTGCTGCTGTGCCTTGTTATAATTACTTTGGCACCTTTACTGCTAAAAGGGGCACAATCATGTAACCATGGATGTAAAGGAAAATCTTTTGCTTTAATACTTGAACACTATTTAGGGTTGCAGAGACATCTAGGGAGCTCATTTTTTATGTTGCCGAACAAATTCATGTTATTTAAGACCCTGATTAGACCAGTTTTGGAATATACCTCCGAAACATGGACCACATCAAAAACCAAGGAACAAGACAAAGCAGTCTTTGAAAGAATGAAATTAGGGAAACTTTTGGGACAATTAATTTAAATGGCCAATGGAGAAGATGTACCAACAGTGAAGTGCACGAAATGCAGAGGGAACCTGATACAATTTCCTGGATGAAAATTAACAGACTGAGATGGGCTGGACATGTGGTGTAAATAAGTAAGAAGGACCTTGTTAAGAGGTTGTTGGAGTGTACCAGGGATAGAGGGAGACCAAGATTATGATGGTTAGTTGATGTGGCGCAAGATGAAAGGAGTATTTTGAATGTCTGTGACTGGAGGAAAACAGCATTGGATAGAGCCACCTTGAGGCTTCTTGAGGAGGGTAAGACCCACATAGGGTTTTAATTCTATATATATATATATATATATATATATATATATATATATATATATATATATATATATATATATATATATATATTTATATCTTTAAACCTTATGAGAATAACTATCTATACAAGAAATTCGCTTTACAAGAATTAATAAACGATATGCGTATTATTTCACTCAACCTAGATAAGGACCTAAGCAGCTCAGTAATCTTTATAAGATTTAAGAAACTGAGAGTCGCCTCTCGGCCGAAAAGAGTTAATTTAGCATTGGAAAAAGCTATAAAGGCAATACGAACCAATTCTAATGTAACTATTTATAATTGCCTGACACAGCACTAGGCATATGCGAAGGATGTGCTCATAATAGCTAGAAGCACGGCTGCAATAGGAGGAGCTTTTAAAGAGTTTGAAAAGGAAGCAGCAAATGTGGGCCTTCAGGTTAATGAAGAAAAACCCAAATATATAAAAATCGTCCAGGAACCAACTACTGGAACACCACGATCAGCAGATCGGCGAACGCTGGTTTAAAAGTACAGATACCTTCACAAAATTATAAAATAAGAAGTGAATGCGAGGCTGCCTGCAGGTAAAAAGTGGCTTTAACAACTTTAATACTCTGTCAAGAAATGCAAAACTCATGATCTATGAGACCATTCTGAGACACACAGTTAGGTATGGCAGCGAATCCTGGGTTTTGACAAATTAAATCGAAAGGAGGCTCAATGTCTGGGAGGGAAAACTACTCAGGACGATATTTAGGCCAATAAAAGAAAATTACACTTGGCGATTAAGAAAGAATAGTGAGCTCTGTACAAAGTATGGGAAACCAGACCTGGTATCCTTGGTGAAAAAAGAAAGCCTCAGATGTCGCGGACATGTAAAAAGGATTCTGCAAACTAGAATTTTGAGATGCCTACTGTATGGGAAAGTTAGAGCAAACAGATGCAAAGGAAAGAGTGAGATGGTTGGATGACATCGAGGAGGACTACAAGTTATTTTATGTATTGACTTTAAGACCACCTACAACACAATTTTTCGATGTGAGCTATACAAGACTATGAAATGAATTAACATCCCATCTAAACTCATTAACGATTACCATGAAGAAGACAACTTGCAAGGGTCAATGGAACTACTATGGCGATATTAAGTGTATGGAAAGGAGATTCAATGACCCCTTAGAACCAATAACAATGGCCTGAATTTTCATGGGATTAATCCTTAAGTTACTCAGGTTCACTCAGACACTCATCCTATCTAGGTGTTCCTGAATATTGGCAAAGGCTAAATATAACTCGAAAGAAGTGAAAAATAAATAGATTTGGAAGTTTTCAGCATATAGATGGTTGGAAAAGAGATATAATGAATCAGGAAGGTCATTCATATAGGAGTTGAAAGGGGCAATACACGTATACCCTGGGCTATGGGCTGGAGATAGGGAGAGGAAGGAAGATAATGTTTCATGTTTATGTTCATCTTTTCATGTCCATGTTCCTTCAAAGTTTGGAAGAAAAGATTAGAACCATCAGACAGAACTATTGGAAAACGATAAGATTTTAATTTGAAACAAATGATGTTAGGGTCAGGAGAAGCCATAGCTGATTGATAGTTTCAAGTTGATTAGTCTCTTCAAGAACATTGGACTCTTAGGATTGTACTAATTGTTCAAGAGATTTGGAAATGTTGGACAGGATAAAGCATTCCTCAGTAGGGAGTACTAAGGGTGTAATCGTAGACAAGGACTGTCAACGTTTCAGGAAGGCTCAATTTTAACAATATGGGGGTGTTATATATGATTTATCTATGTATGGACTATAACTGACGTGACACATACTTGAAGGTGAATGCATATGAAGGTAAATTAAGCATACATTTTTTATGTTGTGGCCGCATCTGAGTTATCACAGATTGGCAGGCATACCTGAACAGTTTTCCAAGACAAATATATATTAATATACATTAACTTGAAGTGACATGATATTCATACAAATAACGTCTGTAATGTATGAAATTGCACTTCGGCTAGCCTTCTCCTTATTATGCATACACTCACGTTCACCTGGCTAGCAATTCTCAGCCGGCAAGCGGTTTCTACAGCTCTCTGTGTACGGTTCCTTAACAATTGTATCATGATGGTCATCTGCTGGCTCAGTCGTTCTGGGGCCCCCTGATCCTAGCCTCCTCGTGTAAAGTACCATCTCCTGGTACCCTTGAACGGCCCTTCAAACCGTTTTTTCAGGTAGGCCTGACGCCCTGCCCACTTAACGTTTACTTCTACCTTCATCCACCAACCTAGTTAATCTGGCAACTGTCGTTGCTTGTAAACCATTTTATTAAAAAAAAAAGATTAAACAACAACCACACTCAAAAACAAAACGAAAAACATTTTATGAAGGAAAACGTGTAACATTAAAGTCGCATTATTTCGTAAAAAATGTAAAGCAGTCAATTTTTATTTTTATGTTATTTCGTTGTTTTTTACTATTAATTTTTTTCTTTTTTTATCTAGTCGTTTTTTTTTTTAATTTTCCTTGTGTCTTTTAGAAGCATATAGTATATACTATGACAAGAAAAAAAAATGGGAGGTTAATTTTGGTTTAACTAAAGGATATTTGCAAAAATCTAGGTGTGCCGGTTTTTTTTATCTTTTAATCTTGTTAATTTGAATTATAGTTGATAGTAAATTGTAATAGCTGAAAGTAAATAGAAAGTGGATACATATTGTAAGTGTATTAAAGATATAGTAGCAAGTACAGCAAAACGGAAATTGTCAGATGGACAAGAAACTGTCACAAAACACATGGTTTGACAATGAGTGTCAAAAGATCACCCAGCAACGAAATGAACAAAAATTAATATATTTAAATTTTAGTAAAAAAAACAACAACAAAATAACAACAGCATAGTAAGAGGCAAAAAGATGAGCAAAGAAGCTCATAAGGAGGAATCAAAGAAAAGTTTTCTTTGAAATGTCAAAAAGATTAAAGGCTCAAGAAGAAATAATAAAACAAGAAAGTTTTTCAAAGAAGTTGGAGCACTAAAATAGCTGATGCCGTGAAAAGAGCATGGTGAGGAATGAGGATGGAAGGTTGCTGGTGGAGGAACATGAACTAGGAGAGATATAAAAACATTATTTCCCATCAATAATGAACCAGGCAGATAACCAAGCACTGAATATGGAACGGAGTTTAGATAATGGTGAAGAAGAAGTGGTACCACCAGATAGTGAAGATGAAGTCAAGGACATCCTGTCAAAGCTAAGAAACAACAAAGTTCCAGGATGGGATGAAATTCCAGAATGTATCTGGCGGCATGCTAAATAAGGAACTACAGGAACTCATCACTCGTATAAGAAGAAAAATCAGAAGACTGGAAGGAGTCCATTATTATCCTAGGGTACAAGAGGAAAGGAGTCTCCACAGAATTTATAAAGGAATAAACCTTCTAGAAGATATTCTCATTGGCTCTGTGCAATCGAATAATGCATTATGTTGAAAAAAGTACTGGGGATTATCAAGGTTTCCAACCTAATAGATCCATTGTAGAATAAATTTCCTACTTGAAACAGATGTGTGAGAAGATGGAGGATTTTAATAATGCCATGTAGATGCTATTTATAGACTTTCAGACTTCAAACAGTACAATGTTACAATGTGATCTATATCAGCCTATGAAAGAAATGAACATTCCTAAACTCATTAATAATAACCATGAAGAAAACAACTTGCAAGGGTCAATGGAACTACTATGGCGAAATTAAGTGTATGGAAAGGAGACTCAAAATTAAAAATAATTCAAAGAAGTGAAGGATAAATGGATTTGGAAGTTTTTAGCATATAGATGGTTGGAAAAGGGATGTAATGAACCAGGAAGGTCATTCATATATGAGTTGAAGAGTAAAGGGGAAAGAGTAAAATACACCAACCTTGAGCTATGGCTGGATATAGGGGGAGGAAGGAAGATAATGGTTCATGAAAGAGATTGGATGAAGAGATGGGAACCATCAGACAGAACTATTGGAAAACGATAAGATTTTAATTTGAAAAAAAATGATAATAGGTTCAGGGGTCAAAGGCTTTAGTAAAGACTAGGAGTAATCATTAGGACTGTTAATTTTTATTTCATCAATAGTGGTATGGATGTCACTAGTGATTTTTGTCAGAGCTGATTGTGTGGAGAAGACAGATTTGATAGTTTCAAGTTGATTGGTCTCTTCAAGACAATTGGACTTTTAGTATTGTACTAATTGTTCAAGAGGTTTGGAAATGTTGGACAGGATAGAGCATTCCTCAATAAGGAATACTGAGGGTGAAATCGTAGATGAAATAAGGACTGTCAACGTTTCAGGAAGGTATAATTTTAACAATATGGGGGGGGGGGGTTATATATGATATATCTCCTTAAATGGAAACAACATATATTGCAACCGACTAACAGCAACCTTTTGTTCAATTACAGTTGGAGTAAATTGGTCTATAAATATGGACTAACAATTTAATGAGGCATAATTTTAACAATATGGGGGTGTTATATATGATATATCTATATATGGACTATAACTCACGTGACACATACCACTTCATTTTACTATTATTCATTTATTCGTTCTCGGCAGAGTCTTATGAATCCATAGGAAGATGAATTAAGCATACATGTTTTGATGTTGTGGCCACATCTAAGTTATCACAGCTTGGCAGGCATACCTGAACAGTTTTCCAAGACAAACATATATTAATATACATTAACTTGAAGTGACATGATATGCATACAAATAAAAGTATTACAACAGCATTTATAAAATACAGCAGCATGGACCATTTTACAAGAAACATTTGGATTTAAAAAATAAACTATCTTAAGGGCTAGCATATAGTTACAATAATGATTATGACTGAACAACAACCCATTTGCTGTAGAATGGTTATTATTTAAAATATTGAACATTTTTACAATACCCTCAAATATAATTCATCATATATACATATATAAAATAGATGTACCACTTTTAGAGTTCACACAAACCCCTAAATAAGATATTTCTAAGATCAACATGTTTATATCAACGTACTTCTTTATAATTGGATTTTGCATACTTATAACTGATTTCATTCTATAAAAAAATATGGTTTCTGTTTTAATGTGATTAACTGTGTTACTAATGAGAAACAATGCACGTAACTTGATTTAGAAGTTTAAAAACTTTCCCAGTAAATAATTGAAAAATCATAATTGATCAAATTTTTTGTTTTTTATACAAGTGACCTTCAAGATTAGACAACAAATCCTATACGGTCATCTTGATTAAAACTTGTAAGAAAGTGTAATATAACTTTTTCATTTTCTACAGTTTACCTCGTAACTTGCTCTGGAATCAGTCACTTATAAAAGTCTGTACTCTCTATCACACTACATTCAACAACTAAACTTCAAAATTACAATTAATGCACAAAACTGAATTGATTGTACAGAATTAACTGGACTTATCATACATAGTAACGTGTATTAAACTATTTAATATATTTTAAAAGTTGATTAAAATTTCAGTCAATGAAAAAAACTTATTTACATGGGAGCCAATGTTTCAGATTGAATAATGGCTCTCATCAGGGTGGCTATTGAAGAGGATCTCCACACAGTCTATAGTACTGGTGTTCTTCTCTTCATTGGCTGTAAATTTTGTAATTAATCCAACAGTCAATGACACTTATACCTCTACTAAGTTCTTGTTCTTAGTTCAAAATAAATATAAATAAAATTATTTTATTTAGCTATTTTAATCATTCAATATACAATACTTATATCATTAACTTCTCTGTGTAACATAATGTTTGTCATGGAGGTAACATTCATTCGTGTTTGGTATAACATTAATTTTATGCAGAATGAAATAAAATGAGAAAAGGAAAAGATAAAATAAATCACTAAGGAATAACCTCTGATACTCTGTTTCTATATTAAAATAAAATAATCTAAACTCATAATATCTCCATAGGACAGTAAAAAAAAAATCATAAATTAGTGTGAGTAAATGGGAAAGAGGATCTTCAAATATTCTGTGTTATTGGTGTGTTTCTCTTTACTGACTCAACCAAAAATAAAATTCTTCTGCAATTCACTTCATTTACAACTATTTGAACAGATAATTAAACTATTTAAATTCACCAGGGCATTACACTTACGCTATTATTAATTTTTTTTTTTTTTTTTTTTTTAATTATTCAATATTTATTTGTTCTCAGCATCCACAAACAGGCCAAAGCCCGGATATTATATTATCACAGACAAATATTCTTATATTATCAATTTTTTGTATTATAGCTTGTTTCTAGTGGAGAGAATGTCATGTATGTTTGATTTATAAACAATTTTGTGTAGAGTGAAATAAAAAAAAAAAAAAAAGAATAATTCTAGGTAAAATAAAATAGTGATAAACTAGAAAGAGAATAAAAACAGAAATACTGTGTATGTAGTTAATAAACACTTAGTTTTAATAAGCTTACCGCCCCCTTTACTCATCCCATACTATAATTAATATGTCTTAATATTTCATGAAACAAGATGAATAATAGTGGTATACATCTATAAATGGATTAAAGTATGTTATGAAAGTGAAAATATAAGATTTTATAACATACTGTTAATATTTAATAATCTTATTAATAAACTTCATCGTTTTTTAAGTTTATATATTACTTCCTAATTAATTATAATGTTTCATTGCTAAATATGCAATTACTTACTCCAGCAGGTGAAGAAGCTTCTTCTGTTGAAGAAATAGAAAGAGGTGTCAAGGTTCGGTTCGGGGAAGGTTCCATAATGGGTGACAGGGCGGGGGAAATATCATTTGGTAGGGGTTGATCAAGGGGAGGAGGTGTTGAAGAAGATAGCCTGAGGTCAGAAGAGGAAAGTAAGGAAGGAGACTGGCTTGGATGGAAGGAAGAAACCACAATAGGTGGCTGGGTTTCTCTGTCAGAAGATATCGAGATTGGCTGCCGGGTTTCTTCATCTGACGAAATCGATATTATAGAATGGGTTCTCTTAAGAGAGTTTTGTGGGATGATAGACTGGGTATCGTCTGGAGAAGGGGAGGCTCCAGGAGCTTGGTTAAGTTCAATGAAATATTGCCAAACACATGACAGATTTGGGTTTCGGGAAGCAGAGGATTGAAAATTTTGGTTTGGTTCAGGGGAAAGAGAAAGGGGAGGGGATAGTGAGCGGTTGGTTGGGGAGAGTAAGGGAGGAGATAGTGAGCGGTTGGTTGGGGAGAGTAAGGGAGGGGATAGTGTACGGTCAGGTGAGGAGAGTAAGGGAGGTGACAGAAATGGGGAACTTGGTGGTGTTAATGATATTTCATAACACTTAGAAGGCTCCATTTCATGTGGTCTGAAAACATTACAAAGTAGTTAAAAAGGATCGTCTTAATAGTTAAAAATATTTTTAATACCCTTAAGATTGATTTATTACTGTATATAGAATATTTTATCTAGTGCACATTTTTGAACAAATAAAGCAAAACCAACATCACTGATTTTTGATAATACAAATGAAAACAACTACAAACAGAACTAAATACTATGTTCAGAAACGTTTAAACAATCATTCCTAATCTAACATTTAAAAAAAAATAAGATACCTAAACATTGAAGTAAAATTAATTCAACTGTTTTTATTCATTGTTAATTTAGTTAATGATTCATAGTACTTTAACTAATAATTTATAACGATTCAAAGTTTGAGTTGCTGATAAATTTATTTCCTAATGACTTTTTCATTCTTTTAATAAATTAAAGACTTTAAATAAATCTTGCATACATATTATTTAAAAACTTTAGAGCTCTCAATCAATAAAATTAAGTGTTTCCTAATAATCTACTTATACTGAACGATAGGCCAACAAACAAGAAAATAGAAGCTCATCATTATTTTCCATTGAGCATGATTATTAAGTATTTTAACTACATCTTAATAGTTTCCTTCTCCCTCTGATTATGTTAGTTTTAATACATTGTGAATTAGTTGTCTAAATTCTTAAAATTAAAGTTATCAACTATAAAATTAAATAGTATTGTATTATTACGTACCTCATTAGTGCCTATATTTAAGTTCTGTAACAATGAGCTAAATGATAACCTCGCCCCACAGCCTTCATTCCAGGTAGATAGTGAATAACAACAACTAAGAGCTAGTGAAAAATGTATTTGCAAAAATGTCAGGTCTTGGCAGCAAACTCCGCAAAAAACACAAACTCGTTAATTTTTCAAAAGTTAAGTATATATTGTTTGGACAATAAAACAACTTATGATTTTAACTCACTACCTCCTTCCCTCGGATTTTTATAGGTTTCACACCACTAAAGTTCATTATCAACATTCTTATAAATCAATGTGTAATTGAAATTATATTGATTCGAAAATCTTGGATGCATTCCACACAATATATATTTTTTTCCTTTTGATGAATCCATTTATGTTTCATCTAATCACTTTTGTTTCAATCATGGCATTAAGATTTTGTTTACATTGCATAAACTATGTCTTTTGTTTTAAAAATTGATGTTTTGTTTATTTCAATAAAAAACTCTTTCAAACCAGCAGCTACAATTAAATATTAAGTGAAATGGGGCCGAGCACTAGAGCCTAGAGCTATGGTTCCCAACATATTTTTTTCGGGGACAGCTTTATCCAATCAGAACAGTGAAAAGG
The DNA here is from genome assembly GCA_023052935.1 of Piezodorus guildinii. Classification (NCBI taxonomy): domain Eukaryota; kingdom Metazoa; phylum Arthropoda; class Insecta; order Hemiptera; family Pentatomidae; genus Piezodorus; species Piezodorus guildinii. The sequence goes on from CM041295.1 coordinate 52,544,441, forward strand.
AACCCCAAATTAAAATAAAAAGCGCATATATATATTACATATTTATAACACATTAATATAATATATATCCCTCACTTGACTCCATCTAAATATCACGAACGTTTTTGAAAAGCGTGTTTGAATTTCTATCCAAAAGGTACGATGTTCATATTTAATTTTGTTCCAAAGTATACTAAAACATTTCTTTTCATAACGTAAATAACTAAATATAAAAATCTATTAATATACTATATAAACAGTTCTAGATTTCCATGCAAAAATTATCAAGCACATTCGTTCTTACTGAATATTTCCTTAAATGGAAACAGCATATATTGCAACCGACTAACAGCAACCTTTTGTTCAATTACAGTTGGAGTAAATCGGTCTATAAATATGGACTAAAGATTTAATGACCGCAATTTAAAAAAGTTATTAAAGATGATCTGAGATAATATATAATACATCCGCTCTAAAAACCGACTACAATCTGCGAAACATTGTGCGCTAAGATTTACTAAAATTGAGAAAAATAGTAAGGTTAATATTTTCCACAAAACACCACATGAAATTTAATTTATGTGTGCAATATGAAAGTGATTTTCGTAACAAATATTTTTCCTTAAAGAAATTAATAGTAATCATTTTTCAATGACATCTGCTGACCACTAGTTGGGAACCACTGGTCCAGAGAGTTAGTAGGAGGGAATTGAGAATTGTCTTAGCTCAGATCAGAGATTAAAGCTTAAGTCGAAGTTGAATAATGTCTAAAACACATGAACACGACTCGCCTTAGCTTCTCAGAAACAAAAATACGAGCGAAGACGAATACAGAAAAGCCCGACCCGCCAATCTCTCCCATACCCTATTCGCTAACAGAAGTTTTTTTTTTTACAACTAATGCTCAAAAAGTTAGTAAATAACTTTCTTATAGTACCGCGGTATACGAAAAAAAATATATATAATAAGTTCGAGTTGAAAAAGTTCATTGAGAAATAACTTTACTAACTGCAGTTAAACACTTAAACAATTCGACAATCACCAAACAAAGTTATATTTATGACTAGGAAAATAAATAATGTCATTTATGTATGGTTGGTTTTCAATTTTCTTTATATCTGGCCCCGATATTTTTAATATCTGAAATTAATCTTTTTGAAGGGAAAGAGGGTTTTTTTTTTTGTTTTTTTTTTACATTGGATAGGATTATATAAATTACCAAAATTTGGATCTAAACACAATAATTAAATATAGCTCTCATATAAAAAGTCGATTTATTGATGTTATTCGAGAAAGAAAAATCTATTTGAAACTAGAGAAAATTATATAATTAATTTTGCTTACATATAATAGGCATAGGAAGGAGAAAATAAATATTGGAATAAATTATTAAAAATTATAAAATTTATCATTTATTACAGAATTACTGAATACAGAATATTGGCAATTAGTGGTATGATTTAGAATGTGAGGAGGCTTTGAAAATGTGCAATAGCTAAGGAACTACTTTTCTTCTATATACTCAACAAACAGAGAAGAATAAGGGGATTCTTGTGCTCATGCAAAGAGGATCTGTTTTAAAAAAGTAAAAAATGGCCATGGGTAAAAATATTAGGACTTTAGAATTATCCTGAAAATATGACAAATTATTGAGAAGATGGGAGATGTATTCAAGTCAGCATTTGAACCCTACACATAATGAAGGTCATGCATAGAATCATCAAATGGGTGATCAGGAAAGTGATCCCTAGAAGTAGAGGATATCATGGACATCATTGCTGTGCTTAGAAATCAAAAAGCCCCAGGAAAAGATGTGGCAGAGCAACTAACAGAATTTGACCCAGAAATGAAAGCAGAAAGGATCCCTGAAAAATTGAAGCAGTAGTTCCAGTATTCAATAAGAGGGATCCCACAGATTGCATTAACTACAGAGGTATCAGTCTCCTCAACTGCAATCAGTAAAAAGATGGATGAAGAAGCTAACATAAGAAACAGACTTGCAGCAGCCTACAGAGTAAATTTTTCTATATCCTAGCTTTTCAAAAGCAGACTTCTAAGGAACACTACAAAAATAAGAATATACAAATGCTAATAAGACCTAGACAGAACTAGCTGAAGGAAAATGATCGGCAGGCCAAGGATAGCTTTATGCATCAGTTGCAAAGATGAAGAAAGAAGATAACATGTTATTAGTATATTAACTAAAGAACATGTAAGCAGAACAACTCAACCTCACATTTACTATCTATTTTTATTTCTCATTAAGTTTAGAGGAAATGTGAACTTTTTTTTTTAAATTATTTTATTTTATTTTTTACAAAATTAGTGAATGATTAGATGTATTCAACTAGTTCTTCTACTTCTATTTATTCTTCACTCAGCTACGATCTCTTCATATTTCTCTTCTTCTTTATGATTTTCTGAAATAAATACAATATTTACTAATAATCTTTATCCATATAAGTATAATTTGTGTGTGTGAGTGATCATTTAAAGCTTATCATTATGTGTATATTCACCTCAGCTTTTTCTTGATATATCATTGGTCACTTGGTCAAGTTTATCCTTCTACTTTAACACATTCTTCAGCTGTTGGTTGTGGGGAAAGAGAAAATCCTTTGATCAATGTTGTTGTCATTACCTGTAAAATTTAATATTTATTTCCTTAAGTAAAAAAGAAAATAAATTGTATATATATATATATATATATATATATATTATATATATATATATATATATATATATATGTATATATAAAATGTATATAGTAATGTGTAAATATATATATATATATATTTTTTTTTTTTTTTTTTTTTTTTTAATTATTATTTTTTTTTATTTCAGTATATAACTGTATATGTTATATAACTGTAGTTGTTACAAAATTATTAAATTATTCTTTAGAAGGAACATATTCTGTTGTGGTATCTATATTCTTCAGCTGAACAATGGTCAGAAAAGTAATACGATGTCATCAAAGCTATTATGATAACCTGAAAAAATTAAAAATTTATGTTTATAATTCTTTTTTGGTACTGGTGGTGTAAAAATTATTGTTAATCTATACATAGTAATGATTTTTTTCAAATGATATCATAAATTTAATATCTTTCAAACCAAAATGTCCTAGTAGTCAATTAATCTAATGTTTAGAATTAATTTTTTTTTTTTTTTTTTAATAGATATACTTCATATTTATGTGTAGGCACTTGTATATTTATGATAGAAAAGATATTTCTCTTAATGTACTTGGTTTTAGACAAAACTCGTCATACTCATAAATTTGACAAAATCAAATTAGCTATAAGGAGCTTTAATCAAGATGAAAAATTAATTACATATAAAATAAATTTTAATTTACAACATAAATTATTTAATTTAAAAGAACATTATTACAAAAATCTCTTACTATAATGGAATTAGGAATGTGAAAAAAAAAAAAACTAAATATACAAACAAAATATTAAAAAAAAAATATATGTATACTCTCCATTATATTATTGTTCCAGGAACTGCAAGTAAAGTGAATTCTGAAAAAAAAAAAAAAAAAGATATGAGTTACTGAATGATTGAGTACTTAATGCGAAATTACATCAATTTTGAAGACAAAAACATTAAACAGTACATCCTGAACAAAAATATTAAAGAACAGCAATTAATACCACTTATCAAAAATTCAACAAGAGGAAAAAAATCGCAACTTTTTAGTTCTTCAAAGAGTCACTGTTAGACAATAAACAATTGAGATAATGATTTCCATAAGGTACTATATTCATACCAAACAATTTTACAGGAAGCACAAAAATCTCTCATTACTTTATTATTGAATCATTTACTTTGAGTCTTTTAGCATTTAGTATAGAATTGTTTTTTTACTGTATTAATTATTGTATTTTTAATCTAAGGGAGATGATTTAATCTGATTTTTCTGGAATGAATTTTTATTTTTTATTTATTGAGATTTACAACTGTATTAGTTAATACATCAAGTAAATTAGCTGTCAGATAAAATGCCCATATGCAGCACCACTCTACTATGTAATCTAAACTAGAAGGTCTCAAGGCCATCTTCTTTTCAGACGCCTCGGAAGATTGTCAGGAATGGAAGAAGAAGCAAGAATTGAGACTTGTGGGTTAAAGTGGGAGTGGAGTTTATTATGGAAGGATTGATACCTGGTATGGGCCAAATCAGCAACATATGGAACATTAAGGTGTTTATGGATAGATCTGCTCAGGTTTTTTCAAAAGCATTATTAAAAGCAGCAAAAAAAAAAAACTGTCCTGTGGAGAGTCAGAAAAGATTATAAGCCCTTCTGGACTGAAGAAATTTGGAAGAAAAAGTCCCTCAACCAAAAATAACACAAATATGAAAAAAGCCACTGCCAAATTATAATGTGTTAAACGCCTAAAAATAGGACACAGAAAGAAAAAAAAACAGGAAAAATAAATATGGACAAAAGTAAACAAAATTGTAGAAATTATTGAGTGCCCTAGCAGATGATGTCCTTAATTATGACCCTATAAGAATATTTCTTGTAGATAAACTTTACGATAGAAAAGCCACAGAAAATCTTTTGGTGGTACAAATGAAAGCAAATAGAAATATTACAATAAATCAGACAAAGAAAAAATAAATAAAAACAAAACTGGGAATACATTTTAAAAAATCCAAAAAATTGGAATGAGCTGGACTCACCCTTGGTACTGCAAGAACTTGAAGAATCTCTGACATCTCTAAAAAAACAAAAGATCCCCCGGAATCAATTAACTAATGAGCTTCTAATAAACATAGGGGAGAAAAACTAAGGAGAGGATTCTTAAACTTTTTAACAAAAGTTGGAAATACAAATTATTCTCACAATATTGGAAAGAAGCAGCTCCTATTCCGATAAAAAAAAAACTGTTAAGTCTAAAAGAGATGTGAATGACTACAGACCAATCAGCCTGCTAAGTTGCCGTGGAAAATTCCTAGAAAAGCTAGTAAATAGAAGATTTATCTGGTTCCTGGAATCAAAAAAGCTAATGATAGAATAACAAGCAGGTTTCAGAAAGTATAGAACCACTGAAGATCAACTAGTTTCCATTCCCCAAGATATAGAGGGTGGATTCCAAAAGGGGGAACACACTATTGGAATATGGGTGGGCCAAGAAAAAGTTTTTAAAGTCTTATATTCATAATGGCAAAAAGCCTAATAGGAGGTCAGGCACTGATATGGTTATCTTCATAAAATAAAAGCCAGAATCCACATAAACGGAAAGAGAAGCCACTGTAAATACAGAGTCCCAAAAGGTAGTGTTCTACTATCCTCTACTTTATTTATTTTCTTTATAAATAACAACCTTCTGGTTGGAGTAAAAATCTTTGTGAAGCAGATCTAATGCGGTTGAGCCTAATCAGGTATCGACTCCATAAAGCACTAAATAACCTCCAAACATGGACTAAAGAATGGAGAATGAAAATAAATATACAACAAAATCACTTATACAAGCTTCAGTCTTTCTGCAGGTATTTCTATGGACATCAGTTTTTGAACAGGGGAAGACATTTTAACATAAGATGATAAACCAGCTTACCTTGAGATAAAGCTGGATCCAAGTCTAATATGGAAGAAAGACATCAAAGAACTCATGGAAAGAGTAATAAAAAACCTGTCTACTATAGAAAATTACTGGCTCAAATTAGGGATAAGCAGATTAAAAGGCCTTGAAACATATGTACACAGGTTATGTTTGGGTAATATTCAAATAGGGGATCACCAGTTGGGTTACAGCAGCTTCATCAAATTTTCAAAAAATAAATGTAGTGCAATATCAGAGTCGCAGAATGATAACAGGTGCAATGAAGTCAATCCCTATCATGCGATGGAAATTATCACTGGCTTTCAACCTATAGAGGATAGACGAGACTTGAAGTGTGCGTACACACGATAATTTCGGTGATTAATTTTTCTTGGATTGTAAAAATAATCTTATCACTAAACAAAATCTTTCAATGAAGACCATTGTGTTTAATGGCCAAGGAGCACTTCGCATCTATCCACTCTAATTTTTTTTTGGAAAGCGGTTAGCCTTTGTCCTGTCACTTTTCGAAATGCACCCATCCTAACGAGACTTTTTATTATGTTAGACAGTGATCTGACAAAGATTACCGTTTCCCGAGACATGATTTGTTGTTTTCGTATATTTGAGCTTTTTATCGGATTTCTTCTTATTTGAGCAGCCACTACTTTGACAGGGTTTGCCATTATCAAAGTGCAGGGTCAACCCGGTTGAAGTCTGTCACATACAGATAGGGTCTCATTATATCCATTTATGGTGTGGCACCCGAACATGTGGCTGATACCCAAAGGTTTCGAAATGTTAAAAATCTCTGACCTGCATTTCCAACTTCGTGAAAGGCGACAACAGCTATTCGTTTTTTTTTTTTAATCACCCCACCCCATCTTAACTGAGCAAAATACAAATACGATCTAATTTTTTTTTTTTTTTTTTTTCATTAAGACCCCAGCTTCTGGGGCAATGAGTATTACTGATATAAGAAATCATTCATTCCATATGTACATTGGAAATAAATAATTAATAAAGATCAAACAAAGAAGAAGGAAATATATATATATATATATACACAAAATTAAATGAATAGTTATAAAGAAAATAATAGTAACGACCTTAAACACATTCACACCTTTTTACAAACTTCCCCTGGGATCACCGAATCAAACCTTGAGATCCACTAGTGGCCATTGCCATTGCCAGAAGATCCCAGCACCTCTCATTCAGCCGCGTCACTGGTCTTGAGAGTTAGTGGAGGCTGAGCGAGGGTGCTAGAGCCACATACACTCAGGGCATGAGTGGAGAAGCCAGCCATTGCAAGCACTCCAATGACATATTTACAAGAGATCACTGGGCCACTCCCACTTCAACCTACGAGGAGGGTTATAGGAATGTTTGGAACTGGAAAGGGAGTGTGCCAAGGGATTAGGAAGGTGAGTAAGCTTCTGATGGAAGATTGAGAATTTGGATGGGATTAGATCAAGGAAAAATGGGATATTCAGGTCATGGTGTAAGGTTTTGTTGGTGACATAATATGGAGCATCAACTATTGTTCTAAGGACTTTAGACTGGAAGGATTGGATAAGTTTGATATTCGAAACTTTTGCTGTCCCCCACAGTTCAAGTCCGTAGGTCCCAATGGGTTTAAGAATAGTCTTGTAAATGAGTAGTTTGTTGTCCGTTAAGAGATGAGATTTCCTATTTAGAAGTCTATATAGCTGGCCATATCATCGATTGAGTTCTTGTCGTTTGAGTCTAGCATGTGGGTTCCATGTCAGTCTTTTGTCTAAGAGGAAACCAAGGTACCCGACTGTGTCAGAAAAGGGAAGGGGGATAGAGTTAAAATGGACTGAAGGGCCAGATTTGCACGAACTAATTAGGGTTATTACTCGGGCATGTAAAGAAAATTATGTGATAAAGGTGAGTATTATCTGAATAATACTAAAGGATAAGAATACTAAACTTTGGTAACAGTATTTATGGTAGAACTAGGTGTGTATATATATAATAATAAAAATAATAATTCTTTATTTATTCTGGGACTAGTCCCTTTAGAATAACATTACAAGAAAATTAAAATAAAAACTTTAAGATCTTAGAGTATAATAAAACAAAACAAAAAAACAATAGAAATTACAAATAATAATGATAGTAATAGATTAAAAAGCTGCCTCAAATAATAATATTGAAGATTAAACTAGATAATAAATATCATAAGAACTATGTACATATATACAATTTTTATTTAAAAAAAAAAAATATATATATATATATATATATATATATATATATATATATATATGATGAAACAGCTATCACATTAAACTTGGTTCAACAATAAGTATAAAAGAGAAAAGGGTTATTACTTCTTTAATTTTTCCTTCCTATTCTTTTGCTTCTTCACCACCTCCTTCTTCTTTTTTATCTTCGTGTTTTATTTCTTCCTTTTCTCCATACTCATCTTCTGACTCAGTAGCAAAATAGTTTTCGTAGAAAGTTAATACTCCCTGGTCTGTTGACTAAACAAATAAAATAAATAATATTATAAATGGAATATAAAACTGTTTTCAGTAAATAAAGTTTGTATTTAACTAAATTTATTTAAAGTAAAAAATCTTCAATATATAACGCATTGTAATGATATGTGTAATAGTGGATATATGCTATAAACAGAAATATTGCCATTCATCTTTGTACTTTCTAAAGGGACAAGTGGTGAAGTACACCTACTTCATCATCATATTCATTCTTTGCCAAATAAATAAATAATAATAAAGTGGATAATTTTATATAAATAGCAGTCTTAAAATTATCTTACGCTTGTCGATGGATCTGATGTTGATTCATGCATTGTAGGCACTGGTTCTCCAGTTGCTTCTTCCTGGAAATTGATATCAACCTTATAAGTCTTTAAAAAAAAAGAAATTGAACTAATAGAATGTTTAACAGTACTTTATGAACACCTTAAACCCATAATTACCTCGGCTGTGTTAACATTTCTTAATCCTGAGCTCGAAGGTCCTGGTTCCCCTATTCCTACATAGCAGTCTTCATTGTTGACAGTTTGAGTTCCTATCTGTGAAATCAATTGAAAAATGTATACTACTCAAATCAAAGTCAGTTATTCGGGCTACGTGCAATTAGCTTATGTAAAATTGATCATATGATTGATTACCTTCTACATGTTTCCTCATTAGTATCATTTCTACATCACCTGTATCAATATGTATACATTAAAAGATACTTTCAGAAAAATAGTAAGATATTGCAATGAATTATTTTCAGTTGTATGAAATTATTCTATACCAAACCATTTAATAATAATCATGGGAAGAAGATGTAGGTGGACGTTAAGAAAAGAAAAGAAAGCTGGTTAGAAGGATCAAGGTTAGATTTCGAAACAATTGTTCAGTTCATTTATTGCTGGATTAAAGAATTGACCAATACCAGATTTTGCTAGGAACATATGTTGACTGGAGTGGTTATATGAAGGAAGCGATGAAGGGTATGTTAAATGGACAAAAGTCTGTTCACTGAAAATATAATGTTGGAAGAGTATTGCCCCAGCAATGAGTGTTTGATGGCCTTTGTTGAAAAACAGGGCAGAGCTTATTTGAGCTAGTTCCTGGCAGAAGAGAAGAAACTCTAATTGACATTATTCAAAGAAGAACTTTGTATCCGATTGTTAGAAATCATAAATAAATTTATATCATAGAGTATATACACATCAAACAGTAAATCATAATTTTCACTTTGTTGATCCTGAAACCCCTTAAATTACTCATAGGACAGGAAGGCTCTTGAGAAATACAAAATGGGGGAAAAGAAAAAAGAGAGGCAGAATAAGACTTCTTAGCATCATATTTAGGATGATGTTATGTAGAGGTAAGAAAAGAAAACAAGATTTATTTGTAACAATGTTAAATGATATAAGAGATTTTTATAATGAAATTAGATATTAATTATCTGAAATAAGTAGGTTATTCGTTCTTCACAATTGAACATAATGACAGATGATTCATCCCAAATATCTACTAACTGTTGGCATCCACATGTAATAAGGGCTAATATTCTAAGACATAAGTTTGTAGTGGCCTCAACATTTTCTTGAAAGAGTAAAATTTATATTTCTCCAAAGTAAATGTTTTCTAACAGTTTCTTCCCATAAAAAAAATAACATCAGTTTGCTTAATAATTCATCTATGGGCTAGACCATTGAGAAAAAGAGGCTAAATCAGTCAGAAATGGTCACAACTATGAGTTCCCATTACATCTTACATTACAATATGCAAGAAAGAGCTTTTGTTCATCCAATTCTAAAAATCATCGTATTTTGATTAAAAGGAAATTACTGCTATGAAATGATTATGACAAGTAAATTACTCACGTCTCTTGTTCCAATTATTCCTCTTTCTGAGCATACGGATGACGAATCTGTCTCAGACTCAGTTGTTGAAAGGTATTGTGTGGCGTACTGTGGAATAATAAAACAAAATTTTGTCAATTAAATTTATAAATCATTAATGTGAAGTTCAAAATTATTTTTCCTATTAATATTGTAATGCATTTGTTTACTTAAAGCTGTATTAAAATCCTTGATTTTTGAAAAGGATTATACAATAATCCTTTTATTATATATAGTATATATGTGTGTGTTGTGTGTGTGTGTGTGTGTGTGTGTGTGTGTGTGTATATATATATATATAATATATATATAATTTATATATGTGTGTGTGTTTGTGTGGATACAGCACTAGTCTGCTGTTCTCCAAGTAATGATTTTGAACCCCCAGATTATTACTTCTATTATTTGAACCATGAAGCGAACTTGGGAGACATCCTGGGGCACACACGGCTCCTATAAAGTGGGTACCCAAAAGTTGGGTGGGGAGGACTAGATGAATAAGTGTGATCTAGGCCTAATCCTCTCCTTGCATGGGCATTGGTCTTGAAAAAGTATGAATCTATATAAGTATTGAGCCCCAAGATCCTTTATGGGTTATAGGGTACACATTTATATATATATATATATATATATATATATATATATATATATATATATATATAAGAGAGAGAGAGAGAGAGAGAGAACTGTAAATTTTGAATAATGTTGTGTGTATTTGTATGTCTTAATAATGTGGATAGTATTTTTTTTATATTATGGAAAATTTTGATGATAGGGGGAAAAACCCACAAAACCTTCATTAATGAGATTAAATAAATCATGAAAGAATTTTAAAAAAATCAATTCACCTTCACCAGTAATTGATTTAATTTTCTGTTTAAAACAATTTCATTTCAAGATTCTTATTTGCTAAACAGATAATTCCTGAAAAAAAAGAAAAAGTAAATGAAAAATAATAATTAATGTACTTACTCCAGAATCATCAGTTTGCTCATCGGCTGACATGATTTTTGTTGATGAAGTTTCTAGATAGATAGAATATTTAGATTAATGAATTATAGTTATGGTTATTTTTAAATATTAATGGGTCAAGATAATTTTATAGTACATTGGTGTTCAATTTATGGGATTTGGAAAAAACAAAATCCCTGTTAGTTTGAAATACTAATTTAGTAGAGCTTATAACGGCTCATGAAATATATTATATAAGCATTTATAAAACTGGAGAACCTGTGTCTGAGTGGCTAGCACGGTAGTCTCCCACTTCAAAGGTTGTCAGTTCGAATCCTAGTCCCGGAAGGACTTTTTCAAGCATTTAAATTAATGGGGATTCATTCACAGCCTCTCCCCCTGGTATGTGAGACTGCTAGCCACTCAGAAAAATGGGTGTAGGGAGTGATGACCGTACCCTATAAAATTCAACATGAAATGCGAGTGTATTCTCCCAGCAGAATACACCATATGGTTAAGAGCCTACATGGCTTGTCGTGCCACTGGAAGAAAGAAGAATTTATAAAACTTGAAAATTAGCTATCAAAAATTTTATATTCGTCTGATTACTAACAAAAGTCAATTTTATTCATTCCTATTTTACTCATAAAACTAAAATTTATCAACTGTCAAAAGAAAGGGAACTAATTTTTTTAACTAATAAGCTATAAGAATTGTCATTTTTGTATGATTTCTTTTAAAAGTCAGTTTGAGGATTATAAGTTGTTTGCACTACATATTTTTAATTTGTCAAGAAGTTTATGTATACCTAGTGGTGATTAGTACAGAAGAAAATGATTGTTAATCAATTTCTAGTCTCGTAATTAAAAGGAGTTAAGCTAATGTAATCCAATCAAGAAAATTTTTATTAGTTGAGATAAATATAAAGCAATATATAACAACATTAATTATATTTATGATGTTACCTAGAAAACAATTGATTAAGAATCCTTTTCTTCTGTGCTAATCATCACGAGTTGTTGCCATAATCCAATATGTCATACAATACAAATCAGAGTCTATTTTACAAAAAGATCATCACTGATTAAAAGTAAAGGAATTAATAATCGCAATTAAAATTGTCAAAACTGCATGTGTTATTTACAATATTTTATCAAAAGATGATAAAGATAGAGTTTACAAATTAAAACTATCACAACATACTTAGATTTTGATTGATGACATTATATTATAACAACAGATGACCTTGAAAAAAATCATTTCAAAATTAAGAATAATCATTAGATCACACGCCCCTACCATGATAAGTATGAAAATCCATTTATTTATCGGCCCTATTTGCAAATAAGTCTAAATAAGTGTTGTTCAGTAAGTTTTTAAATTCATCAGGCCTTATTAGGAAGGAAACCCCTTATGGACTAATAATTTAATTGTTCAGTACCTGCTAGAGTTTCATTTTGTTTTTAACTTGTTAATTATGCATAACCATTAAAATATGCATACAACAGGTAAAAAAACAAAACAAAATATGTTCAAATTTAGTAAATTTTAGATTAAAATATTATTATGATGTTATTCTTGAGATAAATGGTACACAATAACTACATGAGATTTAACCTGAATAAAGATAATGTTTGAAAATAACTTTATACTATCAAAGACATTAATACAAATTTTTAATGGCGTTTATGGACTAACTACTTTTAACTTGGTACAATCAGTTTCCATCAACAAATTGTGATAATTAAACATCTAAATATTGAAAAAGATAAGAAATAATATCAAAATAAAAATACCTAATTGCTTAGACACAATCAATCCTTTTAGCTAACAATTAAATGATCAGCTGATGTAAAAAAAAAAAACCTTTTACAGAGCTAATACTCATCATAGTAAAAACACTTGTTAGTATTTATTTTCCGAAATTTTATTTTTCCCTGTCTTAAATTATTCAACTTTTTTTTTAAATTATTTAAATTTATTTATTTTAAGTTTCTCAGTAAAAGACATTTTTTTTAGTACAAAGTTTTTAATAAATTTCGACTAAATAACCATATTCTTTCAGTTTAACACCTCAAAATAATTTTTACTTTCGCCATAAATGAAATATATAGTAAGAGTAAATATTGAGATTGTAAAAATATTTGAGTTTTCACCAAAAATACAAGTTTTGGGGTCTCCTGAGTTCAAATGACGCAAATCACATAAAAAAGTACGTGTTTAGTGTGAGTGGTAAGTCTAACACGAGAACGGTGAGTTGTATAAAACTCAAATTTCATATTTTAGAGGCGTATATGCCAGAGAAGTTACAGCAACTTATTCAACAAAATCGTCAAACCAGAAGTGCCACATTATACTACGCATTTTGCCCTTATTTATGGTTTTCTCAAAAACGGCTTTGACGATTTTGATTACACTCGATGTAACATTCAATGGATTTTTTTTTATTATTTAAATTCCATTGTGATTGAAAAGGTCTGAGATATTTTATATTTTCTTCCTTTATAGTACCGTTAATTTTGTAGATTCGAAAAACTGAGCCTATTCTCTTGTTAGCATTGATAAAAAAAGGGTAAATATATAAGTTGAATAAATTTGATATCATACTAAAGGAGAAAAGAACAAACATATTTTTTAATGTAATTTTTTTTTTGGACATAAGAAAAGTAATATAGAGTATAATATACCACTGAAAAGCGGATAAAACTAATTGATTTTTCTAAATAATAATATCATTTTTATTATAACGATTCCCACCGGATATATCTCAGCGAGGAGATGTCTCCGATGAATAGGCGTTTGTATTGGCTCGCTAGGCAGAAGAGGTCGGAGAAAAGAATAAAATACATCTGGTTCGCTGGCGGTAGAGTGTGCTCCTGAAGGTCATATTTATGGACAAAGCCCAGGATTTGGATGTCATCGGCTGACTTCTTGGCACCCGTCTACTCACTGAAAAATTTATTTTGTTTCTATATTTTAATGGATATGATTTTTTTTTTCTAGTGTTTTTTCTCCTAATTGTATTTGTATTCTTTTTATTTTTGCTTATTATAGTGACTCTAGCGTGTGACCTAACTTATTATAGTGACCTAAAATTTCTTCTGCCACCTGTGAACTGAGGAAAATTTCGTCCACTCCCTTCGATATTTTCGCTAGTTGGTCATTGAGATAGCATTTGATCCAACATTTCTGAGTATCGAACCTGTATTTCTTGGTCTTTGAGATTTCTGAGATTAAACCGTTTAGTTACCGGTGCTGATGTATGCCTCGGGCAGCTTATACGCTCTCTTATATGTGCGACGCTCAAGAAGTGGTCTGAATCAACGTTAGCACTTCTGAAGACCCATAGATCCGATATACTGCTCATGTGTCTCCCGCTTACCAGAAGATGGTCGATTTGGTTAACATGTCGGCCATCAGGGGTAGTCCACGTACCTTTGTGAATATCTTTATGCGGGAATCGGTTACTTGCCACAACTAAATTCATCGATACTGCGAAGTTGATCAACTTTAGGCCATTGTCATTAGTATTATCATGTAAGCTGTGCCTTCCAGTCGTTGGTTCATATTGGGCTTCCTTTCCTACCTTAGCATTAAAATTACCAGCTATTAGCTTTATATCATATTTTGGGCAGGAATCAAATGCTCTTTAAAGTTCATTATAGAAGGGCTCCATATCTTCTACTTCGGCGTTCTCAACGGGTGCATGAACACTAAATATGCTCATGTTAGAAAATTTCCCTCGAATCCTGATGAGGCATGTTCTAGTACTGATGGCTTTAAATACAATGATAAGTCGTCTAAGTTGTCTTCTAACAACAAATCCAACACCAAAGGTTTGATTTATTGAAGGTTGCAGCAATACACTGTAGTAGATTGAGTGGTGTCTCTTCTCCAAAACTCCTTGACCTGTCCATCTGATTTCTTGGATGGCTGTTACGTCCAACTTGAATCTGTCAACCTGTTCTAGAAGTAATTTAAGTGCTCCGGGTCTAAAAAGTGATAAGACGTTCCAAAAACCAAAATTTAACCTGTGACGATTTCCATGTTTTGTCCGTTTATGACTATCCATATCCGAGGCACTTGCGTAGTGGGGTTTCACGATTATTTATTTTCGGGTAGTGAGGCAATCAACCCTCTCTACGTGCCTTAGTATGGTGGTGGGGCTTCCACCTTAGTGCCTGCATACTTGCACCCCCTCCGGGGCTGGCTACCTAGGAAAGGTGCTCCTAGGGTGTGTACTGACCTTAGTCTGTATTGTGAGGGTGTGTGTAGTGTAATGTATAGAGAATACTGCGTGAATGTCAGTACATGTGTCCTCGAACTTGGAGGGCCGGTAGCTGACTGCAGCCTTTCGGCTGGGCGATGGGGTCGCCACATCCCTACGCCTCGAAACATGGCTAAAGCACAGTATTCCTTCCTCCTGTTTCCCTCCCTAATTACTCCTTTATGCGTCATGACCGGATTGGCCGGACTGGCGGAGGTGCTTACTTTATATCCATTATAGCCTGAAATCCCGTGTCTTAGGTGTATCTTTCAATTCCGATTCTCATCACATCGAATTCCTTTTTGTCGAAATCTCCTACAATGCAAACCCTCTCCTCTATGCTGTGGTGTACCGCCCCCCTTTGGTACCTTTCGATCCATCCTTTGAATCTGTCCTTTATAACAACATTCTCATGTATAATAATATCATAATGTGCGGTGATTTTAACACCCTCCTTTCTGACTCCAATTATAGACATTACCTTGATAACCTCTTCTTCTCTCTTCGATTGTTCACCGTTCCAAACGCTCCAACTCATCACTTTCACCATTCCGACACCTGGCTTGATCTAAATATCATTGATTCTGCGCAAAATCTTCTTTCCGCTTCTCAACTGCCTTTTCCGTCCCTATCATCTCACGTGCCTTTTTCTCTCCTATCATCCTAACATCTTATCCCAATTTCATGCAATTTCCAAACTTCAACTTTCCGAAACCTAGTTAATCTCATCCGAGAAAATATTTCGCCTGAAATAGAATCCATGAATTGTAATAAAATTTATAACTGTTCGACCAATAATTCAACCATTCCAATTGAAGCATTCTTACTTCCCATCTCCTATGTATCCTAGACCAACATGCTCGACTCAAAACCTGTACCGTCGCCGTCCCGCTACTTGGATGAGTCCAGAAATAAAAGATTTAAAAAAGAGGCTTGAGGAAGCCCATAAACACTTTAGACGTACAATACTGATAAATGACTATCAAGCGTTTAGGGCACCCCGCAATCTGACTCAGGTAACTATCTCTGAAAATCATCTTCCTCACCAGTCTTTCAAGTCTCGCCCGATGAATTAAACTTTTACTTTTCACCAATCTCCTCTGATAATCCTACATCATCTACTCCCGAGTTTTCTACGATTCCATCATTTAAACCCGATTCTTTCCTATAGTACCATATATTATTTCCTATAGTTCCTATCTTCTGATTCTTTCCTATAGTACAATTCATTGCAATTAAGTTTTTCTTTAAAAGGGAAAATTAAATTTTCTGTAATCAAGACATCAACCACGCTGTTGAGGGGGGTCATCAGCTTATTCTGTAATGAGCTGATGATCCCAAAGCGATAAAACTCTGAAATGATTAAACTGTGATTTTAAAACATACATACATTCCATTCAAATTACAGCCGTGTAAAGCTGAGAACCAGTACACTGTAAGATATTTTTTTTCAGGTATTTTTCGAAAAATGAAATATTTCTGTACTTTTAAAAGACGTCTTTTTCTATACTTAGATGTAGGTGGGCCTTAAGTAAAACAATAGACCTATTGTTTTCAAAGATTAAAGGGGCAAGATATACGCTTCGAATCCTGGAAGGAAACTGTATTCATCGGATACAACTGAATTTCTGTAGTCAACAAAATAATATTTTAGAAAGGCATTCCTTTTATCTATTAAATTAACTAAGATTAAGATGGAGATTTTAGTTTTTAAAAGTATAATGACAGTTGAAAATCAAGCTTTGA
Source organism: Piezodorus guildinii (assembly GCA_023052935.1). Lineage (NCBI taxonomy): Eukaryota > Metazoa > Arthropoda > Insecta > Hemiptera > Pentatomidae > Piezodorus > Piezodorus guildinii. The sequence continues at coordinate 52,561,342 of CM041295.1, forward strand.
CTTCTTAATAAAGACTGAATTATTTCAATTCAGTGTAATGTTACAGGATATAGAAAATATGTTTGTAACCGGATTAATAAATATTGACACTGGTATAACTGAATAATCCTTCAAAGATTTTTTTTTTTGATTAATACAAAGAAAACATGAATCCTATACTTACTTTGATTTGATCTTTTCTAAGTTTAATGAAAGTCGAAAATCACGCTATGACTTTTTAGTAAGGGCTGAATTCTTTCCATTTAGTGTAATATTACAGAATATAGAAAATATGTTTGTAACAGGATTAATGAGTATTGAAACTGTTATAAGAATGAAATCCGATGTATACTTTAATTTGACTTTTTTTATTAGTATTATTATTATTTATTTTACAGCACTTCTTATGAAGGACTATTACTGGAGAGGGGGAGATTTACTCCAACCACTTCAGATGATTTTAGTCAAAAAATTGTATTGTATATTTAGGAAACTCCTAACTATTCTAGCAGTGATCAGCAGTATTGCTTTCTGGGCTTCATTTATAACATCTGTTATAGGTAGGCCCAGCCGCTCAGTGGCTTCAACATTTGACTTTGGTATCAGACCATTGCTGGATATCACAATCACCCTCACAATAACACTACCCAGCCTGTACAGTTCCTTTAGCTCAGCTGATAGAGCTTCATACTTGCGAATTATTTCTGCACAGACTGAACTAGTGTTGCCATCATTCGGGATAGCTATATCAATTAGCTCAGCATTGTTTTTATTGGAATCAATCAAAACGATGTCAGGGCTGTTGTGGATAACTATGCGATCAGTTGTAAACGACTGGTTCCAATGCAATTTCATTCCTTCATTTTGAATGAGGTCTTTAGGTTTATATTTATAATAAGATATTCAATCGATTAATAACATTCTTTGAAACCAATCGCCTGGTGATAGACCTTTGCAACATCGTCATTCCTCTTAAGGTATTCCGTCTCGGCCAGCGCGCCGCATCCTTCAGCGATGTGCTGGATTGATTCATAAGTGCTTTTGTTGTTTCAAGTCGTGACGGCAGTAAGACCTTGTGGCTATCACCTGATCCTGAATAGCTATCAGGAAGTATTCCGTTTCGGGAAAGAGATCTCCCCTGACCAGCCAGCGGGTAGAAAATGTCTTATCGATATTAGCTTGCTGAAGCTGAATGAAATATCTTCCATGTAGTGTTTTAGATTTCCACTCTTCGAGGCGATCGCTGTCTGTAACAATGGTGGGCGCAGCATTTGGAGAACCCAATTTCAGAGCCGTGTGACTGTGGTCAAGATTGGATATTATTTTATGCAGTGGCACGCCTGATCAATTTCTTGATAACAGGACTATTTCACAAAAAAGAGGTGGGATAGTGTTTTTCTATCTTTAAAAAACAACTCACAACAATGTTCACTCTGACTCTAAGTAACATATGTTTTTTAACAATAATAAAACCCACGCACATAAAAAACAAAAGAATATCTATTATCTTGATACAAATAAATAAAATTATAATCAATTGTTAATTTGGGCATGAACAATGTTTTTAAGACCTCTACCCTTCTCGACAAGTGATTTCTTGCGGTGAATAAAATAGGGTGATGCATTCTGGATCCTGTCATGCTCGTCCGTATCAGCCTGTCTAATTCTTGTAGAGATGTCATAGACCACTTAAGGACTCCGAAGCTGATGATGTATGGAATACCGGTATTAACTTTGGAAGATTGTAAAATTCCAATAAAAATGTTATTACTAATGCTTTTATTTTTGATCCTGAAGAAATATGTGTTGCAAGGATAGTTTTTAATCTCCTTTTTAAAGAGGTCGTCATTCTTAGTTTTACATCATTCCTTGCAACTTTAACATGCTGTTCTATTCCAAGATATTTGTACGTTTATTCAAGTTGGAGCTTCCTAATATGTAAGTCATCATCGAATCTATTTTTAGATATATGTGATTTTCCTTTTACCACATGGAGGACAGTGCATTTTTCAATACCAAGCGACATTCTTATTGAATTACCAAAATTGGATACAGTGTTTACCATAGATTGTAATTGAGACTTATTCATGGCATACAGTTTCAAATCATCCGTATAAACTATGGCTGATCACTGCAGTCAATTCACTGCCTTTTAACTTTTATCCATATCTCTGCTTATGTAATAAGGTTGACAACGGAGCCATTGCAAGACAGAACCAGAGAGGGCTGAGGCAGTCTCCTTGGTATATACCTTTCGAAATAAGGATGTATTCCGAATAGTCCGACGACCGCTCATGTCCCAGCCTCACTTTTGTTTTCCAGTTGCTCATGAATTTTTTCAAAAGTTCTTTAACTTGTGGGTGAAATTTATAAATATACAGAACTTTTAACAGCCAACTGTAAGGGACTGGAGTCTAAAGCCTTTTTGTAATCGATCCATGCCGTGGATAAATTTCTTTTATTCAGGGTCGTTTGGCCTGCAATGGCCAGGTCTATAACAAGTAACTCTTTACATCCCTGGGCTCTTTTCCTACATCCGAGTTGTTCGAGGGGGATCAGATTATTGGTTCGGAAATGATACTTTATCCTATTCGTGAGAATATATGTTGAAATCTTATAAACTCCGTTAAGACAGATGATTGGCCGAAAGTTCTGTGGTTCCAGTTGATTTCCCTCCTTTTTAGGTATTAGTACTGTACAGACTGACAGAATGTATCGTAGATATCCAAACGACCAGTTATCATTCTTTGATAGTTTAGCGCTAATATTTCATGTAGGTAGGTGAGATGTTTTAACCAGTAATTTTGAATAGTAATTTATTATTATTATAATTATTGTTATTACTTTCACTTACCTATATGTAAAATATATAGTATAGGAAGTTATTACAAAATTTTTGACTCGAGTTTTCACCGGAAATAATCGTTTTAGGATTCCCTGAATCCAAATGACCGAGTCTCGCAAAAAAGGTCTGTGTGTGTATGTGGCAAGTCTATCGCGAAAACGAAAATTCGTGTGAAACTGAAATTTTATATTTAACCGAACCACGCCCAACTAGTTACAGCAAGTTTTTCATCAAAATCAGCTTACCAGAAGAGCCACTTTATACCATGCATTTTGCACCTTTTTACGACTTTCTCAAAACGGGTTTAATAATTTGGATTCAACTCGCTATAACGATGTAAACTTGAATAGGATTTATTATGATATAGGTTCCATTCTGATTGAAATAGTCTGACAAGGCATATGTGTTTATCTTTTAAATTTTCTTCTTCTAATGTACCTTCAGTTTTGTGGATTCTATAAATAAAAAAACGGACAAATACATGAGTTGAACGAATTTGATATAGAACTATAGAAAAGAGCAAAAATATTTTTTTTTATTGCAATTTTTGTGTTTTTGGACATAAAAATAGTAATATAAATGTATAATATACCCTTGGAAAGCTGAAGATTTTGGAAAAAAAATATATTATCTTTTACACGAAATTAAAAGTTAACGGAGCGTGATGAAAAGACGATAAAACTAACTGATTGTCGTATATAATAATATAATAGATTGTTTAATAAAACACATATTTCTATTTAAACTCAATGTAATTGATTCTTTAACTATTTATTTTCATCTCTAAATGAAAGTCGTGTGTTTTTTTGTTAAGTGAATGTTTAGAACTGATTTTATCAAAGTAAATCCAAAGATTCAAAATCAGACTGAATGTTAAGGGAGGCTTTCTTTTTCAGGTCCAGAAGTTAAAAAACGCAAAAAGCAAATAAAAAAATATTATCTCCGTTTTTTAAAATTTATTCAGGCTCAATAGATGAGAACAAGAGCAGACACTCTTTGATCTTCGTATATACATTTATGGGATACATATTCAAGAGGCTCTATATATACATATTCCATATTCTGTGTTGAAAGAACTCATCATAGATGCTCATTAGTCTTGTATAACTGGTCCCTTCTGTGGCGTATGTTTGTGTTCACATATTAAAGCTGAAGTTAAACCATGTAAAGGACTGTCCTCTCTCTTCAATTCAGTCTTAATTTAGTTCACCCTCCGAATTTCCGTTTCATCAAAACTCCGCTGAATTTTGGAAAAATCTAGTGCGCGCATCACATGAATTTCAATTACCTCCCTTGTTGAAATCAATTTTGCGACTTATTATGATAACGTGAACTATATAACACAATAACTATGAATAACGTGATTAAACCTGAATAATATGTAATAATAAAACCTAAAGTTAAATAAAAAAGAATCACATGAAGTTTTGATGGAAACGTTTATTTTAGACCTCACTTACCTCAGTTGCAAAAATCAATTTCAGAAAAATTAAATAATGTCAGAGCACAAAAAAGCTTAGGAATTATATTCAGTTTTTTTAGAAACATATGTTTTAGGTTAAATAGAATTACAATAAAAAATGATTATGTCCAATCAATCACTTTATTATATCCCCTATTCGTCAATTTACATCCCCTTTTACATCTTTCACATTCTTTCTCAAATATTTAGCTTTCCAACGATCTATTATGCATCTATATACCCATTCTTAAATAAGTAAATAAATAAACTCTTTATGATCCTGTATATTCAACTATCATCCTTTTCCTAAAACCAGGCAAACCTTCCAACAGCACGTCATCTTACGGACCTATTAGCCTACTTGCGATCCTCTCAAAAATTTTCGAAAAGCTTCTAATAAAACGAATCCTTGCCAAATTTCAAAATTTTCCTTCACATGAGTTTGGATTTCGTTCTGAAAATTTCACAGTTCAGCAAGGACTCCGAGTTGTGAACCACATTTCCTCCGCCCTTGAGTGCAACGAGTATCGTTCGGGTGCCTTTCTGGACATAGCTCAAGCTTTTGACCGGGTGTGGCACCGGGATTACTCTTTAAGCTGAAAACCCATTTACCTCAATCCTTACATCTAATCCTCCGATCCTAATTATCAAACCGCTTCATCCGAGTTCGCTGTGGTTCCGAATTCTCCAAACATTATATTGTTGAGTTGCTGGTGTTCCTCAAGGCAGCGTCTTGGGACCGTCCACTACATCCTCTACACCGCCGATATCCCTACCGATCCCGATACCATTCTGGCAACATTTGCTGATGATACCGCCATTTTGTCATCCAATTCCGATCCTGAATTAAGCAGCATCGCTTAATCTCCAAAGGCATCATTCCCTTGTCGAAGACTGGCGTATGAAGGTGAACGAAAGCAAATGCACACACGTCACATTCACATTCGACGTAAATCCTGTCCAACAGTTAAATTCAATTCCATACCGCTTCCTTCCTCAGACACAATCCGGTACCTTGGCTTTTTACTAGACAAAAGACTGACGGGGAACCCACATACAAAACCTAAAAGGATAGAACTCAACCGCAGATTCGGCCAGTTATACAGAATACTAAACAGAAAATCTCATCTTACAGTTGACAACAAATTACTAATATACAAGACTGTACTGAAACCTATATGGACCTACGGACTTGAACTATGGGGGACAACTAAACATTCTAACATCAAACGTATCCAATCCTTCCAATCCAACGTCCTTCGAACAATAGTTAATGCACCTTATTACGTTACCAACTGTACCCTACACCACGACCTTAATATTCCATTTATTTTAGACCTGGTACCATCCAAATTCTCCAAATTCCATCAGAACCTTCTTCATCATCCTAATCCTCTTGCTCAATCGCTCTCCAGCTCCACCCATCCCTACAATCCCCCTCGAAGATTAAAACGGCAGTAGCCCCGCGATGTTTTGCAAACGTTTCTACTGGATTTCTGACACTGGTCAGATCCTCCCCTCATGTACTGTATGTTTTGTTGCTATTGCGCCCTAACTCAGCATCCACTGGCTTACACCAGTGATGCGGCTGAGATATAGGCGCTGGGATCTCTTGGATTCGGCTTCTCCCCCCACTTTTGGAGGGAAAAGCCCAGTCTGGGGTCACTTTAACAGATTGTATGTATTTTATATAGCTAAGTTTGTTTGTATGATTTTTATTTATTTCCCAACTTGTATTTATCTCTACTTCAGGTTGTTGTTTCGATTTGTTTGTTGTTGTTTTTTTTATTTTTTTATTAATTGTTACTTTTTTGTATGTATTTGAATTTATTTATTTCCGATTTGATATGTAATTTGACTTTATCATTATTTTCTGTATATATTGTATGAATGTGTATCACATCACTGTTACTACTGTTCATTATGTAACAAATTGTAATATTTCTCAATAAATAAATATTAATTATCTTTATGATCCTGTAACGTATATTTATAATACAATATACAGAATGTACAAAATGTTCTTTGGAGCCTTAGGGAAAATTAAATACATATCAAAAAGTTAATAATTACTGATATAAAATAGATAAATTTAAATGAGAAGAAAACAACATCAACAAAATAAAATAAAACCTTATCTGTAATTCTATTGAGTCTGGATATTCATTAAGTGATTAAATATCCGGGATTTGAAGGTAGAAAGAGAGTTGGAGTGACGGATGGAAGGAGGGATAGAATTCCATAGGATTGAGGATCGAGAAAGGATCTGTCGAAATGTGGAGTTCGGTGGGCCGTATTGTATACATTTGAAGGCCTGGAGCGTGTACAATGGGGATGGACAGAGGATTTGAACTGTAGAATGTCAAAAATGTATGATGGACAGCCAGCGGGATTGGATAGCTTGGTAAAGGAATGATGCGAGGAAATATTTGCGACGATTGGAAGGGTAAAGCCACTTCAACTCGCCATAAAATTGGGATACAGAGGTGTATCTAGGGACCCCGAATATGAATCGAACAAAGCAATTAATTAAGCGTTTTATTTTTACCTCGAGATTCCTAGACACAACACCGTGTCGAAGTGGGGAAATATTAGAGAGGTAACAAGGAGTTTTCAGTTTTCATGCGGGAATAGGTGACGGAGAGAATACAGTCGCTTTAAGGTTGAAATGTACGACGATAGCTTTCGGAAATATGATTCTTGAAGGAAAGACTTTCTCATTCAATCCACAATCCTATAGAATTCCATTCCTTCTTCCATCCGTCACTCCAATTCTCTTTCTACCTTCAAATCTCGCATATTTAAACACTTAATGAATGCCCAGGCTCAATAAAATTGTAAATAAGCTTTTTTATTTTTGATGTTGTTGTTTTCTTCTCATTTAAATATGTCTATTTTATATAAGTAATTATTAACTAGTTTATATGTATTTAATATGTTCTAACACTCCAAAGCACGTTTTGTACATTCTGTACACTTTATTCTAAAGGGACATGTCCCAGGATAATAAAGAATTTATTTATTATAATATAAAAAATAGAAATTATTATCTACAACAATTACTTAAGTTTATTTGCTTGTTTATATGTATATGAGTGTACGTGTGTGTGAGTATATGTATATATGTGTGTATGTATATATATATATGTGTGTGTGTTTATATATGTACATAAAATATGTGTGTATTTATTCAAAAGCGTAAAATTAAAATAGGAACCACAAAGAAATAGAAAAACAGGTCACTGATGACATTAGGGTTTTGCGCCTTGAAGCTCTAATAAACAACAACACGCCAGCGAAAGGTAGATAGCAACCGCGTGGTCTCTGCGGAAGCAAAAGTACACAAAGTGCACCGCGTGGACTCAGCGGGAGCAAAAGTACACCGCGTGGTCTCCACGTGGTCACCACGAGAAATGAAGCGTCTCCGTAATCCGTAGATATCTTCTAAATCCCTGGTCCGAATTTTGGTCCGACGCCCTGAATCTCTACCGACGTCTGCCACTGCTTGGCTGCCAGATGAGAACTATTATTCCTATGAAACCATAGTTATCTTACCAAAATCAGTTGTCGGACAATTTTTCCTCTTCGGTCTCCTCTATTTTTTTAAATATTACGATTTATTCCTCCCCGTTATCTCAGTTTACTGTTGTTCATCAAGGCAGCATCCTAGGACCGATTCTTTACTCAGTCCGTACAGCTGGCATCCTAATCCATCTTAACACTTTCCTTTCTAACTATGCTGATGATACTTGTGTGTAATCAGTAGATAACAATTTAGTTAATGCCTCTCACACTCTTCAATCCCATATCAGAGACCTTGAAGTATGGTGTCAGAACCGTAGAATGAAAATCAATCCCAACAAAACCCATCTAATGATCTTTACCCTTCTTTACCTATGACTTCCTGCTCAACAGTATCCTTTATAAGACTCCGCTAGTCCCTGCTGAACAGATCCGATACCTAGGACTCCTTTGTCTCATTAGGAATCATCATACAAGACTGAAACAAAAAACTGCTCAGCGTATTCGACTACTACAACCCTTCCTGGACAAACGCTCAAACCTTCTACCTTACAACAAAAGGCTCATTTACATGGCCATCATAAGGCCGATATAGACTTATGGAGAAGAACTATGGGGCTCTACTTACCCATCGATTCATCACGTATCCAATCCTTACAATCCAAAATCCTTCGTAAAATCCTCAATGCTTCTTACTTTGTCATGAGTAAGTTGCTTCTTCTTGGATTCCTGATAGTCCTCTGAGACGTCTGAAAATATGATAGCTGTGGGATCCTCTGATTTAGAATTCTTATTGGAATACTACAGTGAGAAGACTAACACATTCTTATATTTTTGCTCGGGAGCCTGTGTCCCGGTGCCAACATGCAATGGAGTCCTCTAGATTGGTCATATCTTACAAAATGTCCATATTATTCGGCACAGCTTAAAAAAAAAGATCAATCCCGGGGATATATCGAGAGGACAAGGAAATAATGAGAAAATTCCTTTTTTAATTTCTTAGGAAAACTGTACTGCCGAAAATATAAAATTTAGCTGTATTCTTATTTATATATTAATTATTATTATTATTATTTTCATGACTTTAGCTCTATTATTGTTGTTTTCTTTTTAAACGTTTTTCATATGAATTTTTTACTTTGTTTCTGTTACTTTTACAATCCTACTTAATTGATCTCTCTATAAATTCTTTGTATTTGGTATTATTATTATGTCTTCCTTTTTATAGATGCTTAAGAAATATATAAATATCCATATAGGCGTTGATGACATAGATGTTTTACACCTCAAAGCCCTACCATAGAATACTGCAGTGAGTAGTGTCTCTACATGTACTTCATGTCATTGTATAATGCACTGACCATGTAGAAAACCTGATTACTGTGTCTGGTTCAAATTCAATCATAATAATAATATTAACAATTTCTTCTTAAGAATTAAATCGAATGCACATTACAAAATTAGTTTTAATGTGGCATGTTCAGATGACAAGATTTTAAACTTAATAAATAACAGATATCAAATGAAGTGATACCATAACTTGTTAAGTTCTGATTTTCCTCCACTAGCGACCATGTTACCGTGATAAATTAACTGGGGTAGGATGTGTTATAGCGAGGAGCCAACTAAGCCCAGAGCAATTTCCACGGCGTCATGCTATTCTGCCGGAGTAAGGCACTCCTTTATTCGCCATTCCACGACTGTAGCTGAGAACAAAGGGCGTTCTCCGCCCAGCAACAAGTGAGACTCGACACAATGGAAAATTAGTTCAGCATGGTATGGGTCCTTAGGTCGCCCGGCTAACTGGCTGTGGACTTAACGAGCCTATTCTGTGTTCGGCTAAGTCACTCAATGTAATTAATTACAAGTCGAAAAATAACCCCATCCTCAGGTTATCGTTGTAAGCTTCGAGAACAGTTTTACGAGATACCTAACTGTTTTAAGTACATTTTAAAAAAAAGTGCTATTGTTATTTATTGGCAAAATCAACTAATCGGTTAGTCGAGTAAACAAACAAGAATCTAGAATAAAAAAATTAAAAAAAGAAAAATTAAGTTATCTTTAGAGAAGTGATAGGGACAGTATAAACAATCGAAGAGTAAGAGAATGACTACTACCTTCCAAAAAAGCAAAGTACTTCAAGTCGGTAGAACTCAAAAGGACAAACTGATGGTCTGTAGAAATATCAATGATCAGATATAGGAATAGAAATTATATAGAAATATCTTAAACTACAAAGACGGCAAAGACAACACCCTTAAGGTATACGATAATAAGTTAAATATTTGTTCTAAAGAGAGATGACGCCAATGGGAACATTAGAAGGTACACAATACATACTCGTAATAACGGAACTCTGTCAGTATGAAAGAGTTGATAGTATTGCGGCGACTCAAATTGGCATGTAAATTCGGTAGGCTAAGAGAAAAATTAATTCCCGAGAAAAATAGTATGCGCTACTATACTGGAAGGCGAGTAGTCGGTGAGAGGATTGTGCTAAGTCTGATCTCCGGGGCTTGGGCTTGAACGGTGATCATTGGAGGAAGCTGTGTAGGCAGCACTGAGTGGTATCGGCATCCTTCGGGATTCGGGTGCGCAAAGCATTTTATTATCATTATTATTACTGTAAGGCAATAAAATAATAATAAGGCTAAACATTAAATGGTCAATTACAAAAGAACATATTTTTGACTCGATATTGTTAGGTATTGAGAATACTGAGGGGGAATCGTAATTCATTCTTGTTGAATTGAGATAAAGAGAAATGTGAAACAAACAGAGAAGGAAATTTCTTGTCTAGAACCTTCCCAAGGTACCTACAAGAAATCCGGAACAGTTGAATAACATTAAAATTTTGACTTTAAACGAGGCTAGCCGAATGTCCTTCCTTCCTCACTCTACAGGAAATCCCGAATTGGTCCCGGCAAGCGATGTCAAGAGAGTCGTCTGATGAAACACTCCTGGAAGTCTACCCACAAGCTGTGAATAACCAACGAAGTTCCTAGCTATGAATGATAATGTTCTGTGAAATGCTATATTTATTTTTATAGGATATATCTAATTTAGCTTATAATAATAAATCTTGGTTATTTCAATAATATTCACTTGAATACCACTAGGTGGACCAGTGAATTATTAATATACAGTATACCTCTGGGAAAGAATTACAATTATTCACAAATTAATAATAAGTAAAAACATATAATCTATGTTGTTGTTGGATCCGACTGCCTTAGAAAAGCAGTCAGCCAAAAACATAGTAATGGGGTAAGATGAATTCACCCCATGATAACGATGTAATATAAATTAGATGCCGAATTATAAAAGATCGCGTGTCAGATAACCCTGAATACGCTCTGTGCATTGCACCTTCTTCATTGTAGCACTTATCAAACGTATTATCTTCGCTGGTATTCCCATTCTAAAATCTAGAAGCTCCTGGTACACTTCGTTTCTCTTTAAACTGTCATAGGCCATTCGAAAGTGGATTAAAAGGTAACATGTGTGGATTTCATTTTATTTCAGGTATACAAAGTTTCGGTAGCACTGATATTTCACATGAAATGTTTGTGAAAGATTTAGCTGGTGTCCTAGCCATTTAAAATAGTAGGGCATGGGGTCCGCGAAAAATATCTATTGGAAACCTCTGGTTTAAAGCTCTCCTGAGTATCCTAAAGTCTTCCGGAAAGCTTTCTTTCTGCATAAAACGTTGAGATACATTAAATAGAACATTTTGACGAAGATAACGCATATGCCCTTACAAAATGGAGTACGCTCCTTTTCATAGTCAGCTCTTCAGATGTGCTGCAAAATTGGAGATAATTTCCAGTTATATTTTTGTGTTAATATAACTATAAACAATATTTATTTTTCTAGGGTATATCTAATTTAACTAATAATAATAGATCTTGGTCATTTCAATAATATTCCTTTGAATACCACCAGGTTGACCAGTGAATTATTGAACAGTATACCTCTGGGAAAGAATTTCTATTAGTCACATATAAATAATAGGTAAAATCATATAATCTATGTTATTTTTGGAACCGACTTCCTTGGAAAAGCAGTCGGTCAAAAACATAGTGATGGGGTAAGATGAATCCATCCCATGATAACGGTTTAATACAAATTAGATGCCGAATTATAAAAGATCGCCAGTCTGGTGATTTCTAGAAACCTGTGTAATCCAAATCCTAACGTATTGATATTAGAACAAGTATTCATTGTAGCTATGAACTATACATAAAGGCTGATCCATTACAGAATCTTTGATCCAATGCTGCAATGGCTTTCGCCATTCAGTCTTTTTTCTAAATCCCGATTTCATATCATATCACTCACTTGGATGTGCAACGAGTGGAAGGGATGGTAAGCTTCCTATATCTTAAGAGCGGCTATCGCAACAACCCCTCGACAAAGCAAGACAAAGAGAGGATCAAAGCCCTTTCTCTGACCCCAATGATGTAGAAATTCCGGTCGATTGGACACGAACAATGAATATTGATCCTGTGGCAAAAACACCAAGAGTGGACAGACCTGTCGCGGCATTTTGTAAACAATACTTTATATTATTATTTTTTCTTCCTCATATTAATTTTTTTTTCAAGCGATGGTCGATTACAACTGCTGATTCCACCAAACATAGTAACTGAAAAAATAATTTAATACTTAAATAAGAATATAAAATATAATATATATATATATATATATATATATATATACAATAAAAAATAATAGAATCTACTTAGTATTAATAGGCATGTATACTTTTCGTTCTAGTGTTTCAATAAGCATCTGGTGTCCTCATAAACGAAACCCCATAAACGTCTTCAGCATAAGCAACATAGGAGTTTTTTAAATGTACAAATGGCCTTGTTATTTCCAAATAGTAAGGTCCTTACTATTTCCAGACAGGATGAGTTGGTGATCATGCTCAACCGCCAGGTTTTCTCTCTAGGATACCCACTTTATAGAGGTTGGGTGAGCACCAAGAGGATCTCCAATCCTCAAGGTATATGTGCATTACTATTTTGGTATGAGATAAAAGGCACAATGCATTTGAACGTGAACAAACTGAGAATTACTCAAGAAAGGTGTTTCACTTATTTGTTTGCTCACTTAATCACTTAATATTTTATATTTTCGTCTTTCTACATTTTCAAACCCTATTCCTAAATCCTTCCCTCCTTCATTAATTACAGGACATGTTGACTGGGACTACTTTCGCTCTGATCTAGAAAACGAACTCGACTTAAAGATTCCACTAAAAACAGAACAACAAATTAACTCTGCAATCGAAAAACTAACAAGAACAATAGGTATTGCACTTAACAACAACTCATCTCATCCCAAAAATAATTATTCCCGCGACAATAACTTACCACATCACATCCGAAAATTATTAACAGAGAAACGGCGAGCAAGGGCTAAGTGGCATAGGTCCAGATACCCGTCCGACAAAGCATACTATACTCATCTAACTAACAAACTCAAAAGAGAAATTAAAAATACATACTTTTCAGAACTTCACAGAAAACCTAAGACCAACTGATAAATCTTTATGGACAATTACCAAAAATCTGCTGAAATTTAAAACCTTTAATCACCCACTCCTTACCGACTCTTCTACCTGGTCTCGATCAGATGAAGAAAAAACTCAAATATTTGGTGAACATCTTTACAAAATTTTCAATCCACATCCTGAAATCCTCAATCCAACCCATATTGACCATATTGAAGCAAAACTAGCTAATCCACTCCAAATGTCCCCATCTCCGTTAATTAACATTATCCACCATTAGTATTAAAAAGCACCTGGTCATGATCTCATCACATCCTACATCCTGAAACACTTACCTTAAAAGCCATCCTCTACCTCACTTACATATTCAAAGCTACGCTCCGAACCACCTATTTCCCTGAACCTTGGAATCTGTCAATCAAAATGATCCCAAAATCTCAAAAGCCTCTGAACATCCATCCTCATACCGTCCGATTTCCCTCGTACCCATCATGGGCAAGATCCTAGAAAAACTTCTAAATATTCTAAAAAAATATATTAATATATATTAAAAAATATTCTAAAAATTCCTGACCACCAGTTTGGATTTCGGACATCCCACTCTACAATTCAGCAATGCCACCATGTGGTGGATGTTATATCCTCCACATTGGAGTGCGGAATGTATTGCACGGGTGCTTTTCTCGACGTGGAACAAGCGTTCGACCGAGTCTGGCACCTGATCCTTTATAAACTCCATCAATTCCTTCCCGCAACATACTACTTGATAATCCGTTCCTACCTCACTAATAGAACCTTCAAAGTAAATCATAACTTTCTACTCTTCCATATTTTCTCAGTCTGCAGGTGTACCTCAGGGTAGTATCTTAGGTCACATCCTTTATACGGTATATACAGCTGATATTCCACTCCATCCATCCACTCTCCTCACAAGTTATGCGGATGACACTAGTGTGTTGTCTGTCCATAATGATCCATCCGCTGCATCCCAAACCCTTCAGTCTCACATCACAGCCATTGAGGAATGGTGTCAGAACTGGAGGATTCAAATAAATCCTAACAAATCCCACCAAATTACCTTTAATCTTCGTCGCAAACCGATGACTTCCTGCTCCACTATATCCTTTAATAATACCCCACTCATACCTGTTGAACAAATCCGTTACCTAGGACTCCATCTTGACAAACGTCTTACATGGAATCCCCATACGCGACTTAAAACGATAAGAAACTGCCCGTAGATACCAATTACTACAACACTTACTAGACAAACGTTCAAAACTTCAATTTATTACAAAAAGCTCATTTATGTTACCATCATCAGGCCCATCTGGACATATCGAATCGAGCTTTGGGGCTATACTAAACCATCTAATTCCTCTCGTATCCAATCCTTACAATCCAAAATCCTAAATGCTCCTTATTTCGTTACGAATAAAATCATCCATAATGACCTAAATATCCCATTTGTCGCAGAACTAGCCGAAACAGATACGCCTCTTTTCATTCCAAACTCCCAACCCACACGTATCCTCTTGTACGCAACATATCATTCCCATCTATTCCTAAAACCCTCCGAGGCGATTGAAAAGACGATGGCTCGATACCTACTTTAATTAAATTGACTTTTAAGTGCAGTTGTAGTTTCTCCACAAGACATTATCACGCCCATAAGTGTTTAGCCCATTTACTTGTTGTATATATTGTATGTACAGTATATATCAATAAAATATTTAAAAAAAAAAAAAAAAAAATCTTTCTGCATTAGTTTATAAAGCTTTGTATATAAGATTACAAGTTTTCTATATTATTTGACTTTCCAATGATATATAATACATCTACGAGTATATTACTATTCTGATGTTCGGAAAAATTACCTAACAAATTATGTTTGCTCTTGTTTCCTTTAGTTGGTAATTCGTTCAACTTGTATATTTAGCCGTTTTTATGAATAAGATTGATTCAAATACAAAATTGGAGGTACATTAGAAGAAGAAAATTTTAAATATCGGCATTTAAACCCTGTCAGGCTATTTCAATCAGAAAGAAACCTACATGATATCAAAGTTCCTTAAATTTTACATCAATTTGGGGAGTTTGAAAGTCGTGAAAGAGTGCAAAATACATGGTATACAGTAGGTCTGTATACCATGATTTCTGGTTTGCCTATTCTGATGAAAAAAGTTTCTGTAACATCTTGGGCGTAAAGCTGTCTAAAATATAAAATTTTTGTTTCGTATGACTTTTCGTTTTCGTGTTAGAATTACCACGTACACACAGAGACCTTTTTTCGGGACTTGGTCATTTAGACTCATGAGAGCCTAAATAAAACGTGTATTTTCGGTGAATAGTCAAATTTGAAAATGTTCACGGTCGCAACACCTTTATATATTTCATATATATGCTTGAGAATGTTAAAAAAATATTCAATATACTTTTTTCTGTATTATGGTTGTTTTATGTGGGGATGTGTGGAGTAGGAGATTATTTACATATAAAGCATCCAACCAACTCGGTTATACTGAACTGAGTAACAATTACATTTCGGTTAGTATTGTGACTGGAGCAAAAATATTCTTTATCCCGTGGAAGCAAAGCAATCATTTACATAAATCATTACACGTTTTTACCATTATATACAAATTCAGTTTTATTATTCTTTACTTTATTTTTTAGCAGCACCTATAACAAGATAGCATGCCTTGAACAATGGGAGGTTCATTATTAAAACATAATAAGGGGAAATAAAAAGGCTTGCATAGCAGAGAAGACCGGAAAGGGAGGAGGATGTATTGCAGTCACGTACTCGAGGAAAACTCCCTTTCCTGATATTCGAGATATCTTCTTGTCTCGCAGTAGCTCACGTTCGCGCGAATACTGTTATACTCGGGCTCTCTACCTGTCTTAATAATTCAGCTCTAGCTACTGACCATCTTTTTAATGGAAAATTCTTGTGAGGTTTTCCTTTTGAGGGAAAGCGCGTGAACATTCACGTCTCCCATGGACGACCGCTAAGCCAAAAGAGAATAGAGAGAACAGGGAGCATTGAATGTTCTAAGTGAGACGCGCGATACGTGGATCACACAATGCCAGTGGGCGAATATATTTCCTGACTTGTTTACAGTTAGATTAACACAAAAATATAACTGGAAATGATCTCCAATTTTGCATATCTGAAGAGCTGACTGTTGGGGCCAGCGGGGTCGTCCTAAGGATCTCCTTACGCTGTGCCTGAATGCTGAGCTGATTCATAGGACTTGCTTGTTGTACCAAACTATGTATTCCCAAAGAGATAAATTGGTGATTTGATAAACAAATAAATGAGCATGGTAATAGGTTTAATAGGTAAATATGAAAAAACAAGGTAAAAGGTATAATGGTTAGGTAATAACAAAGTAGGTAGTAGTAACACTTTTTAGATTCACTCTGTTCCAACAGTCCAGAACATATGTTTTTCTCCTATTATCCTAATCAATGAATACTTGATAAAAACATTTGTTAACATTCTGGTATAAGTGGCGTTAACACTGACTATGAAAAGGAGCGTACTCCATTTTGTAAGGACATATGTGTTATCTTCCTCAACATTTTCTATTAAATGTATCTCAACGTTTTATGCAGAAAGAAAGCTTTCCGGAAGACTTTAGGATACTCAGGAGAGCTTTAAACCAGAGGTTTCCAATAGATATTTTTCGCGGACCCCATGCCCTACTATTTTAAATGGCTAGGACTCCAGCTACATCTTTCACAAACATTTCATGTGAAATATCAGTGCTACCGAAACTTTTTATACCTGAAATAAAATGAAATCCACACATGTTACCTTTTTATCCACTTTCGAATGGCCAATGGCAGTTTAAAGAGAAAAGAAGTGTACCAGGAGCTTCTAGATTTTAGAATGGGAATACCAGCGAAGATAATACGTTTGATAAGTGCTACAATGAAGAAGGTGCAATGCACAGAGCGTATTCAGAGGTATCTGACTGGCGATCTTTTATAATTCGGCATCTAATTTATATTACACTGTTATCATGAGGTGGATTCATCTAACCCCATCACTATGTTTTTGGCCGACTGCTTTTCTAAGGCAGTCGGTTCCAAAAACAACATAGGTTATATGTTTTTACTTATTATTAATTTGTGAATAATTGTAATTCTTTCCCTGAAGTATACTGTTTAATAATATACTGGTCCACCTGGTGGTATTCAAGGGAATATTATTGAAATAACCAAGATTTATTATTGTTAGTTAAATAAGATATATCCTAGAAAAATAAATATATACAGAACATTATCATTCATAGCTAGGAACTTGGTTGGTTATTCAGAGCTTGTGGGTAGACTTCCAGGAGTGTTTCATCGGACGACTCTCTTCACATCGCTTGCCGGGACCAATATGGGATTTCCTCTTGGGGAGAGAGGAGGGACTTTCGGCAGCCTCGTTAGTTAGAATTTAAAACTTAATATTCAAGGTTTTTAAAACCCTAATGGAGGCGGAAACATAAACCCTTCTGACATAACACGAGTCACCTGGCTGAAGACCGAGTTTCTCGTAGGTACCTTGAAAAGGTTCTAGACAAGGCATTTCCTTCTCTGTTCGTTTAATATTTCTTTTTATCTCAATTTAACAAGAATGCATTACGATTCCCCCTCAATATTCTCAATACATAACAATATCGAGTCAAAAATATGTTTTTTTGTAATTGACCATTTAATGTTTAGCCTTATTATTATTGCCTTTCAGTAATAATAATGATAATAAAATGCTTTGCGAACCCGAATCCCGAAGGATACCGATACCACTCAGTGCTGCTTACACAGATTCCTCCAATGTTCGATCCCCGTCCAAATCCAAGTCCCGGAGATCAGACTTAGCACAGTCCTCTCACCGACGACTCGCCTACCAGTATAGAAGCGCATACTATTTTTCTCGGAATTAATTTTTCTCTGAGCCTACCGAATTTACATGCAAATTTGAGTCGCCGCGATTCTATCATTTCATTCATACTGACAGAGTACAGATTATATTTTCGGATTATTTTTGGCAGTACAGAAGTTTTCCTAAGAAATTAAAAAAGGAATTTACTCATTATTTCCTTGTCCTCTCGATATATCCAGGATGAATCTTTTTTTTTTAAGCTGTGCCGAATAATATGGACATTTTGTAAGATATGATCAATCGAGAAGCCTCCATTGCAATGTTGGCACCGGGACACAGGCTCCTGAGCAAAAATATAAGAATGTGTTAGTCTTCTCACTGTGGTATTCAGAGGACTATCAGGAATCCAAGAGGAAGCAACTTACTCATGACAAAGTAAGAAGCATTAAGGATTTTACGACGGATTTAGGATTGTAAGGAATGGATACCTGAAGGATCGATGGTTAAGTAGAGCCCCATAGTTCTTCTCCATAAGTCTATATCGGCCTTATGATGGCCATGTAAATGAGCCTTTTGTTGTTAAGTGGAAGGTATGAGCGTTTGTCCAGGAAGTGTTGAAGTAGTCGAATACGCTGAGCAGTTTCTTGTTTCAGTCTTGTATGATGATTCCAAATGAGACGTTGCAAAGGAGTCCTTGGTATCGGATCTATTCAGAAGGGACTAGTGGAGTGTTATAAAGGATACTGTTGAGCAGGAAGTCAGAGGTAAAAAAGGTTAAAGTTCATTTGGTGGGTTTTGTTGGGATTGATTTTCATTCTACGGTTCTGACACCATACTTCAAGGTCTCTGATATGTGATTGAAGAGTGTGAGAGGCATTAACTAAATCTTTATCTACTGATAACATACAAGTGTCATCAGCATAGGTAGAAAGGAAAGTGTTAAGATGGTTTAGGATGTCAGCTGTACGGACTAAGTAAAGAATCGGTCCTAGGATGCTGCCTTGGGGAACAGCATCAAGCTGAGATAAGGGGGGGGGGAATACATCGTAATATAAGAAAATTGAGAGGTGACCGAAGGGGACAAATTTTCCGACAACTAATTATGGTAAGATAACTATGGTTTCATAAGAATAATAATTCTCATCTGGCAGCCAAGCTGTGGCAGACGGCGGTAGAGATTTGAGCGTCTTTCTCTGAGTATTACGGTTTTTATTGCCCAGATTTTTACGACATTTAGCCAAACTATTATGTGTAAGGTCCGTAACAGTTGTAGGAAGCTTTGTGAAATTCGGACCAGGGATTTAGAAGATATAGGGATTACGGAGACGCTTCATTCCTCGAATTGAACACGTGGAGACCACGAGGTGGACATTGTGTACTTTTGCTCCCGCTGAGTCCACGCGGTGCACTTTGTGTACTTTTGCTTCCGCTGAGTACACACGGTGCACTTTGTGTACTTTTGCTTCCGCTGAGTACACACGGTGCACTTTGTGTACTTTTGCTCCGGCAGAGAACATGCGGTTGCTATCTACCTCCCGCTGGCGTGTTGTTGTTTATTAGGGCGTCAAGGCACAAAACCCTAAGGTCATCAGTGCACTGTTTTTCTACTTTTGTTTTTTTTAGTTCCTATTTTAATTGTATGCTCTTGAATAAATACACACATATTTCATGTACATACACACACACATATACACATACATATACATACACATATATACATGTATACAAACACACGCTTACATATACATACATATATACACACATTTTTTTTTTCATTTAAACTTTTTTAATCGAGATATCGATGTCTATTGGAAACGAAAGGGGATTGGCGAATATAGTAATATTAAAAGGAAATACTATTTATAAATAATGTGTTTAGATTTTTTTAGAATGTCGTTTTCCTGTAAAAAGGCCGGGAAGGAAGGCAAACATGTGATGGGCAGCAAAGAGTGCCTAAGACATCTGAAGGAGACGGAGGGTGAAATTTGAAAGAACAAATATGCGTAGGCTGCGGGTAGCGCAGGTCAACATGGGCCGAAGAAGAGTGGTTGCGGAAGAACTAGTTGCTCTCGCCCGGTATGTAGTAATCATGGTTGTTTTTTATAAGAGCGTCGAGGGTAGTGGCCTTAGGCAGTGGCGAGAGGAGGCCCATTGCGGCGATCGTGATTGTGAACCCTAACCTCGACGTGATGGAACTAAAGGAATTTTCCACGACATATCAGGCGGCATGCTACGTTCGATGGGACGAAATGTCCTTCGCCCTCATCATGTCCTACTGCCTTAACCGGGGAACCTAGAGGAGAGGTCGGCTGCCGTGGAGGCTGTCGCACTCCGAGAAGAATCGAAGCATAGGTATAGGGTACACCGAAATGGTGTGCGCCAGCATAAGAAGAAGTCCTGGGACGATTTCATAGTCCAGGAGTCGGAGAGGAATCCCTGGGGTATCCCGTACAGGGTGGCACTGGGCCATGCAAAGCAGCGACAAGTGATGTCTGCGCTTAACACCTGAGGAGCTCGAGCGTCCACCCAGGAAGAAAATGCTAGGATATACATTGACTACACATACCCCAGAACAGTGAAGATGAGTTGATTAGTCGCACCACGGTGTATCCGCCGGGTACTGACATATGTCCACCATGGGACGAATGGCTGTTGAGAGGCATAGGATCGGAAGGGCTCCAGGACTTGACGAAATAGATGCTGCGATCCTCAAGAAGAGTATCTCATACGTTGAGGATGAAATCCTTGACATCCTTAACGAATGTTGATAGGGGTTACTTCCCATGAGAATGGAGGATCGCGGAACTGAGACTGCTCTACAAGGTAGGAGGTAAGGGCAAGGAATCGCCGAAGGCCTACCGGCCTATTTGACTTCTCCCTCTCACCAGTAACGTCCTAGAGCACATGATTGCTTCAAGTCTTAGACCGGTCCTCGATGCAGCCAACCATCCGCGGAAGTGCGGCTCGACCCGTGGCAAGGGAACCACCGACGCGCTGCTGAGATTGCGCGGGGATTTAGAGAAGAGGTCGGAGAAGTATGTTATGTAGGTGCTGTTTGACATATCCTCTCCCTTCGACAGCGTATGGTGGCCTAGCGTACTCCAGTGGTTACCGGAATTTGATACCCCCAGCAACTTAACCTGCTACCTCACTAATAGGAGAGTCCCAATAGGGCTAGCCTGGCGAATCCGGACGGATGCGGCGGACCTGTTTAGACGTGACGGCAACCGGACGGATGGAGAGGACCGGACAGATGCGGCGGACCAGGAGGACTTGACGGTATCCGGACGGATGGAGAGGCCCAGGATGGCTGGCCTCAAATGAATAAGGAGCAACCCTACCAGAAAGCTGGCAACCGCGTACTGGGTTGCACCGCAGTAGCGGCTAAGGTGCAGCTCTAAAGTGCACACCCGTGCAATGGGCTGCACAACAGAACCTAAACAAAAACACTGTTCCCATAATAAGAATTCCAAAATTTCTGTAAAATAAGAAAAGATAAATAAAGAGTCGTTAAAGGAGCAGTGGCATGCGTTCACCTAGCGCACTACCCCACTGCTCCAACACCCCGTTTGCCAGAGACGGCTAGGAAGGGAGAAAAAAACAAAGGTTTCATAGTAACAAGAAAAATCGAAAGGAACCCATTCAATTTATTTGATTATTTTATGTTTTAGGTCGATGGAACAAAACAGTAAGAAAACATATGGATAATAAGTTAGTTATAGAGACTAGGGTCTAGTGAGTGATATATGAGCCATAGAACGGTTTCATATTCGAAATACAGGTGTGAAAAATGGGCATAAAGCGAATATTAAGTGGTTGGATCTTGGTAATATATAACTTTACAATAAATTACAAAAAAAAGATAACCGTCACGGGGACGGGAAGGAAGGAGTTTTAGTTGTAGTCATATTTGAAAGCCGTAATGGCAACATCAAAAATCGTTTTATAAAAAATTATCTACCGTCAACTTCAAAAGTATTCATACTTTTTAATACGTTCATATTAAATTGTACTTATATGACTAACTTACTATACTAAATTTATTGAAACGTTTAATAATATTCAATTAGAACAATTTTGGCTTATTGTCTTATTAATAATTAGTGTCGCTCTAGAACTGCCGGCGGAAATTACTGCGTTCATTTATACTCACATACTCTCTGAATCACATTTTATGGACTAAATCTACCTTGTGAATATCAGTTGGTATTTGGATGAACATGGTATTTGGATTTCAATATTTATTAATAATAATAATAGGCTTACCGAACCCAAGGTTACAATGCCGACACCACCAAATGTTGCGTACGCAGATTCATCCAACGATCACCGATCAAACACAAGCCTCTGTGATCAGTTAAAGAATCCTCACTTCGACCTCCTCTCGGACTTGTCGGTTCAGAGCATATCAACTTTTTCAGAATTCGTTCTTCACACCATTCGAATCGCCTCAAAGTTATCAACTCAACTATACTAACAGAGTACAAGCTCCGAAATTCAGTTTGTGTAACTTTCTGAATTCCTCTGTTGTCTCATCTTTCTTTAGACCAAAAATTATGCCTAGTACCTTACTTTCAAAAACCCAGCGTAGTTCGTGCTTCAATGTCAGCGTCCATGTTTTAAATCCGTACAGAAATGTCAGGAGAATAATAGTTTATAAATTTTAACCTTTAAGTCTCCTCTGCTCCTCTATCAGTGGGAAATGGAGCAGATTCTGTTCCATTAATGTGTACGACTCCTTTAGCATCAGTGTATACAGATTTTATGGCGGTAGTAAGATCTCTTGGTACATTTTTTGCTGCAAGGGCGTTCTATATTTCTTGACGTGGGACCGAGTCGAAAGCAGCCTTAAGGTCCAGGAATGCGAAATGTGTGCTTCTGTCTCTGTCCCATGATTTTTCTATATATATTTCTTATGACAAAGATATTATCTTGGGTCTGCCTGCCAGGGCGAAAACCATAAATAAATAAAAGCTTTAAGTCTCTTGGTAGTAGCCGCGAGCTTGCGCAGCTGAATAATAACAGGCAAAAAAAAAGACAGTTATTCTATCCATTATTAAAAACTATATTATTATATTACATTATTATATATTTTAACGAACTAGAAGATCTATTTGTTCAAAGTTAACTTCGTTCTTAATGATATATTTTCATCAACTAATTACAATTTTACGTACATTCTTTATTTTACTCTAAGAAGACATAGCAAAATAAATTACTTTAATAAACAGAGATAGTACATCGACTTCCTATCCTTTTATATTCCGTTTTGAACAACGACACGACAACATTGTGTGTTATTGGTGATGGAGTTCGTTACTGGTTTTAATGAATGTTGAGGGAGTGACTAGTGGCAAGTCCCACCAGTCGGCTCTGACGCTATTTACATCACATTTACATGTAAATGCCAAGATTTACATTAGCCGTCCTTACCTAGACCCTGGTGGTGGTTCGCATCTAGAATCTTGCAGAAATCTCAATAGTATATAAATATTTACTACTGGATTTGCATCAAGACAGTTTCTCATTCTTCTCCGTCTTATATCATATTTCGAATTATTTGGTGGTTTGAGTGAAGCAATCTAAAACAGTTTTGTATATACTCTGCAAATTTTGTAAAAATAAAATAATAATAAATAAATGAATATTCTCTGTTAAACATTGGTAACCTTTTCTTTTATGAAGAACTAAATTTAAAAAAAAAGTTTATGTAACTTTACTTGATATGTTTGTAATTAAAGTAATAAAATATTTCATAGCTTTCCGAATATTGGGTTTTGTATCACGGTGCGGTATTATTTAGGATGAGTCAACTGGGAAATCATTTTTCTTGTGAGGAAATGGATATATTTCTTTTTTCTTCCTTTTTTTATTATTTTTTTTTTTTTTATAGTGAAACATTATTTATATTGTATATTTTGTCATTTTATTTTATCATATTTCATCAGAGGCTGCTTAGCGTGTTTTGGGACAATACCAATTGACTTCAGAAGCGAAAATTCATCACTGAACAAATTTTTACGTTTCATCAGATTTCAGAGGAGGTCAGAGAGCAAAAGAAACAGACCTATCATCTCTGCTTAAATTATAAAAATGCGTACGAATCAAAACGGGAGTTGGCGATCTTCCGTTACCAATCCTACAGTACCCACCTCTGCTCTATCTCGACTCGTGACATTTCTCTGTGGAATGTCACGAAGAGAATCCTAAAATCCCACACCATTTCCCATCCTCTCCGGCGCTGTGATAGTTCCTGGTCTACTTCTGACAAGGATAAAGCCGAGGAATTCGCACAGTACCTTTCCAAAGTTTTCATTCCCATCCGGAGCTCAATCCAACCCATACTGCAGCAGTTGAAGAGTTCCATACGTCACCAATACCACTCTCCTTACCCCCTAAAGCAGTTAATCCCTCTGAGGTCAAATATCTTCTTAAAAAGCTTCCTCTCCGTAAATCCCCTGGAAACGATCTCCTTACTCCTCAAATCTTAAGATAACTTCCACCTAAAGCCATTACATTCCTTACATATCTCTATAACTGTATCCTACGCACTTATTTCTACTTTTAGATAGATTTATTGCTATTTACAACTGTATAATGATATACATCTAGTAAATGAGATACAAGATAAAAATGGCAATTTCTACTTTTAGGCATTTATTTATACTTATTTCCCTCTCTTATGGAAACATTCAACTATCATCCTTTTCCTAATCCAGGCAAACCTTCCAACAACCTGTCATCTTACAGACCTATTAGCCTACTTCCAATCCTCTCAAAAAATTTCGAAAAGTTCCTACTAAAACGAATCCTAGCCAAATTTCAAAATTTTCCTTCACATCAGTTCGCATTTCGTCCTCAACATTTTCAACAAGGACTCCGAGTTGTAGACCACATTTCTTCCGCCCTTGAGTGCAAGGAGTATTGCTCGGGTGCCTTTCTGGACATAGCTCAAGCTTTTGACCGGGTGTGGCACCCGGGATTGCTTTTTAAGCTCAAAACCCATTTACCCCAATCCTTATACCTAGTCCTTTGATTCTATCTATCAAACCGCTCCTTCCGAGTTCGCTGTGGTTCAGAATTTTTCAAACATTATATTGTTGAGGCTGGTGATCCTCAAGGTAGCGTCTTGGGACCCGTCCTCTACATCCTCTACACTGCCGATATCCCTACCGATCCCGATACCATTCTGGCAACATTTGCTGATGATACCGCCATTTTGTCATCCAATTCCGATCCTGAAGCAGCATCGCTTAATCTCCAAAAGCACCTTTCCCCTGTCGAAGACTGGTGTAATGCTTGGCATATTAAGGTGAACGAAAGCAAGTGCACAAACGTCACATTCACCCTTTGACGCAAAGCCTGTCCAACCAAAATAGTCAATGCTCCTTATTACGTTACCAACTGTACCCTGCACCACGACCTTAAAATTACGTTTATTTTAGACCTGGTACCATCCAAATTTTCCAAATTTTATCAGAACCTCAGTCATCATCCTAACCCTCTAGTACAATCCCTATCCAGCACCTCCTCGGAGATTGAAACGGCAGTAGCCGCGACACGTATTGTAAACATTTAAATTGGAGTTCTGACACTGGTCAGATCCTCCATTCATGCACTGTATGTTTGTGGCTACAGCGCCCTAACTCAGCCTCCACTGGCTCACACCAGTGATGTGGCTGAGATAAAGGCGCTGGGATCTCTTGGGTTCCGCTTTTTTCTCCATAAGTAGAGCGAAGAGCGCAGTCTGGGGTCCCTCTAGCAGTTGTACATATTGTATAAAGTTATAAGTTATAAGTTTGTATGATGTTAATGTATTTATTACTTCAATTTTTTGTATATATTATGTTTTATGTAATTTGACTTTACCATTGTATACTGTATATATTGTGTGAATGGGATCTCATATCACTATTACTAATGTTCATATAAAAACAAATTGTGATATAACACAGAAAAAAAAAATGCGTACGATAGTCAAGAACTCTGTAAGACTTTTGTAGAACTGGGGACACCCAATAAATTAATCAGGAGGTAATGAATGACCATGAAAAAAGTTAAATGCATGGTTAAGATCCATTTTGATTTGTCTCAGGAGCTTAATTATGGAAAAAGCGTATGGCCTCGCCTTTACTGTTGAGAAAGGGGTCACTGATTCTGGCATTTATACGACAGGACTGCCAAGAGGCTCGGATAAGCGGATTATCTGGACATAATCGGATGATCCCTCACAAATGTCTCTGGAGCTTCTATTGCTCTTGAAAGATGGGACTTATGGTCAATGAGTAGAAAACAGTGTATATGATGACCAGGCAGAGGTCAATGTAGAATGAGACAATCGGAATTGGAATTTTCTCGTTTTATAAGAAGGACGAAGTAGTTGACAAGGAATGCTGGTTGGACAAAGATGGGGATTTATAACATAGATCTAACAGATGTAATTATGCCCTTCGAAGACATTTTAGGAGCTTCTTAACAAAAGTCCCAAACTTTTCTATAATCCTAAATAAGACATTCATCTACCCAGTCCTGATTATTCAGAGAAATAGAGCTTAGCCAAGAAGACTAAATAAGACCTTATGGATAGTGAGTGAAAAATTCTCTACAACATCTATGGTCCAATTCATGTTGAGAGGGAGTGGAAAAGAATGACGAATGATGATCTAAGTATTCTTTTGAATGAAGCAGACATAGCCATGGTTGTCTGTCTCAGAATGCTTAACAAATACATATATGGTACGAGGCGTGTTGGTCGTCTTAGGCTTCATTGGGAGGATGTGGCAGGTGACACAAGAGAACTTCTCATGTTCTGGAACTGGAAGAGAGCAATGGATAGATCGAGATAACTGGCGAAGAATAAATAAGGATGCCTTGACTCGATAACGGGTTGTAGCGCCACTGAATTTAAAATAATTATTGATTATTGGCTAATTATTTCGAATTTAAAAAAATAAACTTAAGAAATATGTTTTCTCTTTTCTCCTTTAGTTGGATATCAAGTTCGTTAAGCTTGTATATCTAGCAGTTTTTTGCTAATTCTAACTAGCTGAAATCGTTAATTATATCGAATTTACAATATTTAAGATAGTATGGAGGAACGAAATATCGGTATTTAAGACCTTTCAGACTATGTCAATCAGAATAAAACCTATGTTGGATCAAACCCAACTAAATTTTACATCGATATAGCGGTTTTGAGGTATGGTTATTATTAAGGATAAGAAAGGGTCACATAAGGCCTCGACAATAACATTTACAATGGTATTACCAAATTAAGATATACAATATTTAATAGTATGTCTTGCCAAATTCGGCCGGTGACCTAAGTAGCCGCCGCTACTGAGCGCTTGAAGCATCCGCTACAAATGCAAGCGCATCCAAAATAGAGTTTCGGTAAAGGTATTTTTCCTTTGGAACCCTTCCTATGTTACAAATATTTATTTTCTTCCATTTTTTCGAGTAATCTTTCTTCTTCTTTTTTTTTTTTTTTTTTTTATTTTAATTTGGTCAAATTCTCTTTTTGGCAATACGGCACATGTGTTGGAGAATATAATATAAATATATATATATATATATACATAGGAATAAAATGAGTAATGTAGTCTGACTAGCACAGAAGGAAGTGGAAGCGGAGGTGGAGTAGTCTCCTGGGTCTACCTTTGGACCATTCTCACCACCACCACGTGTAAATTAGGCTTCCGTCTCCCTCGGGACAATTTGTAACTCCGTCTCTTTAACGCTGTTACCATTCCCTCTCCTTTAGTCCATTCAATTTCTGCCTTCTTCATTCTTTTTTCTAATACCATCTCATTGAAAAAGTAAGTGAAAATAAAAAAATAAGGCGGATCATGTCTATCAATTTCGATTGATGACTGCCAGTTTTGACTGCGTTTTCAAAGTGAATGCACTCTAGTATACCCTAGTTCGAAGCAGCACGAGTTTCGAAGACGATACAGAGGAATGTTTTACGATTCCTTTCATAACTAGAATACTTATAAACATTTAGTAATGGTGGGATTTAATAGTATTATTTTAGAAAGAAGTTAAGAAAGTTTTTTTAGCTATTCACAGGAAACGATTGAATTGACAGGACTTGAATATTGAATGGATTGCATCAGGAAGAGAGTTTCTTGATGAAAAAAAAGTGTCCTTTTTAGAGTGGCAATTCTAGTTACCTGTGAATAATTTCGATTTGTATAATGGAGAATCGAGTCAAAAATCGTGGTTCTCTTCCATTTTGAATCGTATCCCAGTTATGATATATGTCAATTGTAAGAATCCTTTCAACGAGAATGGCGACTTTGACTTGAAATAAAATAAATAAAATTAAAACAGTCCTTAAATTATGAAAATATGGCCTATCCTTCGACATAGTAAAAGTAGTCCTTTTCATGCGTAACCCACTTCTTTTCCTTATTTAGAAAGTTAGACGTGTGCTAGTTCGGACCGATTCTTGTATCGGGAAGAGAGTTTCTAGATAAAAAAAGTGTTATTTTTAGTGTTGTAATCCTAGTTATAAGTGAATTATTTCGATTTTCATCCTTTTAAAAGGAGAATCGAGTAAAAAATGGTGGTTTTCTTCCATTTTAAATCTTATCCTAGTTACAATATATATGCCAATTGTTAAGAATCCTTTATACGAGAATGACGACTTTAACTTAGAATAAAAAAAAAAATTAAAACAGTTCTTGAAATATGAAAATTGGGCATATCCTCCTACATAGTAAAAGTAGTCTTTTCCATGCGTAACCCACTTTTACCCCTTTTATAAAAAGTTAGACGTATCCTAGTTCGGACCGTTTCATGCGTCGGGAAGAGAGTTTCTAGAAAAAAAAATTGTCCTTTTTAGTGTGGTAATCCTAGTTAGCAGTTTTTTTTTTAGATTTGTATCCTTTTAAAAAGAGAAAAAAATAGTGGTTCTCTTCCATTTTGTATCGTATCCTAGTTACAATTTATGTCAATTGTTAAGAATCCTTTCAACGAAAAAGGCGACTTAAACATAAAATAAAATAAAAAAATTAAAACAGTCCTTCTTCTTATTCTTCCAGTGGCGCGACAGGCCGTGTAGGCCCTGGGCCTCGCGGTGTAATCTCCTGCTCCTGGGAGATTACACTCACGTTTCACGATGCATTTTGAAGTGTAGGGTCATCACTCCCTACGCTTAATTTTGTGAGTGGCCACCATTTGGCTGACGGGTTCACATACCCGGGGGAGAGGCTGTGAGTGAATTCCCATTTAATTACATCCCTATAAAAGCCCCGCCGGGACTGGGATTCGAACTCGAAATCTTCAGCATGAGAGACTAGCGCGCTAGCCACACAGCCACGGGCTCCCCTAATAAGGGTCCTTTTTAGTGTGGTAATCCTAGTTACCAGTGAATTATTTCGATTTGTATCTTTTTAAAAGGAAAATAGAGTATAAAATGGTGGTTCTCTTCCAATTAAATCCTATCCTAGATACAATATATGTCAATTATTAAGAATCCTTTCAACGAGATGGCTACTTTAACTTGAAATAAAATAAAAAAATTAAAACAGTCCTTAAATTATGAAAATCGGGCATATTCTTTGAAATAGTAAAAGTAGTCCTTTTCATGCGTAACCCACTTTCTTCCCTTATATAGAAAGTTAGACGTAAGCTAGTTCGGACCGATACTTGTATCGGGAAGAGAGTTTCTAGATAAAAAAAAAGTGTCCTTTTTAGTGTTATAACCCTTTTTACCCGTGAATTATTTCGATTCGTATCCTTTTAAAAGGAGAATCGTGTAAAAAATGGTGGTTCTCTTCCATTTTGAATCGTATTCTTGTTATAGTATCCTTTATACGAGAATGGCGACTTTAAATTAGATTTTAAAAAATCAAAAAAAAAAAAAAAAAAACCTGTACCACTACAACCCATGAAGGGTCTTGCTTGGGCTCAGTACATATAGAGATTCGTACTGTTTTTAGGCCAACGGCAGTGCAATGAGGTGATTAGGCCTTGATCACGCTCAGCCGCCAGGTTTTTCCCCAATTAATTTGGGTACCCACTTTATAGAGGCTGGGGCAGTCCTTAAATTATAATAATCGGGCATATCCTTCGACATAGTAAAATTAGCCCTTTTAGAGCGTTTATACTAAAGAAGAGGTATGGAGCCATATGGATAAGAATCGGAATACAAAGGTTCTCTCAAAGTAATAAGGGAAAGGGCATTGGGTGGAGCATTATATAAAAACCTGAAGAGATACTACGAAAAAAATACTGTATTTGAATTGAGAGTGATCAGATATGTTATAATATTTTTAATAAGGCATTATTTTTATGTTTCAGTGGTTATTTTTTATTGGAGAGGAGGGTTGATATTTTCCCTACTGCTTTGGTTGAGATAATTTTGGAGAACTCTTTCCTTCAGTTTCTGTATAGTTGCAGATTTCTTCTTAATAGATCATATTTGCTATTTTATTTTCAACCCGACTTTTTGCGGTTGAGAATTATCTACTCTACTTCTAAGATTTTGTTAGATGCTCACTTCAGTAAACAGATTCTTTTCATTTGAAGGGGTCTATAATATTTCTTAAGGGTTAGTCTAGTAAAGATGAATAGGTCAATTTAAGGTCATACCTCTTGAGATATATCGATCATAAGATAGGCACATGTCCACCTTTTTAATGTAATTTTCTATTTTCTTTCAAAACCTTCCATAGTAATAAAATATATTAGGTGTCCTCTAAAACAAATTTCCTGTATTCATAAAGATTCTATTGATGTAGCTAAGAAAGAGGAGGGGGCAGACTTTTGAAATGCTTTAGGTAAAGTCGTTAGGGTTTTGCGGTTGTTAACGACGCCCAGTGTGCAAAATCACCAATTTAGGTGGACAAAAGTCAAGTCAATTTGGAATTTTCCAGTGCTTCGCCTTTTTATTATTAGTCGGCAAGACCCTTAATACTAATATGTCCCGCCATACCGTGTTTACAAATAAATTGTAAATGAATCATTCCTGTACACACAAGTGCCTAATAGCTGGCTGGCAGTGGGATTATCTTAATTCGATGGTCATTTATTGTGTTCAAGGTATATTTAGAGCATAGTCTTTTTGCGTTTTTTGTTTTAACAATGGACATTGCTGAGAAAGGTAAGACATTATATTTCCAAACTCGTTATTGAGTATACATTGCAATCTCACCTGTAGAGTTAATTTAGCAATTAGTAAATGTATGCTCCTATTCAATAACGAAAAACTATATAACCCCCAAGTTACCCCAAAGATTTGTTTCATCAGTCGTTCTAGTCTTTGGATATAAAAAAGAATTTTTGTGTTTTTTTGCGTTTTGGGTGATACATAATATTTTTCAGAACAACTCTCTGAATCAAAAGTTTACAATCTATAATTTCAAGAATTTGCTAAATGATATAAAATACATCTACTTTGCAGCTCCGAGCCGTAATTAGATTTTTGTATTATTTTTCCGTATTCTGGGACTTCAAACGTAATATGTAGGGAAGTTTTAGATTTTAGAAAATAAATTTGATGTTTGACCACTGTGCGCTCGCCAATCGTGTCAAAATATTAATTAGTTTTTATATTTTTTTAAATATTTTTTTTCCGTAATCTGGGACTCCAAAGGTTAAATATAGATAGGTTTCAGAATTTTGTCCACCTAAATCGGTCATATTTTCCACAGTGCGACGGACACGGTCGTACCTATTACGTACGGTAAATTATAAATTGTTAGAATAGAAAATAGAATAGAAAAAAAAAATTATTCTGGGACTTTGTCCCTTAAGAATAACATGAAATTTACAAGTAAAGGTAGCACATCTGGCCAGATAACATTAAATAGACATAATTATGTACATAAGTAAAAGAGGTAGAAAAAGAAATTTATATAAATGTATGTACATCTTATGTACATACACATCTCTATGTACCAAAGATAAGAAAAAGTGTAAAAAAAGTAAAGTAAACAAATAGTAAATTGAAAGTAAGAAACAACTAATTTTGAACACTCAAACGAAAAATAATAATAATATATACATGTATACATGAAATAAAATGAAAAATAAATAAGAAGGTAAACATAGGATATTCATTCCTTATAACGATTATAATGAAAAATCTAATTTAAAATCAAACATTAACAAGCATTAACATTAGTCAGTTTGGAACAATAGGTGTTGGAAAAGGCGATATTTGAATGTGGATAAGGAAGAAGCATTACGTATATTGGAAGGAATGGAATTCCAGAATGTAATGGAACGGGCAAGAAAGGATCGATCGAAGGCTTTAGTTCTGTGGGATGGCATATAAAGGTCGGAATGGCGCGATCTTGTTTCAAGCAAGTGGACTGAGGATTTAAATTGAAGGAGACTGTAGATGTAGGATGGATGCTGGGAATTTATAGTTTGGTAGATAAATAACCCAAGGATGTACTGTCTGCGTATGGAGGGAAGGAGCCATTTCAACTCGGCATAGCGGGGGGTCACATGAGACCGCCTCGAGGTACCCAAAACAAATCTTAAAAAACAAGCAAGTTATAGTGCAAATCGAAAATTTCAAATTTATTTATGTAATTAACATTGTTATAATTGGTAATTAAATTACTGTCGAATGACTCAATAAATAATAATATATTTAAATCAATATATCATTATATTCAAGCTTAGAAAAAAATAATACGATTTAACCAAGTATTCATAAAATCATAACGATCTTTTTTTACCGCCCTTTAAAATATCTCTCCCACAAGGGTCATAAACCAAGCGATCAAGGGACATACCAAAGCAATTATAAAGTTTATTTTGACTATTTATCAGATGATAGGACAATCTCGGGCAAGCGTAACCTGCTCTAAATTAAGCATGTAGATTAGTCCCAAACCGGACTCAGAGGGATTAAGTATTACAAGCTGTGGAAGCTTATTTGTGAGCAATGTAAATCTCATAATCAATAGAGTGTATTACTCTACCTATGAAACCTTCCAATAGATATATATTATCTCGCTATTAATGATTAGATCAGTATCTCTGTAATATTTAATCAATATTTCTAGAATTACTTGAGTTCAAAACGTTTTCTGACTTCACACTTAATATTATGCGTGCACAACACTTTCATTTATTTGAAAAGTTTTAATGAATAATTTTCTTATTTCTTTTCTTTTTTAAAAATGTTTGTCCCCGCAACAAACGACTTTCATTTATCATCGTAAATAAAATCAATTAAATAAATTTAAAATTAAGTCAGACTTGGAAAAAACTTTTGTATTTAAACATATTTATTGATATTTACATCTGTATTATGATATACAACAAGTAAATGTGATGGACATAGTAAACTGACATGAAATACATCAAGAGACGCCATCAATTGGCAGCACCCCAAAAATATTTTAAACTAGAAGGTCTCGTTGCCATCTTCTTTTCAGACGCCTCGGAGGATTATCAGGAATCGAATTGGATGATAAGATAGAAACTAGTGGATTAGAGTGGAAATGGAGTTTTTCATGGAATGATTGATGCCTGGTTCGGGCTAATTCAGTAACATATGGGATATTAAGGTCTTTATGGATGAGCATATTCGTGACAAAGTAAGGAGCGTTAAGGATTTTACAAAGGATTTTGGATTGTAAGGATTGGATGCGAGAAGAATTTTATGGCTTAGTAGAGCCCCATTGCTCTACTCCTTAAGTCCATATCGGTCTTAGATGGTCACATAAATAAGTCTTTTGTAATTAAGTGAATGGGTGGAGCGTTTGTAAGTGTTGAAGCAGTCGAAAACGTCGGGCAGTTTCTTGTCGTTTCAGTCCTTTATGGGGATTCAAAGTCAGATGTTTGTCAAGGTGGAGTCCTAGGTATCGAATCTGTTCAACATGGGGCTAGTAGAGTGTCATTAAAGGATTCTGTGGGGCAGGAAGTCATTGGTTTACGACGAAGGCTAAAGGTTATTTGGTGGGATTTATTAGAATTAATTTTAATCCTCCAATTATGGCACCATACTTCAAGGTCTCGGATGTGGGATTGAAGAGTATGGGATGCAGTAAATGGATCATTATCTACAGATGGCACACACGTGTCATCAGCATAGGTAGAAAGGAAAGTGTTAGGATGTGTTGGGATATCAGCTGTATAGACTGTATAAAGAACGGGTCCTAGGATGCTGCCTCGAGGAACACCAGCAGATTGAGAAAAAAGGGAGGAATAGGAACAGTGGTGATTTATTTTGAAGTATCTATCAGCAAGGAAGGACTGTATAATAAGAAAATAAGTATGAGGGAAAAATAGACGGAGCTTGTTAAGCAATCCCGGGTGCCAGACTCGGTCAAAGACCTGTGGAAATAACTTAAATTAAAATTATTTAAAAATAATTCACTTGATTTCGATGGAAACATGTGTTTCAGATAAAAAAATGAACAATATAAATTATTATCTACAACAATCACTTAAATGAATTGAAAAAAAAAATATATTCTCAGTTCAAGTCCCCTTGGAATAACGAACAATGCTATGAAAATATAATACACACACATACATATATATATATATATATATATATATATATATATATATATATATATATATATATATATATATATATATATATATTCCTCACAAATATAGTAATCTTACTAAAAAAGAAATAAGATGTTAAACAATTTATCATAAATATACTCCTATAAAATTAAATGTATCAAGGAAAATATAAAATAAAAGATAGAAACAAAAAGAAAAGGTAAAAAGAAAAATAGAGAAAGAAAGAATGAGAAAAAAAAATGTTATAAAAAAAATAAATGAAAATTAGCCCCAGCTCTAAGACATTTCAATTTAAAGACAAGAACATAAAATATTTTTTTTTTTAAATGTACACAATTTTTCTATTATATATATATATATATATATATATATATATATATATATATATATATATATACATATCCACATATATGTCACTCACAGTAGATAAAATCAAATCAGCATAATATTATTTTATTTTAATATATTAACGTTATCAAAGAATTTCGAAATTATTGAAAATATGTAATTATTAAAAACAATGGCACTGAACAACGGCTTAAGGTTTTCGAAAATAAGGTACTGCGTAAAATATTTGGCCCGAAGAGAGATGAGGCCACTGGGGAGTTTAGAAGGTTGCACAACGCAGAATTGCGGAATTTGTACCCTGCCTGTGAATATAATTGAGTTGATAGG
The DNA here is from genome assembly GCA_023052935.1 of Piezodorus guildinii. NCBI lineage: Eukaryota > Metazoa > Arthropoda > Insecta > Hemiptera > Pentatomidae > Piezodorus > Piezodorus guildinii. The sequence continues at coordinate 52,596,734 of CM041295.1, forward strand.
ATCGCGAATACTCAAATGGGCGCGTAAAATTGTTGGGCTCGGTGAGGAACGGATTCCGAGAAAGTTGGTATTCGCTGATCCGACTGGTAGGCGTTCGAAAGGTAGGCCGGAGCGTCGATGGGAAGATTGCATTAAGGCTGATCTCGGGGGCTTGGGCTTGAACATTGAACGAGTCTGTGCAGGCGAAGTTTGGTGTTATCGGCATCGAACCTTCGGGTTCGGTAAGCCTATTATTATTTTTATTATATAATTATTAAATGGCTGAAAAATGGTTGTTTAAGATTTGTGCTGTATGAATCAACGAAAAACTGAAATCAAGCTCAAGTAAGTTACCTAAATAATTTCAAAGACTTGTAACATACTGAGTTAGGGTTTTACAGCAGGATTTATTTACTGTGATATAAAAATCGCCTATTTGTCTACTATTTACTGTTTACATAGAACTAATTTAAGAAAAAGTGCATGCTTCTGTAGGCAAAGCTTCCACGGAGTCACCCCTGATGAAGGCCCACATTGTAGGCCGAAACGTCGGCACATAATTAAAATAACGCTTATTTTTAATTGTGTTTTTTAGTTTATGACCGCACCCCCAACCATCTTCCTCATCTAATTTCTCTACGGTCAACAAAACTCCATCATTAAGAAAAAGTGCATCCAATGGAGTTTTTCCAAGTAAGAAGATAACGCCCCTTGTAACACGTCCAGTATTACATAAGCTTGTTTTCGGGGAATGGATCTTAATGTTTTTAGACTGGCCTGCGCTTTCAACGGACCTAAATCCAATTGAAAATTACTGGCAACATCTTTCCAAAGAAGTTTACCGGAAAGGAGCTTTTCATAGGGACAATGAACTCTGGAATAAAATTGTCATCTAAAATAAAAACTGGAACACAAGGATTAATTAGAAATCTTTGTTTATCAATGAACAGACGGTTGTTGTTGGTAGTTGAAAATAGTGGAAACACCAGACACTATTAATCCAGAGAGTTTAATTTATTATTATTAAGTTGTTAACTATCATTTAAAAAGATAAGAGATAGACCTTAAGTGTCCCAAGTCCCAAGTAACATAGTGAGTCGGGCTTCTACAGCAGGAGTCATTTACTGTAAAATAAAAATCGCCTATTTGTCCACTATTTACCTTTCCTACTTTTTCCTATCTTATAAATAAAGTTGTGGAAGATAATGGGGAATGATGAACAACGGATAAAACTAACTTATTGTTGTTGACAATAATATAATAAATTATTTTACCAAAACACATGTTTCTATCGAAACTCAATGCAATTATTTCTTGAACCTTTTTTTTATCTCTAACTGCATTTAAAAATACTTAAATTCATTCGAACGAAGGAGGTAAATGAAAGTCGTTTGTTGTGCGCACCAGATTTTTCAGCTTTGAGTCAATGAAACTATTAAAAATTTGTTTCAATGAGAGATTAAAGTTTTTTGAGGCACAAACCAAATTTTAAAAAAATTAAAGGATTAAAATCTGTTATTAATTTGATAATTGAATGCTGGACCTGCTATCCAAGCTAAATATCGCTTAAAGATCAAGAATTAGGGAGTTTATTAAAGACCAAAACAGCCAGAATCAGACATTGACATCAGTACAAGCTCCGTGGCAGGAAATTGTATCGATGCATCCAAGCTATTGACAGACGACCGCGGAAGTTGTCCAATCTATATTTCCATATCCTCCTTCCGTTTGAGACAGTTTAGGTTCGGTTCCGGCTATGTTGGAACTGATTAGGCAAAATGTGACGTAAATTCTTATCACAATACAAACAAAAAAACTTAAATTAATGAGTGCCAAAACTAAATACAAAACAAGAGGCACAAATGTATTATTAGGTTATTGTTGGAAGGTGCCCAAACAAAGATTTGAGTTTTTCAAACAGCAGTATACTGGTTTACTGTTTAAGTTTCGCTAAGTCAGGCATCATCAGGAATGATAAAAACTAAAACCAAAATAGCATAGAAATGGTTCATGAATTAAGCAAATAGATAGATAGTAAGTTTTATTAACACATGTACAAGATACTAGCTTTTGTTAATTATATTTGGAATGATTTCGGTTTTCCTTAAAATCAACAATTTAATTTGACCAGACACTATTTTAACATGTAGTAGAATATATTAATAGTAGTAGGAGAAATATACAAAAACCTACACAAAAGAGAAAGAAAAATATAAATAAATAACAATAATAATAATAAATAAAATAATTTAATAATAATACGTAAATAAAAATAATAATTGTTAGGTTCTTTTTTAATTAAATTAATTCTTTTTCATTCAACATTTTTTTTTTTTTTTTTCCTTCTCCCTACCTTTCGGCCTTTGCTATTTTCAAGAGATCTTTAATATTCTTTCATATTGAACGTATATAAAAAAATATACATTTTATCATATTTAAAAAGAAAACTATTACAGGCTGACCAGCCCTGTCATGCTTGTTATCACCACTACTACTAGAGTAGGTCAGCCTGTAATAGTTTTTTTTTAAATGTGACAAAATGTATATTTTTTATATAAGTGCATTTGAAGGAATATGAAAGATCGCTTGAAAATGGCAAGGGCCGAAACGCAGGGAGAAGGATAAGAGTAATAAAAAAATGTTGAATGAAAAAGAATCAATTTAATTAAAAAAAAACCTAACAATACATTTATTCATTCAAACAAGTTCAATTGTAATAAAAATTAAAAAAATAATAATAATAAAGTAAAATATTTAAATTGACAAATATAATATAATAAATAAATATTATAATAGAATGGGATTAATATGATAATAATAATTATTATAAAGTATTTGTACGAATAAATCAAATGGAGACAGTTGCATGCGTACAATAAGACAGTAAATAAAAAACTATTAAACTCATATATATATATATATATATATATATATATATATATATATATATATATATATATATGTACATATATGTGTATAATATTGTTTAAGTTAGATTTATTATGATTATAGATTTATTATAATGAATATTCCTTTGTCGAGTGCGGTACATGTGTAAACAATCGTCCGAAACGACAAAATCGAGGTGGTGTGATGATTTGTGAGCTATAACTACCTCAGGGAAGTACCCTTTGTTGCGAGTCAACCAGAAGTAATGTTTACATAGAACTAATTTAAGAAAAAGTGCATCCAATGGAGTTTTTCCAAGCGAGAATTGTTTTTGTTTTTTTTGCATGATAAAGCCCCTGTCACACGTCTCGTATTACAAAAGCTCGTTTTTGGAAAATGGATATTAATGTGTTAGACTGGCCTGCGCTTTCACCGGACTTAAATCCAATTGAAAACTTGGAGGAGCTTTTCATAGTGACAATGAACTCTGGAATAAAATTTTAATGTCAGCGGAAAAAATAAAAACTGGAAAACCAGAATTAATAAGAAATCTTTGTTTATCAATGAACAGACGGTTGTTGTTGGTAGTTGATAATAATTGAAACACGATACAATATTAATCTAGAGAGTTTAATTTATTATTATTAAGTTTTTAACTATCATTTAATAAGTGTGCACTATTATTTGACCACTTAAATTTCATTTTTTAAAAAAAAATGTATACATATTGGTATCATTAAAAAAAAAATTCAATTATATTTTTAAAACCTAATATTTATTTATTCTTATTCCCTCCGATTCAGAAATCGGATGTGCACTTTTTTTTTTCCATTAGTGTACACAAATTATTAAAAAAGAACTCACTAGAGGGTAATCACTTGTAGCTGGGTGGTTAACATAACAGCCTCCTATGCCAAAGGTCACGGGTTCAAACCCGCAGGTGGTCCTAGGATTTTTTAATAGGAATGAAAAATCCTTAGTTATGCCGTCCTCCAGATGGGACGTTAAAAGTTGGTCGCGAGCCTGTGCGATGTCAGGTACTCGTTAAAGATCCATATCCTAATAAAAGTATAGAGTGCCTCTCTCAATAAAACATATAATTGAGAACTGCACCAAATTCCATGTTCTAATGGATAAATTTAATCTACCAAGATTGTTGAGTGAGAGCTTGAAGGGCTCTAGTGAAACAATTAGTTCACTACTGAGGTTCGTCAAAGAATGTCATCTGCTCCCGGAACTATAAGAAAAAAAAAATAATAAATAAAAATAAAATAACAAATTGGAATAAATTCACAAATCTAGAAAGTGTTAAAATAAATAAACAATAAAATAAAAAAGAAGGAAAAATAAATGAATAAAAAGAAGAAAAAAGAGTTTTAAAAAATCTGTTACAATTTTAATCGGTGCTAATAACCAAGAGGTTGAGCTCCTATTCCAATACCCTAACCCTCCTAATAAAACCCGGATAGGCAAAATTTAGTACTCCCACTGTAGCATCGTCCGATTAGCCATAGTAGCATAAAGTGACGTTTAATAAATAAACAAACAGAACTCACTAGACTGTTAGCAAACGTAAAACTCGTATACAGGTCTGAACAGGCAATGACCTATGAAACTTGGAATAAATTCGCGCGCCGCACAGTGGAAAATATGACCGATTTAGGTGGACGGAATTCTGAAACTTGTCCATATTAAACCTTTGGGTGGTTGAACCGGAAAAAAGCATGAAAAAAAATATTTAAAAAAATTATAAAACTAATTAATTTTTTGACATGATTGGCGAGCGCACAGTAGCCAAACATCAAATTGATCTGCTAACATCTAAAACATCCCTACATTTTACGTTTGAAGTCCCAGAATACGGGAAAAATAATACAAAAAATCCAATTATGGCTCGGAGTTGCTGAAACCTGCAAATAGATCTATTTTATATCATTTAGGAAACCCTTCAAGTTATAGATTGTGAAACTTTTAATTCGGAGTGTTGTGTCTGAAAAAAATTATGTTTCACCCAAAACGCAAAAAATCGCAAAAATTCTTTGTAATATTTAAAGACTAAAAGGATTGATGAAACAAAGACTACAAGCAAATCCTTGGGGTACCTTGGGGGTTATATAGTTTTTCGTTATTGAATAGGAGCATACATTTACTAATTGCTAAATTAACTCTACAGGTAGATCGCAATGTATATTAAATAACGAGTTTGGAAATATAAGGTCTTACCTGTCTCAGCAATGTCTATTGTTAAACAAAAGCAAAAAAAAAAAAACTTGGAGCTAAACACACCTTGAACACAATAAATGCCCATCGAATAAAAATAATTCTACTGCCGCTTATCAGATACTGGTGCGATCAGGAATGATTCGCTCATTTACTATTTATATTTAAACACGGTAAAGCGGGAAATATTAGTATTAAGGTTCTTGTCGACTAATAATAAGGTGAAGCACTGGAAAATTCCAAACTTTTGACTTGACTTTTGTCCCCCTAAATTGGTAATTTTGGTCGTTAACACCCGCAAAACCCTAACGACTGTACCTAAAGCATTTGAAAAGCCTGCCACCTCCTGTTTCTTAGCTACATCAACAGAAACTCTATGAACATAGAAAATTTGTTTGAGAGGAGACATAATGTACTTTATTTTACTGTGGAAGGTTTTGGCACTGGTGCGAAAAGGAATGATTCACTCATTTACTATTTATTTTTAAACACGGTATGGCGGGAAATGTTAGTACTATAGGTCTTGTCAACTAATAATAAAAGGGTGAAGCACTAGAAAATTCCAAACCTTTAACATGACCTAAATTGGTTATTTAGCCCAGTATGTGCCGCCCCACAGAGCAGACATTGAAAATCGGCGCATGAACTAGTTAAATAATAATAGGCTTACCAAAACCGAAGGTTCGATGCTGACACTACCAAATGCTGCCTACATGATTTTTTTTGTCCTAAGCTCAGATTTCTACCGGTAAGTATAATTCTAAAGGCAGTTACAATGATTTTTTTTTTTAATATATTGCCCTTTAAGTAATAGATAAGATGGATATGGAATTACCTGTGGTACGCGTCGTCCGATAAGAGTAGTGCGAGCCACTAGTGGTACGCGCCATCTCATGGGACGGATGAGAAGACAGATTACGAGCCGGCGTGAACGTGTTAAAAAAAAAAAAAGTAATAAGGTATGTTGCTATTAGTGGGCTGGCGAGGGAGGTGGGGACAATAAAAGGAGTGAATCACGGCGAAGACAGAACCCTAAGGTCACGGGGAGAACCCTTTCCCAGCCCATCTCCAGGAGCAGAAGCCGCCAGGCAATTTAACCAAGATCATTTAGACGATTCATTAAAAATTTATAAAGCATAAGGTTATTAATTGTTTCAGTACAAAATAAAGTATTCATATTAAATAATTACTATAGCTTAGTTGTGCCAAGACCAAAACATACCTGGACGACACACCAGACTTGTTATTCCATTGCTATTGTTTACAACAATATTCCTCCATATTTTCAATTTTCTCACACAAATCCTCCAAAGTATTCAAATTATTACTACAATGTTAAAATATGGGCGAATTCCCTCTGTGAAGAAAAAATTGCTGAATTGTTGAATCCAAATTACTCATCGCTATAGACATGTCGTCAATCCCAGCCTGCGTCACTCATTCTGATATTTATCCTGTATACAAGTATATGTATGCTTTATTGACTATTGATTTTGTTAATTTCTTACTGTGTACTATGTTATGTTTCTTTATATTGCTTATTATGTAATTCAATCTTGTATTTACTTGCCTTCATTGTATATCTTGTATATATGAATTTGTATTCTTTATTTCTTTTGGTTTAGTCAATTACTACTTCATACTGTGTACTGTCTTACTCCTTTATAAATGTATTTTTATATTCCTTATGTATTATATTGTTTTGTGCTGTGTAGTGTGTTGCTGTTTCTTTATAAAAATTGTGTTATATTATTTAAGTATTGAAATGTATCATACTGTGTACTGTGTTACTGTTTGTTATTGTATTTTTATTGAATTGCCGCAGGTGGACTCCTTTCCCACACACGGGCTCGCCTTAGTGGGATAGGGATAGTGACTTCTACTTGATCTGTAAAATGTCTGTATTTTGATTAAAATACAGTAAAATACATTAAACAGCACAATTTATTCTTCCATATCTTTTTTATTTTCAATGTTACACAAATTGTCAGATGTATTCAACGTTTCGGGGCTTTTTCCCCATTATGAAGACTAACATTTTTTTTAAAAACATTTTGCATTTAGTTATATTTATTAAATAATTTTTTTCATAATATATAATTAACTACAAATTACTTTTTTATATCTGTACATACTAATTTTCTATAGCTCACAGCTACATCAGCTTATAAGGTTGACTATTGGCTCACTGTTTTTTCTATTGTAAACTTTGTACTTTATTATTGTTACATTAATCTAATTCCTGAGGTCTGTATTGCAAAAGTATAAAAAATTCAAATGCTACAGCGTTATCAACAAATAGCACAAAATATCAACATAAATTTAATTTTGAAAATATAAAAATACTAGATACATCTAAAAATAATAGAAATAGAAAAACACTAGAAGCAATTTATATAACCAAAAATAACAAAACAGTTAAATATAAAACAGATACAAAAAATCTAGGTACTCATTAAGCTGACATAATAAAAAACAGGGAGCCATTAGTCAACCTTATAAGCTAATGTAGCTGTGAGCTATAGAAAATTAGTATGCACAGATAAAAAAGGTAATTTGTAGTTAATTATATATTATGAAAAAAAATTTAATAAATTAATGAATGAATGAATAACTTTATTTGCTTTCGGGGTAATCCCATACAAATAGAGCTGGCTTCATAACAAATATATAATACAAAACATATTTCAATAAAAGAGTCAACAGTATACTAATTCACTACGTTATCAGTTCTAGGTACACTAAATAATAATAAATTACAATAAAACTTATACCAAAATAACGCAAAGACAATTTATGAATAATATAATAGTTTCCAATATAATAAATATATTATTTTACATAGTATGGCGAAACTCGATAAATAATATAATAAAGTTAACAAATAAGCTTATTCATTTATTATAAATTATCTGATTTGGTAACATTGTCTAGCATAATAATAAATGTTTTTTAATTCCTCAATATCTTCGGTGGTAAACAGGGCGATAAAATTTGTACTGTTCATATTTAAGACTCTAGGTATGTAATGGGTTTGGAACGGTGCGTATATACTTGGAAACCCCATATTGCCCAAATTTCCCGAAGAACAATAAGTACCCTCAAATATTTCCATCGCTTCCGCCATCTTCTTCCACTATCCATTCGTAATCTCCTTGTATCCGCACATATTTTCCCCCACTTTGACTATTGCTGCTTAGTATATGGTGGCTTCCCGACGGTGCTTGAGGACAGGCTAAAACGAATCATGAACATATTTTTAAGATTTGTCGTCAGTGCTCCAAAGAGGTCTCATGTGACCCATTTTTACGGCGAGTTAAATTGGCTCCTTCTCCAGATCCGCAGACAATATTTCTAGGATCATACCTTTACCAAATCATTAACTCCCAACACCCTTCATACATTCACAGTCTCCTCCAATTTAAATCTTCAGTCCATTCACTCGAAACAAGATCGTGCCATTCCGACCTTTACTTTCCTTCCCATAGAACTAAAACTTTTGATCGTTTCTTCCTTGTCTGCTCCTCTACTTTCAGGAATTCTCTACCTACTCATATCCGCCATGCTGCCTCTCTCTCCTCATTCAAATCCCCACTTTTCCAATACCTTTGATTATCCCAAAAAGTCGCTTAAAACTATGATATTTATATTCCTAACAACACACTTTGAAAGAAAAGTAATATTTGTTCATGGTCTATATTTAAACGATGTTTATTAATTTATATTTAAGTTTTTCCAACACAATATTTTCTAAGAATTGTTTTTATTTTATTTTTTCATTGTATATATATTTTTGTATGTATGTGTGATATACACACATAAATTAACCCATAAATGTAATAAGTAATAATTATGTTCCTTCGGTCTATTGGCCAGACATGTTGTATATTTAAACTGTACAAAGCTGTTATTCATAGGAGACACAGTCCCATAATAAAAATTATTATCTATCTATTTCTGTTTCTATACGGAGCATCGAATTAAAATGTGGAATAAGTCCTCTCTTTCGTTGAGGTTACATAGAGTGCAGTTTTCCTTGGGTTTAAAATGGTAATATTGTTGAATGTGAATTTAATATTGTAATTTCCTGAAAGTCTTAATTGTGCAAATATTTTTATGACAGGATGTTTAATGATAGGTAAGCTTGAGGTTTATGTCCGTTGTTATGAATGGACGGATAAAGTGGGTTGTATTTACCGGGGGTGTTTATTTTTGTTAATCTATTGTCTCCATATGATTTGTAAACAGTATCATTGTTTTGAGCTTCTCTAACTGAAAAATAGCTGGGTCTTCTATTTCTAATATAGACTGTTTATTCGACTTAATATACAGTATAATAGGTGAAACCAGTTATATATATTTTTGTTCTTCATTTGTGGGTTTATGCGTTTTCTTTAGTATATTGAAGCATATTTTTGGGAGTCGGTTATCACTGAGTTTTAAAATGTTATGCACCCAAGAGAGAGAAAGCTTTAATATTGAGATTAGGCAATGGGGAACATTAAATTCCGACAGTATTAATAAATAAGGTATAGGGAGTTTAATCAATATCGTTAGAGCCGTTTTTAAGAAAATCGTAAAATGGTGCAAAATGTATGGTATAAAGTGGCTCTTCTCGTTAGCCGATTTTTATAAAAAAAAAAGTTGCTGTAACATCTCGGGCGTATAGATGTCTTAAATATGAAATGTCAGTTTCATAGGACTTTTCTTTTACGAGCGGGAGTTACCACACACAGACCTATTTGCGGGACTTGGTCATTTGGATTCAGGAGACCATAAAACGTGTATTTCCGTTGAAAACTGGAATTCGAAAAAAATTTCACGATCGCAATACTTTCCCTTACTATATATTTCATATAAGGGTAAGTGAAAGTAATAAAATAAATACTGTCCAAAACTGTAAACAGTCGGAAAAAAATAAGTAATAGTAAATAAATGAACATTTAAAGAACCACACGCATACTTAAAATGGAAATAATTTTTTTTGATATACCGTCTGGCAGGAAGTTGGTCTACTTATACTGTGTACTGGGTAATTCATTGTCATAAAAATTCATTGTTTTGATTAACCTGTTTTTTTGGGTTCATATAAGTTTTTTCATGAGCGTACACAGTTAAATGCTTTGATCATTTGAAACAAATATATTTATAAGAATATAAACCAGGTCTAATCCCATGATTTTTATTTTATATATTATAATATTATCATCATATGTACTGTAGAAAATTCATCCTTTTGTTTTACATATTGCTTTTGGTTCATATATGTTTTTTCATGAACGTCTTAGGTTAAATGTTTTGTTCATTAAAAACAAATATTTTTTTTAAATATTAAGGTATCGAAATCCCATGATTTTTTTTTTTTTTTTTTTTTTTTTTATATATATATATGGTAGCTATTACCACCGCAACTCCTTTAAAAAAATCATATTTTTGCTTAAATCATTGATTTTGGCTCATTATATTTTTTTAATGGAACATCATACTTTACGTTACATTTAGCAGCAAGAAAGAAATGTCCTTTTTTTAGAGTATCATGCATGCAAAATCTCATTATTTTTATTATTATATATTGTAGCCAGTATGATCACAAGTACAGGAAAAATTCATTGTTTTGCTTAAATAATGGTATTCGGCTCATATTATTTATTTCCTTAAATATCCATAGTTTAAATAAAATTTTTGTTCATTGAAAACAAATATTTTTCTTTATATTAAGCAGGTAAAATCCCATAATTTTTATTATTATTGTTCGTAGCTAATATGATGGTATGTATTATTGAATTTTTATTTTATCAATTGATGTACCGCATTTGGTTCATAATTAATTGTTTTTGAACTATTCGTTTTGCTTTACAATTTTTATATTTGTATACATGATATTTTTTTTATAGTTATTGGAGCGTCATGGATTAATTATTTATTTATTCTAAAAATAACCGTAGTTTATTCATATAATCTGAATTTTCCGTGCTGTTTGATAGAAAAATAAATAGAATTTTATTTCTTTGAGTAAGCCTGCGTCTTTGGGAACGCCGAGGTTATGAAAACACCAAAGTTTTGGTAGCTGTAAATTAGAAACTAGTTAAGATAGAATACTAATATTTTGTATAACATCATTACTACATGAAGGTATACACCGTGCCAAATTTCATGAAAATCTGAGATCCTAAAATTTCTGGATGAATTCGCATGGAATGACCATGAATGTTAAAACATAAGAAAATTTATATTTAATGAAAAAAAAAAAAAATTAAAATTAACCATCAAATTACTTCCACATCTAATCCATAATGCTCTGAAGATCCTAAATGCTTCTTATTTTGCCACAAAACATTCCATTAAGAATATTCCATTAGCTGCAGACAGACTGAATTAGATACGCCTCCTTCCATTCCAGACTCCCAGCCCCCTCGAAACCGCTTGCCCGTATCCTCTCATCACCATCTTATTGCCCATAACCCTTTGAAGTGTCTGAAAAAACGGTGGCTTCGAGACCAGCTAATGAATTAAATAATGAAGTGCTACCGCTGGGTAGTTTCTTCACATGAGTTCATCAAGTCAATAGTTACTTTTCCACATTTACTAATTGTATTTTTTTTTATACAGTTGTAAAAATTAATAAATAAATTTAAAAAAAAAACATCAGGTACCGGCAACACACGACTTTTACTTACCTCCGTTATTTATATCAATTTATGAATTTTTAAACAAATTTAGAAACGAAAATAAATTGTTAAAGAATTATTTACATTGGATTTTAATAGAAACATGTGTTTTATTAAATAATCCATTATATTCTTATCTACGTTTATCGGTTTGTTTCATCGGCTTTTCATCAATCTCCGTTAACTTTTACAATAGTATGTATAAGATAATATTTTTTCTAAAATCTTTAGCATTCCAACAGTATATTATTAATCTGTATTACTGTTATTGTGTTCAAAAACAAAAAAATGCATTAAAAAAATATTTTTGTAGTTATCTCCTTTAGGATATCGAATTCGTTCAACTTATATATATTTACCTGTTTTTTTAGCAATGCTAATCAGACGATATGGTCAATTTCATAAAATCTACTAAATTATAGATACTTTAGAGCAAGAAATTTTGAAATATCGGCATTTAAGCAACGTCAGACAATTTCAATCAGAATGAAACCTAAATTATATTAAAGCGCGTCAAATTTTTCATTGATGTAGTGAGTTTAATCAAATCATTCGAGCAGTTTTTGAGAAAATCGTAAATAGGTGCAAAATGCTTGGTATAAAGTGGCTCTTCTAGTTAGCTTATTTTGATTAAAACGTTGCTGGAACATCTCCGGCGTATAGTTGTCCTAAATATGAAATTTCAGTTTCATAGGACTTTTCGTTTTTTCACTGGACTTACCACACAGACACGGAACTTTTTGCGAGACTTGGTCATTTGGACTAAGTGAACCCTAAAAAAAGTATTTCCGTTGAATACTGTAATTCGAAAATTTTCACGATCGCAATACTTTCCCTTACTATATATTCCATATATAGGTAAGTGAATGTAAAAAACGACATACTCCTTTCCAAGGACATGCAACATTGTTCGCATTAATAAATATTTATTAGGTGTGAAATTTAGTTTTATTTCTCGCCGTTTTAGGCTACTTCAACATTTACTTGACAAACGGTCAAATCTTCTTCTGAACTATAAAAGGGTCCTCATCTACATGAATATCATAAGACCAATCTGGACATACGGAGTAGAGCTTTGAGGCTGTACTAAACCATCAAATTCTTCCCGCATCCAATCCTTACAATCCAAAATCCTTCGTAAAATCCTCAACGCTCCTTACTTTGTTACGAATAAACTTTAAAAGCTCATCCATAAAGACCTTAATGTTCCCTATGTTACTGATTTGGCCCGAACCAGTTATCAATCCTTTAACGACAAACTCCATTCCCATTCTAACCCAGTAGTTTCAATCCTTTCTTCCTCTTCAATTCCAGATAATCCTCCGTGGCGCCTGAAAAGGAAATTGCCCCGGGACCTTCTAGTTTGGTATATTTTTAGATTGCTTCCAATGGGAAGCTTCTCTACACGTGTATCATGTCATTGTATTATATAACATCACATTTACTTGATGTATTTTTTTTGTTAATACAGATGTAAATACCAATAAAATGATTTTTAAAAAAAATGTTTTTTTTTTTACTACTTATTAAGTGTAATAAAAGTTTACTAAAGAAGCATATTCGGCACCCATTTTTTTTTTTTTTTTTTTTAATGTTCATATTTGGCACTTTGAACAATAACTTTGCTGACCACTGGTATAGCCCAATGTCCGATTGTTTACCTTAGCACTTGTATTACGGTCCCTGAATACGAAAACTTAAATGGATTTTACTACTGCTTATCGTCACAAGCAATAAAGGTGTCTCACTACTAAGCGTCTTGACTTTAGACCTCCTGGGAATGGAACAGTCATAAAAGGGAATCTTACAGTTTATACCGACTTTAATTTCCTCTTGCTCGGTGCTTCTCTTCATTCCTACACGTATTCAAGTACCTCTTCCACTTCAATATCTCAAGCCTTTTTCTTTATCACACTCTCAATCTCAGAACTTGGAGATCCATTGATGGGATAAAATAACACAGCATTTCAATATTACAAGTATTTTAATTTACTATTTAATATTAAAGGTTTATTTATTTTTTTTACCTCCCGCAAGTCTGTATTTCGCACGAAATAGTTACTAAAACTATGGTGATCGTGTTGATATTTGAAACGAATTGAAATAAAAATATATTTTTATTCTGGGACCAAGTCCCTTTAGAATAAAGACAATACACAATAGAAAAAAATCCTTACGGTCTAGTTACTTTTTTACTGAAAAAACTCTATATTCTAGAACGTCCTAGTTAGAGAAAAGGAAGTGAAGAGAATATAACCAGGCTATAGGAGTGTACTTCAATCCGTGAAACAGAGAATAAATAAAATTTAATGTTGAACCTATTAGATGGTCCTAGGAATTTTAAAGGGAGTGAAAAATCCTTCCTTATGCCGTCCTTCAGAGAGAACGTAAAATGGTGGTCCAGTGCTAAGTCAAGTACTCGTTAAAGATAACCCATACTAATAAAATCTGGATAGGCAAAACTTAAGGCTTCCACTTGAGCATAGCCATAATAATACAAAAATGAGGTTAAATAAACAAAAATAATCGAACATTTAAAATTTACACAAGAAGGTATTTATTCAAATAATCATAAATAAATCAAATATCATTCATTATCTTTGGCGATACATGATACATATTATGTTCATTATTTCCGACTCAAAATCTTCCTTCCCATCAGTTTGGATTCCGTCCTCAGCATTCCACAGTTCAACAGGGGCTCCGAGTAGTAGACCATATTTCCTCAGCTCTTGAATGCAAAGAGTATTGTTCTGGTGCGTTTCTGGACATTGCGCAAGCATTTGACCGGGTATGGCACACTGGATTACTCTTATAGCTGAAAACCCATTTACCCCAGTCTCTATACCTCATTCTCCGATCCTATATCTCAAACCGTTCCTTCCGAGTTCGCTGTGGTGAAGAATTTTCTAAACTTTATCCCGTTGAGGCCGGTGTTCCTCAAGGCAGCGTCTTGGGACCCGTCCTCTACATCCTTTACACTGCTAATATTCCTACACATCCTGATACTTTTCTGGCAACTTTTGCAGACGACACCGCCATCCTATCATCCAGTTCCAATCCTGAAACAGCATCCTTAAACCTTCAGAGACACCTTTTTCTTATCGAACACTGGTGTAATAACTGGCGTGTAAAGGTGAACGAAGCCAAATGTAAACACATAACCTTTACTCTTAGACGAAAATCCTGTCCGCCAGTTTATTTCAACTCATTACCAATTCCTCTCTCAGATACAGTCCGGTATCTTGGCTTACTGTTAGACAAAAGATTGATTTGGAACCCACATACAAGACTTAAAAGACAAGCTCAACCGACGATTCGGACAGTTATACCGACTACTCAACAGAAAATCTGAACTTACAGTTGACAACAAATTATTAATCTACAAGACAATACTGAAGCCCATTTGGACCTACGGACTTGAAACAGAAATTTCATATTTAAAACAGCTATACGCCCGAGATGTTACAAAACTTTTTCATCAAAATCAGCTAACCAGAAAAGCCACTTTATATCACGCATTTTGCATCTATTTACGATTTTCTCAAAAACAGCTCTATTTTGAATAAACTCGCTATATAGATGTAACATTTTAATGACTTTAATATCATGCAGGTTTTATTCTGATTGAAATAGTCTGACAGGGCTTAAATGCAGATATTTCAATATTTCTTCCTCTAAAGTATCTTTAGTTTTTTGGAAATCTACCATATTATCTGTTTAGCATTGCTAAAAAACAGGTAAATATATAAGTTGAACGAATTCAGTATCCAGATAAAGGAGATAACATGCAAACATATTTTTCTTCAGCAATTTTCTGTTTTTTAACTTAAGAACAATAATATACATGTATAATATACCGTTGGAATGCTAACGATTTTAGAAAAAATATTACCTAATAAAGAAGCTTGTAAATGTTAATAAAAAGTAAAGAAAGGCCGATAAAATTTACTGATTATTTTAGATTATTATATAATCGATTTTTTAGCAAAAGACACGTTTCTATATAAATTCAATTTAATTAATTGTTTAATGGTTTTACTCATTTTTATCTCTGTATTTGATTTTTTTTTTTTTTTTTTATTCTTATGTATTACAGTTTGTCACACTGGACAATAATAATATTTCTAAAGGATCCCATTCATACAATATTTACAATAGGGGTACTCACTACGTTTGCTATAGCATGCTAAACCCGTCGAGTTTCAACAGTTATTTCCTGTATAAAATTTATGGGTTCAGCACAATAGCACAAATAGCATGCTATAGCAAACGTAATGAGTACCCCTAATATAAGCAAAAGAAATGTCAAATTACACAAAATGAAACCAAACTAAATAAACGTTGAAAATTATTTAACCTATTTTAAAAACGGAGGTAAGTGAAAGTCGTGTGTTGCCGGCACCGGATTTTTTATTTTGTGACTGTAAACAGTAGCAATAAACACAAGCAATTTTATCACTTAGAATGTTAAAGGGTATAGCCGGGTTAGGATGTTAAATCTGCCCCCGAGGCTTTTTTGACTCAAACTTGGGGGATCAATTATAATAGTAAAATTTGAGAAATTAATTAATGATGATTTTTTTCTCCAATTCTTAGGAGTCACGGTCATGAAAAAATTTTATGGTCATGATTCTTAAGCCAAGAAGCTAAAAAAGCCAATTTTTAGGGGAAGAAATAAAACAAAAATATGTATTTTTTTATTTAATATGTATTGTCTATTTAGCTAATCATTTCTTATAAGGTTTCGCTAGTTCAAGTATTTTCAATGAATTTCTCCACGAAGGATGTATTTTTGGTTAAAAAATAGTTGTCTACACATTTTTCGATAATCTAAAAGCTATCAGTTTCTTAAAATGCAAGATTTTGGAAAAAAAAAAACAGTTTTTTTATTTTTTTCATATTGTTCAACCCCTTCAAAAAATTCGAAAAAAATCTGGAGTACAGAGGAACATGAAACATAAAAAAAAATCGGTGATTGACATCTTTCCAAAAAGCATTATAACTAATTTTGTGATACTACAAAAAAAAAAAAAAAAAAATGTAAAAAACGGTGGACATTTTTTTGAACTCTATATAGATGAAGAGCTAAATATCATTTTTTAGGAGTCAACGACTTAAGCAAATTATATGATCGTAATTCTTAAACGAAAAACCGGTTTTTAATTAGATAAATGAAAACCAAAATATATATTTTTTTAACCTTTTTGAAAGGTGTCACTCACTGTATATTTTTAGAAATTTTCTTTTATGTTCCCCTGCACTGTAGAATTTTTTTCGAATTTTTCGAAGTGGTGGAACAATATTAAAAAAAATAAAAACTGTTTTTTTTTCCGATTTCCAAAAGGTACTAAAGGATATTTTTTAGAAATTGATGGTTTGACATGTTTGTTAACTAATGCTTTAGCTTTATCTAAATCCGCCATCAGATTTTATCTGAAAAACATTAAAATCCTTTAAAAACGTATTTGAACATTGCATTTCATTCCTAAAGGTACTAAATCCATATTTCATTGAATCCAAAAGGTACTAAAAACATTTCCTTCCAAATGTTCCAAAAAGTACCATATCCTTTGTAAACAGATATAACTTTTCCTATCACTTCCTTCCAAATGTACTGTATTTCCTATAATACGGCAGAAGCACCTTATCCCGTAATATATCAGCATTAATTTATTGTTTTCTTCATTCTGTACACTTTAATTGGTTCATTTAGCTCATACTTAATCACTGCTATTATTTAGCAATGATAACAATATGATATGGTTATTCCTATAGAATCCACAAAATTAAAGGTACTTTAGAGAAAGTAAATATCGGCATTTAAGCCCTGTCAAACTATTTTAATTAGAATGAAACCTACATGATATTAAAGCCCATTAAATTTTACATCCATATAGAGAGTTTAATCAAATTCGTTAGAGCCGTTTTTTAGAAAACCGTAAATAGGTGCAAAATGAATTGTGTAAAGTAGCTCTTCTGGTTACCTGATTTTGATGAAAAGATTGCTCTAACATCTCGGGCGTATAGTTGTCTTAGGTATGAAATTTCAGTTTCATATCACTTTTTGTTTTTGCGCTGGAGTTACCACAAAACAAACACACTTAATACTTATGACTCGCAATACATTCTCTTACTATATATTTCATATATAGGTAAGCGGAAGTAAAAATGAAATTTAGATTTTAATAAAAAAAGAATCTAGTAAATTGGTCGAGTAATAAATATATGATGAAATATTTGCGTTTCCTGTAAAATTGTCTAAAGTGGATATAGTACTTTTAGTAACTCAACGTCTCAATTGATGACAGATGGCAGGAAAAAAGAAAGTTTTCATGTATTTGTTGGAGAGGGGATTGTCATGGAAGAAGTGGGTTGACCATGTGGAAGAGGGGATGGCCAGAGGAGGAGTCGGGTATCCTAGGTTAAAAATGGCGGAAGAAAGTTCTGGGGTTTGGAATACAATAATAATACCTAGATGGAGAAAGCACGAAACGAAATGACTTTAAAAAAAAAAAAAAGTGGTAGGCGCAACACACGACTTTCACTTACCTCCTTTCTTAAAACAAATTAAAGAATTTTTAAATACAGTCAGAGATGAAAAGATGTTAAATAATTTTAAAATTCTATTAAGTTTCAATAGAAACATGTGTTTTATTAAATAATTTATGATAGTATTAGCTGCAATAAATAGGTAGTTTTATCTTATTTTTATCACTATGCATTATCTTTTACAACTTTGTGTGTAACATTTTTTACTTTCACTTACCTATATATGAAATATTTCGCCAAATTAGACAAATATACGCCCGAGATTTTATAAAACATTTTCCCTCAAAATCAGCTTACCAGAAGAGCTACCTTATACCAGAGACGGGCAAAATCGCATTCGGGAAGATCGAGTTTTCAAAATACAGTTAACGAATAACACTTTAATATAAACTTTGTATATTTGTTCTCAATGAAAATGGAAACATAAACTTCTAACTAATATATTATAATACAACTTCACACTAATAACATCTTGACCGAAGTGCCCCGGTTCTAGGATTTGGGGGGTACATATATGAAGGAATAGTAGAGGGGATGGAGGAAAGGCGGCAGAGATCAAATGGAGGGACATATGGATCACTTAGTACCCATAATGTCCAAGTACTTCCTGTAGGGGTTCAGGTATGTGCAAAGGTGTCGGGCTAAAGTCCCTTCGGAGGTAGAGGGCGGCATCCTTTGTAATAGGAGATAATATAAATATTAATAATAACAATTACAATAATCTATTGTTGAGTTAATCTCATTCCATATATACCCGAGATGTTACAAAACTTTTCATCAAAATCAGCTAACCAGAAGAGCCACTTTATACAATGCTTTTTGAACCTTTTTACGATTTTCTCAGAAACGGCTATAACGATTTTGATTAAACTCGCTATATCGATGTATATTTTAATGGGCTTCAACATCATGTACATTTCATTCTGATTGAAATAGTCTGACAGGGCTTGAATACCGATATTTTAAATTTTCTTCCTCTAAATTACCTTTAATACTATATATTCTATAAATAAAACTATATTATCTTTTTAGCATGGATAAATAAAAGCTAAACATGCAAGTTGAGCAAATTTGATTAACAACTAAAGGAATAAACTGAAAAAATATTGTTTTAATCCATTTATTTGTTTTTGAACATAAGTATTACAACAGTATTATACGTGTATAACGTATCGTTAGAAAGCTAAAGAATTAGAAAAAATATTATCTTATCCACAAGCTTATAAAATTTAATAAAGAGTGATGAAAAGCCGATAAAACTAATTGATTATTTTAGATATATTATTATCGATTTTTTAATAAAACACCTGTTTATACAGAAATTCAATTTAAATAATTGTTTAATAGTTTCAGTCATTTTTATCTCCAACTGTATTTGAAAATTCTATAATCGATTATAAAAACGGAGATAAGTGGAAGTTGTGTGGTACCCGCACCAGACTTTTCTAAATTATTTAGCTTTCCAACGATATATTAAACCACTATTACAGTTGTATGTTGAAAAATACAAATATTGCATACAAAAATAGTATTGCTCTTTTCTCATTCCTGTTATATTATTCCATTTAGTGCGCAAAATTGTAGTAACAATATCAGGTAAATAAGTTGTTGTTTACTATGCTGATGACACATGTGTGTTATCAGTCAATGCTGATCCAACTATTGCCTCTCAAACTCTCCAATCCCACATCAGAGACCTTGAAGTATGGTGTCAGAACTGGAGAATTAAAATAAATGCCAACAAATCCAGCCAAATTACCTTTACCCTTCGTCGTAAACCAATGACATCCTGCCCTACTGTCTCCTTCAATAATACTCCTCTTGTCCCGGTTGAACAGATCCGATATCTAGGACTACCTACACCTTGACAAACGCCTTACATGGAACCCTCATACAAGACTGAAACGACAAGAAACTGCACGAATTTTTCGACTACTTTAACACTTACTAGACAAACGTTCCAATCTTCCACTTAACTACAAAAGGCTCATCATGACTATCATACGGCCTATATGGACTTACGGAGTAGAGCTTTGGGGCTATACTAAACCATCAAATTCTTCCCGTATCCAATCCCTACATTGATTGTCAAAATATGTGTGAAAAAAGAAAAACCGCTAAACTGAATTCCTTAAATAATCCAAGCGATAATAATGTGGCTTACTTTCGATTAGTAAAAAACGAAACTTCAAAATTCTTAAAAAAATAAAGAGGTATCTTAAAGGCAAAATAATAGAAATAGAAAAACACAGAAGCGAAAATAACGTAAGAGAGATGTACAAAGGTATAAACAAATCGCGTAAAAGATTTAAACCTCTATTGAAGATGCGAATAACAACATAATTGCGGATCCGACTGAGATATTAAATAAATTTAAACAACACTTTGACGGCATTCTAAATACGGAAAATAATAATCAATCTCCTCCCTCTGAATACCAGAGCGCTGAACCATGGGTAGACGCACCGAGTAAAGAGGAAGTTGAAATGGCTATAGGAAAATTAAAACGGTATAAAGCTGCAGGAAATGATAATATCACGAGTGAATTAATCAAAGCGTGTGGAGAAGCAGGCGTTTCCAAATTACATGTTTTAGTTAAAAAGATCTGGGAAAATGAAAAAATACCCGAAGAATGGAAAGAATCAATACTTATTCCGATTCACAAAAAAGGACCGAGGACGGATTGTAACAACTATCGTGGGATCTCTCTTCTCCCAGTATGCTATAAAATATTCTCGTCAATACTAACTAGCCGAATCACGGAATACGCTGAGGAAATTATCGGAGACTACCAATGTGGTTTTAGGCGGAATCGCTCGACTATTGATCAAATATTTTCCTTACGTCAAATATTAGAGAAGAAGCTGGAATACAACGGTGTAGTCCATCAACTTTATATAGATTTTAAAAAGGCTTATGATTCCATAGATCGTCAGAAGCTATATAACATCATGATTGAACAGGGGATACCTAAAAAGTTAGTAAACCTAGTAGAGATGTGTTTGTCGGAAACATTTCATAAAGTTAGAATCGGTCATAATTACTCCGAGAGATTTGAGGTGCGATCGGGTTTGAAACAGGGTGACTCCCTTTCACCTGTTTTGTTTAATATAGCCTTAGAGTATGTCATAGAAAAGGTGATGTGTACCGAGAAAGGCTTAAATATGGGTGACAAGATTCCGGTTTTGGGGTATGCCGATGATTTGGTACTACTAGGTGAAGACACGGAAACTATACAACTAAATACAAGTGTGTTCATAAAAGCCGGTAAACAAATAGGTCTCGAA
Organism: Piezodorus guildinii; assembly: GCA_023052935.1. Lineage (NCBI taxonomy): Eukaryota > Metazoa > Arthropoda > Insecta > Hemiptera > Pentatomidae > Piezodorus > Piezodorus guildinii. The sequence goes on from CM041295.1 coordinate 52,618,329, forward strand.
TTAAATACCGATAAGACGAAATATATGATTAGTTGCAGAAATGGTGGCGATCTTGATGATATTAATATTTCAGGTCATACTTTTGAACACGTAGAGAAATTCAAGTATTTAGGTTCAATGATAACAAGAAAAAATGAAATCCAAGAAGAAATAAAGTCCCGGTTAAAGGTGGGAAATGCGTGTTATTATTCGGTTGCTAAATTGCTTAGCTCGCGGCTTCTGTCTAAAAACTTAAAGGTTAGAATTTATAAAACTATTATTCTTCCAACGGTTCTTTACGGATGCGAAACATGGCCGCTTACTTTGAAGGATGAACAACGGCTTAAGGTTTTCGAGAATAAGGTACTGCGTAAAATATTTGGTCCGAAGAGAGATGAGGCCACTGGGGAGTTTAGAAGGTTGCACAACGCGGAATTGCGGAGTTTGTACTCTGTGAATATAATTGAGTTGATAGCATCGCGGAGACTCAAATGGGCGCGTAAAGTTGTTGGGCTTAGTGAGGAACGGATTCCGAGAAAGTTGGTATTCGCTGAACCGACTGGTAGGCGTCCGAAAGGTAGGCCGAAGCGTCGATGGGAGGATTGCATTAAGGCTGATCTCGGGGGCTTGGGCTTGACCGGTGAACATTGGACGAGTCTGTGCAGGCGAAGTTTGGTGGTATCGGCATCGAACCTTCGGGTTCGGTAAGCCTATTATTATTATTATTATCCAATCCCTACAATCCAAAATCCTTCGTAAAATCCTCAATGCTCCTTATTTTGTAACTAATAAACTGATCCAGAAAGACCTTAATATTCCGTATGTTGCTGATTTGGCCCGATCTAGATACCATTCCTTTCATGACAAACTCCATTCCCACCCTAATCCTCTAGTTTCAATCCTTTCTTCCTCTTCAATTCCCGACAATCCTCCGAGGCGTCTGAAAAGGAGATGGCCCAGAGACCTTCTAGTTTAGAATAGTTACAGGAGTGCTACCATTGGGTAGTTCTTCTACAAGTCTCTTCCGTGTCATTATTCTAATATCATATTTACTTGATGTATTTTTTTGAGTACAGTTGTAAATTTTAATAAATTATGTTTAAAAAAAATTTTATATGCATAGTCAATAGGTCTGAGAATCAGCTACTATCTATTTTCCATAGCCCTAAGTGATAAGGGTGGACAACCTTATTTTTTAATTTTTTGCACAAATTTTCTTTTATAATGTTGCATTAAAAAATACTGTAAATGTTTACCCTTCTATCACCAGCTCCTATGTTTTAATAGTAATTTTCTTAATATAATAAGTTTTCATCCCGCTCGATAATTACTGATTAATTATCATTTAGGAAGTTATCCCCGCCAGGCGTCACTTCTCAGGCAGTAAACAGCGCGGAGTAGGGATGGGACCGAAGTAGGTCTCTTGCTTTCACACAATTAGCCTTTTATCACTCCTTCCACAGTTTTCAATCATTATTATTTTTATGCGTCAAGCATAGTAGTAACCTTAACAATTATCATTTTACTATCTCAGTATTACTCATATTTTTACAAGAGCAATCATACGTGGCATACTCTCGAGTGGGTAAACCATCCAATCTGTGTTAGCTTAAGATGGGCTAACAAAAAATACTGTTCACGCTATAGCATTAAGAGATTGATATTGTTTGTTAGTGTTTCTGTCGTAATTAATTAATGATATATATAATTTTAAGGAATAAATTAAGAAAATTCATGTTTGGTGTTTTGTTATTTTTATATTCCCTCATCGTTGAGAACGCTCCATGCCTCTTCCACTCATATACCACATCCTTTCACACTTACAATAAGTTAGTTAGTTTTTTTTTAAACACCATAGATTTCCTAGAAATAATTTATATAGCAAAACAACGTTTATCAGGTACGCTACCTGTGTCTGTTAATGCAGTTATATAATCGTCATATCCTGCAGTTCTATTTGGAACGGAACTTTAGCCTAAGACCAACCAAGAAAACCAAGTTGGAATTAAAGTTTACTGGAAACCCCAACTCCTAAAAAATTGTCAGTAATTGGGTAAAGGCATGTTGGATACAGAAATCCTAACACCACAAAAGTGGTTGTTATAATCGTAATTTACTCAAAAATGGTCTATTCTCATTACCTAAAATCACTATTGGATTAATAAAAAATAATTCAAATGTAAAAACAAAGAAGAAATTGTTATAAAAGATAAAATCGAGACTCATCTCCTTAGCAAAAACCTTAATGATCCGACTGCAGAATAATAATTGATGCTGAAACTTCAATCATGGTGGGAATTTGAAGTAAATTATTGTGACATTGATTAGGCAACAATTGCCTTTACCCTACACAGTATAACCTCGCTGGTGTAAGAAGGCATTATTTTTTGTTTCTTTACTTCATCCAATTTGATTTTTACTTTCACTTACTGTATATAGTAAGGAAATAAAAGGTCTGTGTGTGTATGTGCAACAATAAAAAGTGATATGAAACTGAAATTGCATGTTTAAGACAACTATACGCCCGTGATGTTACAAAAACTTTTTCATCAAAATCTGCTAAACAGAAGAGCCGCTTTATACCATGCATGATGCACCTTTGTACGATTTTCTCAAAAACGGCTACAACGATTTTGATTAAACTCGCTTAATCAATTTGAAATTGGACGGGCTTTAATGTCATGTAGGTTTCATTCTGATTGAAATAGTCTTACAGGGCTTAAATGCCGATATTACAAACAGTTTTCCTGTAAGGTACCTTCAATATTGCAGTTTTTGGGAAAGTGACCATATCATCTGAATAGCATTGCTGAAAAACAGGTAAATACGTACATTAGTTGAACGAATTAGATATCCAACTAAAGAAGATAACTGCAAAAATATTTTTTTAATCCAATTTTTGTTTTTGAACTTGAGAACAGTAATATACATGTATAATATACCGTTGGAATGCTAAAGAGTTTAGAAAAAATATTATCTTATACATACTACTGAAAACGTTAACGGAGAGTGATGAAAAGCCAATAAAACAAACTGATTTAAAATTCAATGTTTATTTATTTGTTTATTTATTTAACGTCCCTTTATGCTGCTGTGGCTAATCGGACGATGCTACATGGGAGTCCTAAATTTTACCTATCCAGTTTTTATTAGGATAGGGATCTTTAACGAGTACCTAACATCACATAGGCTCGGGACCACCTTTTAACGTCCCCTCCGAAGGACGGCATAACTAAGGATTTTTTACTCCCATTAAAAAATTCTAGGGCTACCTGCGGGTTTGAACCCGGGACCTTTGGCATAGGAGGCTGTTATGCTAACCACCCTGCTACAGGCAACCCCTTAAAATTCAATGCAAATAATTCTTTAACAATTTAATTTCGTTTCTAAATTTGTTTGAAAATTCTTAAATTGATATGAATAACGGAGATAAGTGAAAGTCGTGTGTTGCGCGCACCGGATTCTTTCTTTTCTATCTGTCCATAAAATTTTATGGGGATTCTTTTCATTTATTTATTTTTTAATCATTTTTTTAAATTTTGCCTTCCCATTTCGGCTTCCACCATAAGGGATCTGTCTGCCCAATACCACTCCGATCTTGATGGAGTTTCAGCTCTTATATTTTGTAATCGGGAGCATACTTCTAGATTCGCTGCATCCTTTTTACTATTATCAGAACAAAGGCAGCAAAGTGGAGACTCTATCAATCCGATCATCTCGGGATTCTTGGTTTCTGCGATAAACTATAAATCGGTCTAAGAGTGAATTTTTATACATAAATGACACCACATTAAAATCGCACCCGAGCGAAGCAAGGCGACTCATTATTATTTTATATATAAGTAAATAAATAAATATTACAAATAAATTCCTAAGAATGAGGAGATGTTGAATCGATGGCGTTTGGTCTCAGGGCACTCCTGAGTTATCGATAGACTGAATTCTCTGACCGTACCTTATCGGTCCTCTTTAACCCGATTTCCTTCCTCCCACTTTATTCATATTGAAGATCGTCACTTCCTTTCATGTTCTTTTCAGGAAAAAGAAACTCTTCAAGGCAATTCCTGTTTCCTAAAGTGGAGAGAGACCCTTTGGCACTAATCGTATTTACATAATAACTTTCCATTTTGACTTGACATTTATGTTATTTCCTTCCAACATTTACTAGATTAATTTATGCAAATACCAATTTGAATATTCATACATTTAGAAGCGATTAATTAAATAAAATTTCTAAATAAATTTGTATAATCTGATTCCGAAAAGCGGACCTTTAGTCACAAACATAAGGTAAACCTCTAAAGTAAGTAGATGTTCAGGTTTTCCCCAATTAATTTGAGTACCCACTTTATAGAGGCTGGGTCTACATTCCCTAGGGTCGCCCCCCGACTGAATTAACAGAATAAATAATATTCCACCACAGCCGGGATTCGAACCCAGGACCCGGAGCACAGCAGACTAGCGCTCTATCCACTAGACCACGCCGCTCTCCCAATATAGGAGAATAGCACATATAATAGATGAAAACATAAAGAAAATAACTTGCGATCAAAATTAGGTATTTTAAAAGTAAGAAGAAAGAAAAGTAAATTTTATTCTGGGACCTTCTGTCTTCCAAGAATAACAGTTAAGTACAAAAACTGAGTATTGTGTCTGGCATGAAAATAAAAACATTACAAAAACAAACTTAAGATTATACTAATATTATTTATAAAAGTAGTAAATACGATTACTTGAACGACATACTACTACTACTTACATTATTTATAAAGTAGCAAATACGACAATAGTACATACATGTATGACTACACTAATATCATAAAATCATAGAAAGAAAGAAAAAAAGAAAAGTTTTTGTTTACATATTTGTAGTGTTCCTCATTTTAGAGTGAAATATGATTGTTATTCTTACTTTTGTATACAATTATTCGGGAGATTACTTACTGAGGAGATGATGGAATAATTTGTTTTAAATGAGGTTAAAGAAGATGCTTTGCTTATAGAGGTACTTATGTAATTCCAAAGTGAGGTGGCATGCAAACTAAAGTATTTTTTAAAGGATGATGTTTGATGAGAAGAAAATTTAGTAGGCTGGGATCTTGTGTTAAACGAATGTACCGATGAATAAGGGATGAGTAGGTCAAGAACGTATAATGGACTTATGGTATTAAAAGTGCGGAATAAGAATACTCCCAGGAAATACTGTCGGCGAGAAACTGGATTGAGCCACTTCAACTCTGCATACCTGTCGGAGACCCTGGAGCGTCTGGGGACTCCGAAGATGAATCAGTTAAACTATGAAAATTATCATTTAATTTAATTATTTTGGTATACATATAAAAAAATAATAATATATTTTTTATTTATCAAACAATTTTTATTGAGGGATATTACAATCTGTCTTAATTAGGACATTTATAGAAGTGATAAATCAAGAACATAAATCATACAATATATACAAATCAATAAATTTATAAAATAATGGTACAGTATATATATATAGATACAAAAAAGAATCAATAAAAAAATGAATAAAATAATAATAAAATAAAATAAATAAACTTATACCTCTACAACCCTTGAAGGGTCTAGTGTTATGTACAGTAGAGATTAGTACTTTTTTAGACCAACGGTCTTGCAATGAGTTGATTGAACCAAGAACACACTTAGGTGCCGGGTTTGGTTGATGGTGAGGTTGGTTGTGCCTCAGGAGGGTCTCCATACCCCAAGGTTGAAATGACAGAATAAATAATATTCTTTCACTGCCGGGATTCTAACCCGGGACCTGGAGAACAGTTTACTAGTGATCAATCCACTAGACCACCCCGCTCCTTAAACGTATAGTAAATGCTGTTAAAATAGTTGTGTTTTAAAATAAGATAAATAAAAAACTTTAAAATTTTAATGCTTATTATTATAATGATTATATAAATCGTATCTATTCTCTCCCACCAATCAATATACATCAGTACTTGCTTTCTCCATCTTTTTTCCCTTGAATCAAGTTCAAAGTAAGTTTTCAAAGTTATTAAAAATTCAATTATATTTCCTCGAACCGCGAATGACGCTCCATTTCCGAAATGTTCCGAGGAGAAGAAAAGGGAAAAGAAATCTTTGAGAAATCTATACAGCTAGAGATCCGAACTGAGATTTTAAGACTTTTTTTGTTTATTTTTTGTAAATATTATTTATTGGAATTAGCAACTATATTTTTAAAAAAAATAAGTTTATGTGAATTATTGGATCTGATTAAGCTATTAATCGTGGAATAAATAAATATTTTCAATGGAATATTCAATGTAATTTATGTTACTAACGTAAGTGAATAAGTGTAAATCTTGGAAAGTATTTCGACGATCACCTTTTTATTATTAATAATAAATTCTTGAAAAAGTCCCTTCAGAATAATATAACAGAAAAATTAAATTAGAACTTAATTATTTTACAGTAAAAAAAAAACGGAAATAACAAAGAAAATGAATAATAGTACTAAATTAACAAGTAGCTTCTTATAATAATCTAAAAAAACAAACAAAAGACACTACGCAAAAATATAAAATACAATTATATGTTCATATATGCAGTGCTAATTAAAATAAATTTACAATGCTTGTGAAAAATAATATACATACATGTAAAATAAAATACATAAATGTTTAAATACGATGCAAATTAAAATATAATAAATAATCGTTTCTTTCTGCTTTATTGAAATTTGCGAATTAATTGGAGTTATTTGAGAATTGGATGGACAGAAAGTTTTTGATTGATTGCGTATTACATATTGAACTTTATTTAAATTTATTAAAATTTATATTGAAAAGGCGATGATTAGATTATTATTATTTATTAGTTATTCTAACGTCACTTTTATGCTACTATGGCTAATCGGACGAAACTACAGTGGGAGTCCTAAATTTTCCTATCCAGGTTTTATTAGGATAGGGATCTTTAACGAGTACCTGACATCGCACAGGCTCGGGACCACCTTTTAACGTCCCCTCCGAAGGACGGCATAGCTAAGGATTTTTTACTCCCATTAAAAAATCCTAGGGCCACCCGTGGGTTTGAACCCGCGACCTTTGGCATAGAAAGCTGTTATGCTAGGCTCCTGCGCTATGGGTGACCCCATCGATGATTAGATAGATAGATAACTGATTTTTTATTTCCGCATATTACAACAAAAATATAACATATAAAAATACATTAATAGAATTATGGTCTTTTAGACCGATTAGTCCGGAGCCGAACTGTTCAATTTTACAATTCATAAAACTGTAACTATATATAATATATAATTCATAAAACATATAAAACACAATACACAATAACAGAAAAACAATCTCACTCACTGATTCTACTATTTCATTATCAGGCTCGAAACAATAATAATAAACAATTACGTATATATTATTATATATAATATTTAATATATATATATATTTCATTTATATAGTATTTATATTATCTTTAAGGCCATGCTATTTTACAATATTTTTACACAGCCATCCAGTTTTGGCCTTTAACACAGTTTATTACTTTATCAATGTTTAAATAATTCTTTCCAAACACCTTATCCTAATTTCACACAAAATGGTCATGTAGCGAGGAAATGAAAGGTATTTTCTACTTCTCTTCTATCACAAAGCGAGCATATCACATTGATATTTGAGCAAAATCTATTGGAGTTCATGTATACCAATTCACATCTAACTTTAAGCATCCATTTCGTCCCAATAAAACTTAATTTGGTATTAAATAAATATTGCGACCCATAATCATAGTCTAAATTTTATATACAAACATTTTTTCTGAGACTACAGCCCTTTGTATAAATTTTGATCTATAAATACCTGTCAGTGATTCCCTAAATGCTGTAGGATTAGAGCCCAGTTATTTTTGTTATTAAGTTGAATGTCTTTCGGAATATTATGTTTTTCAGCCATTTCTCTTACATCTTTAATCCAGAAAATATTTGTTTAAATACTTCCTCATTTATGAAATATGGCAGTATATGTTTGGCAAATTTTTAACTTTTAGAATATAGTTATGCTGTATTTTTAATGTTTCCATGAACATTGGGACTATTTTTGTTTCGATGTGCAGCAGGTATGACGGTATGGCTTGTGGCAGGCTAAATAATTTTTTAATAAAATAATATAATCAGATATTAATCTTCATCAGATTAGTTAATTAATAAATATATTTTTATCTTAAGATTAATTCATTAGGGTTTAGCATAACATATTTGCTAAACTTCTTTTTAATTATGAATAAAACCTCTGTTAATTCTAGATTGCGCATATTTTTTCATTTTTAGACCCGAGGTTTTCTACTCTAATCCACAATTAAACCGCCTTAGGGGAGGGAGTTTTTCCTCTATTAGGCAGGAGACTACCAATTAACAGAACATTTAAAATAAAACCACTAAAGGATATTGTGGGTTCGATATTTTTTATAAGTGCGCAATTATTGGTTTGATAATATTAAATGTTTTAAATATTAGTTATATTTATTAAAACGACTTTCATTACCTCAGTTGTTAAAATCAATTTAAGTAGTATTGTATAAAGATAGAGTTGAAAAAAGTTTAAAGAATTATATTCAGTTTTCTTGGAAACATATGTTTTAGAATAAATAATATAAAATTGTTATGTAATATAACCACTTAATTTAATGGGTTACCTGAAGCAGTGTGGCTAGCATAACAGATTCCTATGCCAAAGGTACCGGGTTTAAACCCGCAGGTGGCTCTAGGATTTTTTAACGGGATTAAAATATCCTTAGTTACGCCGTCCTTCGGAGCGGAAGTTAAAAGGTGGTCCCGAGCCTGTGCGATGTCAGGTACTCGTTAAAGATCCCTATCCTAATTAAACTTGGATAGGTAAAATTTAGTAAAATGGATAAATTTATTCTACCAAGATCGTTGAGTGAGATCTTGAAGGGCTCTAGTGAAACAATTAGTTCACTACTGAGGTTCGTCAAAGAATGTCATCTGCTCCCGGAACTATAAGAAAAAAAAATAACAAATTGGAATAAATTCACAAATCTAGAAAGTGTTAAAATAAATAAATAAATACACAAAAAATAAAAAAGAAGGAAAAATAAATGAATAAAAAGAAGAAAAAAGAGTTTTAAAAAATCTGTTACAATTTTAATCGGTGCTAATAACCAAGAGGTTGAGCTCCTATTCCAATACCCTAACCCTCCTAATAAAACCTGGATAAGCAATCCGTCTAAATCCGTAAGCATCGTCCGATTAGCCACAGTATCATAACGGGTCGTTAAATAAATTAACAAACCAACCACTTAATTTCATATCCTATTCGTCACTTTACATTACATTTATAATTTTGTATATAAGAGAATATTTTCCCTAAATCTTTAGCATCCTAAAGGTATATTATACATCTATATTACAATTATTGTTTTCGAAAGAAAAAAATGCCTATCAAATTTGTTCAACTATTATATTTAGTCGGTTTTTTAAAAATAATGATAGGATGATATTGTTTATTGTTTGGTATCAATAAAATAAAAGGTACTTTAGATAACAAAAATAAAAAAAGTCGGCATTTAAGTCCTGTCAGACTATGTCAATCAAAATGAAAATGATATTAAAGCCTATTAAATTTTACATCAGTGTTATTCTTATGAACCAAGTTATGCGGAAAGGTCTCTGTGTCTGTGTTTTTGTGTGTGCAGTAAGTCTAGTTAGAAAACGAGATTAGAGATTTAGTTGTATGAAACTGAAATTTTATATTTAAACATATGCCTTATATATATTACAGTTACTTTTTCGACAAAATCGGACTTTAATTATATATATATATATATATATGGTCTTTTTTGTTTATCTTTTTATCTGTTCTTTGGTCAGTCATAATACTTATTGTTTTGTACCTGTATGTTATTCTTAAGGGACCTAGTCCTAGAATAAAGTTCTTTTTTCATTCATATATATAATATTATATATATTTATATTATTATATATAATAGTCTGACTGAGCTTAAATGAATTGTTTATTTTCTTTTTCTGAAGTACCTCAAATTTTGTAGATTCCAAAAATTAACTATATCATTTTTATAAATATTAACTATATTTATATTCATCTATTTTATTTTAGTGCTGACAATGTGGTCGTCTAATTATTTCGAGGTACTTCTGAGAAATCGGCATTTAACCCATGTTTCAATCTAGCTAAACCAAACTTATATTATCAGACCATTTAATTAAAATCGGTTAACTGAAAAGTAGATTGCCAAGTTTTGAAATATTTTTTTCTGGATGAAATCAGCTTCCTTTTAAATAAACAATAATAGTAATATAAACGTATTATATACTGTATATAAATATATATAGAAAAAATATGTTATATACAAAGATATTTTAAACTTATGTGTAACAAATTAAATTTAAATAAATTAATACTTTATTTCCCTAGTTAAAGTAATAACTACAGCAAAAATATTACGGAATTGAATAATTTATTCCCAAGAATGATGGAAAAATTCCCTATCAGTTCTTCGGTCTGTCCGTAGTGTATGCTATCACATCTGTATTTACTTTAACCCACCGATCCCCTATCTCAGAAATGGTTTCTTTTTAGTAAGAAGCTCTGTATTATTTACTTACAAACGATTTCCACATAACCGAATTTTTATTTACGGGATTGTTTATAAAATAAGAAAAAAAAACAGCTTACAAAACTTATGTAATACAAATGATTAAGACATTTGGCGGAATGAAATGCAAGGAAGGAGCGCAACTGAAGAGACGGCCAGACAAAATAAAAATACAAGAAGGAATACCAAAAATACTAGGAATCAGTATGCAAGGAAATTAAGAAACAAGGAGCGAACTCATAACCAAGAAGGTACGGCTGGTCACCGATCAAGGCTAATCCTCTTCCAGGAGAGGCCTACACACCAGTCAAAAATCATTTTATACAAACTTGAAATTTTTATTTAAACAAGTGTTTTGTAATTTTTTTTAAAAAGTTTTATACAATATTTGGTTAAACATTGTTTGTTACTTTGTTCTTTGTTTATTTATTTAACGTCACTTTATGCTACTATGGACAATCGGAAGAAGAAGAAGATAAAAAAACTTTATTCTGGGACTAAGTCCCCTAAGAATAACATGAAATTTAAATAGTAAAATATTCACATCTGGCCAAGATAGTAAATTAATGAGGAAAAAAAGATTAGATTAAACATAAGTAAAAAGAATTTAAATAAATAATAATAATAATAATAAGAAATAAATACATTTGGTGACAAAATAATTAACTAATATTTAACGCTTTTGATTAAACTAAAATAAAATGTACAAATAAATAAATAAACAAGAACAAAAGCACATTTATTTCAACTTACTTAAACACTTGTAAAAAACTAAAAGTACTGACTATCTTCTAACAGTACAATTATTATTGTCAGCAAGCGTCATTATGGGAAGTGAGAAGATACTGGAACAAAAGGTATTTGAAAGTGGAGAGAGATGTTGCTCGACGGATGTTTGATGGGAGAGAATTCCAAAAACTAGTGGAGCGGAATAGAAAGGAACGTTAATATGTTTTAGTTCTGTGGGAAGGGATATAAATGTCGGAATGTTGGGATATAGTTTCTTGTGAATTAGGTTTTTAATCTATCATATATAATATAAAATATAACATGTTATAAATCATAATTATTGTTGTTTAATTCATCATAAATAATTTAAAATATAACATGTTATAAATCTTAATTATTGTTGTTTAATTCATCATATATAATTTAAAATGTAACATGTTATAAATCATAATTATTGTTGTTTAATTCATCATAAATAATTTAAAATATAACATGTTATAAATCATAATTATTGTTTTTTCAATTCATCATATATAATTTAAAATATAACATGTTATAAATCATAATTATTGTTGTTATGATTATGATTTATAATAATTATTGTTTTTTAATTCATCATGTATAATTTAAAATAAGGGAGAATTATTATAAATTACATATATATGATTATAATCGAAATGTTGATTTTTTGGAGCATTTATTCAATTCATCATACATAATTTAAAATATAACATGTTATAAATCATAATTATTGTTGTTCAATATATCATAATTTATCTTGTCCCATCCGAAGGACGGCAAAACTAAGGATTTTTACTCCCATTAAAAAATCCTAGGACCACCTGCGGGTTTGAACCCGTGACCTTTGGCAAAGGAGGCTGTTATGCTAGCCACCAAGTATCCCTTTTGTTTTTTTTTAATATATCAACTATTAAAACTATTTTTATTTGTTTTTTTTATTATATAAACTATTAAAAGGTTTTGAAATTAGTTAAACATGTATAAACTTTATATATCAACAAAATTATAAATATGTGTAAATAAAGGCTTATCTTATCTTACTGATATTACCATGCTGATTAAGCTGTGAAGACTACGATGGATGGGCATGTGGAAAGGATCTACTGCACTGAAATGACCATATAAATGAGTTTATGCTTGGACGTGGCTCAGTAATGCCCTGATGATGGCTCACAAGCTTGAGCCGAAATATCGGCGAAATTAAAAATATTTAGAAAAAGACTGACTCCTGATTATTCCACCTATTATAGTTTCTACAGTCAGCTATACGAGTACATCCTCAATACCTTTTCTTTTCCTTCCTTTTTTTTTTTTTTTTTCAAACACAAGAAAAGTAATATATATGTCTAACATACCGTTGAAAACCTAAAGATTTCCAGAATTTTTTTTTATCTTCTATAAAAGTTGTTGAAGGTAATAGAAAGCGAAGAGTAGGACATAAATGAAGGTGATTGTAGTACGTAACAATTTCATATTGTTTTAATATTTAACATTTTTGAACCTTTATTTAAAAGTTCTTAAACAAACGAGATAAGTGAAAGTCGTGTGTAGCCCGCACAATATTATTTTTTCCGAATCTTATCTCTTTTTTTCTCCCGATTTCCCGAAACGCAATCAAGGCTTTACGAGTTGTATACGAAATGGGAAGGGGAAAACTCTTGTAGGGATTGGAGGTAGAAGGGAGATTATTTGACCAGATACAATAATCGGAGTGTGTAGTATCGACTGACCGTTGGAGTGCCAGCTGCTGCCGGACATAACTCAGGGCTGTATTATACAGGAGCGGCTCTACCTGCCCGATTCACTTGCTAATGTCCTTAGCAGCAGACTCCACTACCAAGTCAACACCCTTCTCAAAATTAGTATGTTCCAAACCGAGGATTGGACTCAAACATACAAAGAAAGAAAGAAAATAAATAAATTCTGGGACATTTCCCTTTAGAATAAAATATACAGAATGTACAATATGTGCTTTGGAGTCTTAGATTAAATTAAATACATATAAACAGATTAATAATTACTGAATATAAAATAGACATATTTGAATGAGAAAAAAAAAAAAAAAACACAACAAAAAAATAAAATAGAAAGCTTATTCACAATTCTATTGACCTGGGAAAATTCATTAAGTTATTAAATATGCGGGACTTGAAGGTAGAAAGAGAGTTGGAGTGACGGATGGAAGGATGGATAGAATTCCATAGGATTGAGGATCTGTCGAAATGTGCAGTTCGGTGGGCCGTACTGTTAATTTGAAGACCTGCGTGTACAACGGGGATGGACAGAGGATTTTGAATTGTAGGAGGTCAAAAATGTATGAGGGACGGTGGATTGGATAACTTGGTAAAAAGGGATGACGCGAGGAAATACTTGCGACGATTGGAAGGGTAAATCCACTTCAACTCGCCATAAAATTGGGATACGGAGGTGTACCTAGGGACCCCGAAGATGTATCGGACAAAGCAATTAATTAAGGGTTTTATTTTCACCTCGAGATCTCCAGAAAAACCATCGTATACCGTACAGCAATAGTCGAAGTGGGGAAATACATAAATATAAGATATGAACGCATGCACATATTATAAAATGCATATGATTCTCAACTCTAATTACTATGATGCATACAAAATTTATTACTGGAACTTCTGTAATATTAACAGAATTATTTTTAATTTTACTTCCCTTTGTCTCATATCTTAATAAACAACTAGATTGGAAAAAATCTGTTGCGCGCAACACATTATTTTTACTTACCTCGGTTCATAAAATAATTTTAAGAACTGTAAAATAAAGATGGAGTTTTGACGTAAACATATGTTTTATATTAAATTATATAACATAATATGTTCAGAAAACTCAAGCAATAATTTTCACAAAAAGAAGGCCGTCCGTTACAAAAAACATTGTTATAAACAGAAACATAATCTCCCGGGCCTAGTCTATAAATCACTTAGAAATGGACAAAGCAATAACTTTCACAAAACACATACATATTAAATGCAATAGAGCCAAAAATATTTTCAACAAAATGACCCCATACTTCAATAGGTACTAAAAACTAAAAATCACCTTAAAACAAACTAATTCTCTACAAAACTGTCGTGTCTGGAGTTACACTTGCCATTCCAATTATCAGAAAATGGAGTTTGTGCAGAACACTTACTCGCTAGCAAACAGATTTTTTTTCTCTTACTTCTACTAGTGGCAATCCAATCGTTCAAAAAATAGGTGATTACGACAAGAAAACACTAAAACGTTACGTACATAAACGAACAAAAGACATACTACTGCATTAATCTTGAAATATAAAGAAAAAATATTAGTTTGATATATTAGCATATTACAAAAATATTGTTATTCTGTATTGTTTTGTTTTTTTCACTTCGTTTTATTTTTTATTATAATTTCTTTTGTTTTTAATTTCATTGTTTTATTTTTTACTTTAATTGTTTGTTTTTTATTTAAATTCATTTTTTTTGTGTAGTTTTTTGTTTTTTCCTACTGTCCTAAATGTAACATAGTCTACTATCTCCATTAACCCCTAGTGTAAATATCACATAAAAGTAACATGTAATTGGTGCAATTACCACAACATGTATAAAGTTTGAGGCGTGTGGCCATTTGTTAATATATGTAACAATATATATATATATATATATATATATATATATATATATATATATATTTTATTTTATATATTGTATATAAAAATAAAAATCTTAATCTATAACATTACATCGAGGTGTGGTTAGTATTATGGTAAGATAGGGTCACAGAAGGCCTCGACAATGCGTGTTCATTTTAGGAATAGAGTTGGACCTCCATTTTCAACCGCTTACCAACCTCCATTTTAAGATGGCGGTTGGTACCCGCCGTGGTAGAAGCAGGTACCGCAGCACCAGGTTTAAGGTTACCTCTGCTGGGCAGGGGGCGAGCCCATGCAGCCCATCCTCTGAGGAGGAAATGAAGGATGAAGGACAGAACGTAGATAAAATGGTGTAATAAAAATAGGCCTCATAGCAGTGTTGCTACAATTCAGTGCCGTGCAAGTTACGCATATTTAGCTTGCACTATTTCCATGGACAGCACCATGTGTACCTAGTACATTCGAGCTTCACTTCGAAATTATGCTCTTATTCAGCAATCTATAGTCATTCTAAAATATAGTCATTCCATAATAACTGACAGTAAGAAATAAAGAAAAGTAAATTTCATTCTGGGACCTTCTGTCACCTAAAAATAACAGCAAAGTACAAAAACTGAGTCTTGTTTCTGGCATAAAAATAAAAACATTACAAAAACAAACATAAGGTTATACTTATATTATTTATAAATGTAGTAAATACGATTACTTGAACGACATACAACTACTACTTACATTATTTATAAAGTAGTAAATAGAACGACAATAGTACATACATCTATAATACTTCACATGTGAATGGCCTCCTGAAATGGAAATGGCCCCGAGACCTTCAACTTTAAAGCTTCTATACAAGTGTATCATAATTTCCATATTTTTTCTCACATTTACTTGTTGTATTCCTTTATACAGTTGTAAACAGCAATAAATATATTTTTTTAAATAAAAATTGTAACTTTGTATAGAGGTGACATACAATATTGATATACAAATACATTAATAATAATGTAACTTTGTATAATATCTGAAACCAACTGTATTTGAATGGGGGAATTTCCCCATAAATAACCTATAAAATAAGATATATATTTCATTCATAATTTAATCTATTCCAACCCGTCGACATAACAATCATTTCTTCAACAATACGTCAAATTATTTATTACATAATATTATTGTTATATATTATTAAATCATATTAAATAATATAAACATTTTCCTATTAAATATTTACTTACTCCATTAAATTATAAAATAGATGATGAATTGTAGATTAAATAAATATTTGTATTAGTTTATTTGAAGATTAATTATGAAACGAATAGTGATTTGTCCAAAGTATAGCAATATTGAAATATCTAATTTTAAAATTATTTCACATACCCTTTTTTTAGATATCACATAACTATTAGATTTGTTTATCAAATATTCGTTCGTTGTTTTCCTCCATAAGGTATTAAATGTTATTCATCCTCATCGTCTTAGTTTTTGTTTTTATCTTGCTACTTAAGTAAATATTGTTTATTTATATTGAAGTTGTCTTGAGGACCTTATGTTCCGGAATAAAAATTATTTTTAATTTTTTTTTTTTTTTTTGTTTACTTAGCATTAAATTAATACTCACTATTCTTTGTTAAAAATGAATCTTCCGCGTTATAAATAACATAATTTTATTCTATTTTGTCATTTTATGAAATACACTTATAAGCACAATTTCATGATTCTAACACTTTTTTTTTTTTTTTTCAGGCATTGCAGCATTTTTCACACTGCGTTGCCACCACATGTGTGTGAATTAAGGTGAGTTGTTTCAACTATTCTGCTTTTAAAGGTTCTAAGTTAAATATTACCCGTTATCTCTTATTTCGTTGCCTCTAAAAAAATTTGGCATTTTTTCATTTAAGCTTTATCAGATTGATTAAATTAGGACAAGATTTACCTGATATTAAAGTCCATTAAATTACTTATTATGTTAGTCGGAACCATTCCATTAAGTTAGAATCGGTCATAATTACTCCGAGAAATTTGAGGTGCGATGGGGTTTGAAACAGGCCGAGTCCCTTTCATCTGTTTTATTTAATATAGCTTTAGAATACGTCATAGAAAAAGTGACGTGCACCGAGAAAGGTTTAAATATGGGTGATAAGATTGAGGTTTTGGGGTATGCCGATGATTTGGTACTGCTAGGTGAAGACGAGGGAACCATACAACTAAATACAAGTGTGTTAATAAAAACCGGTAAACAAATAGGTCTCGTTTTAAATACCGATAAGACGAAATATATGATTAGTAGCAGAAATGGTGGCAATCTTGATAATATTAATATATCAGGCATACTTTTGAACACCTTGAGAAATTCAAGTACTAAGGTTTAATGATAACAAGAAAAAATTAAATCCAGGATGAAATAAAGTTCCGGTTAAAGGTGGGAAATGCGTGTTATTATTCAGTTGCTAAATTACTTAGCTCGCGGCTTCTGTCTAAAAACTTAAAGGTTAGAATTTATAAAACTATTATTCTTCCGTTGGTCCTTTACGGTTGTGAAACGTGACCGCTTACTTTGAAGGATGAACAACGGCTTAAGGTTTTTGAAAATAAGGTACTGCGTAAAATATTTGGTCCGAAGAGATTGATTGATTGATTGGTGTTTTTTATAGGCGTTCAACTACGGGTGGTCATCAACGCCTTTAAGGTTGCTAGAATTTAATGTATTCCTATAATTTTATAGCTTTGATAGAAGATTAAACTCTTTTAGGCCTTTCAACAGACCGCCGATAATCCTCTCTTCGTCGCCTAGCGCCACAGTCACATCTGGGGGTACCCCATGCTGAGAGAGTATTCTTCTGATAACAGGGCATGCTTCGATCAAGTGCTTTACACTGAGCGGTGCGTCGCATTTTGGACATCTTGGTGGCTGTTCCCTTTGGATAAGATACTCATGGGTGAGTCTTGTATGTCCAATCCGCAGGCGTGCCAGTGCCACCTCCTCACGGCGGCTTCTGCGGCAAGAGCTATTCCATGGTTTAACCAGTCTTTTTATTAGTCGCAATTTGCCTGAACTATCTTCCCACATCGCCTGCCAGTTTTTATTTATCTTTTCTTGTAATGTGCGAGCTAAATCGGAGGAAGATAATAGGTTACTTCCGCGGCCGGGCAGATTTCTTGCTTTCTTAGCTGCTTGGTCTGCAAGTTCGTTACCAACTATGCCCTTATGTCCGGGGACCCATATGAGGTAAACATTTTTACCTTTGTCCCTGAGCATCGACACATATTCCTGAATTCTTGCTATAATGGGATTTTCAGAATATAACTGGTCGACACCAGACAGCGCACTCATAGAATCTGTACAGATTATGATATTATCTTTGGGAGAGGTCATCGAGTGGTAGAGAGCCTGAGCGATTGCATTAAGTTCTGCGGTATATATATTGCATAACTGGTGAAGTTTGAATGTGTAGGTTGAGTCTGGAGTTACGAAGGCTGATGTTGTGGTTGTTTCGGTCTTAGATCCATCGGTAAAAATAGTAAAATTGTTGGGTATGGTGTCAATGAGTTGTTGGAGTTTTTCTTGGTAGTGAGATGGCTGAGAGTTATCTTCTTTTAACTTTATCAACTGTAAATGTACGGTGGGTCTTTGGAAGGTCCAAGGAGGGATATGTGGTTCAATCGTAGTTATCTGGGTTTGCTTAATCTCTGCGATAGCTGTTTGCATTCTTTCGGCTAGTGGAAGTGTTGCATTTGGTCGGCGAAGAAATTCTTGAGAGAAGCAAGGGCGAAATATATATCTGTACGAAGGGTGTGTAGGCTGCAAATATAATTTTGAAATATAATTTATTGCCAGTGTTTGCCGGCGAAAATGTAGTGGAGGGATTCCAGATTCGGCACAAAGACTTAAAGTGGGACTTGTTCGAAAAGCACCAGTAGCGATGCGGATTCCCGTATGATGAACAACATCCAACTTCGATAATATGCTTTGGCGAGCAGAGCCGTACACAAAGCAGCCATGTTCTAGCCTAGAGCTCACAATCGCGTTGTAGATTTGGAGCAAGGTCGTCCTGTCAGCTCCCCATGACGTTCCACTTAGTACCCTTAAGATATTAATTTTAACAAGACATCTTTCTTTCAGCTCATTAATGTGGCGCTCCCACGATAGTCTTCGGTCAAAGATTAATCCTAGAAACTTGATACTGTCAACGTAGGGTAACAAAACATCATCTAATGACAGCTCTGGAGATGGGGATATATTTCTTTTCCTACTGAAGTGTAGGCATCTGGTCTTCTCAGCGGAAAACTTAAGCCCCGAAGCTTGTGCCCAATAGCTGATACGATTGATGCTGTGCTGAAGCTTAGTTTTGATAGTGTCAATGTCACTCGATCTGCATAAGATAGCCAAATCATCGGCAAACAGCATAGGTCGGACTCCTCTTGGTAGGCCGCGACCCAACCTATTGATTGCGAGCATGAAAAGTGTCGGGCTTAAGACACATCCTTGTGGCATTCCAGTAACTTGGTCGCATATCCTAGACAAAACATTTCCTATGCGGATCTTGAAGGTACGTTTGGTCAAGAATTGTTCGATGAAGTGGATAAGCCTGCCAGTAAACCCGAGTTCTATAAGGATTTTTAAGACATTGGTTTTATTAATGGTGTCGAATGCCTTAAACATATCAAAAAATACAGCTATAACTTGGTGCCGCTGAATAAAAGCGTATTGGAGTTCCGCTTCGATCTGTACGAGATGGTCGACTGTACTTCTCCCCTTTCTGAAGCCACACTGGAAGTTCTGAACCATATTGTTAGATTCAATGACCCATTTCAGTCGTTTATTGACCATGCGCTCCATCAGCTTTCCGACACAGCTGGTGAGGAAA
This sequence comes from Piezodorus guildinii, assembly GCA_023052935.1. Lineage (NCBI taxonomy): Eukaryota > Metazoa > Arthropoda > Insecta > Hemiptera > Pentatomidae > Piezodorus > Piezodorus guildinii. The sequence continues at coordinate 52,638,198 of CM041295.1, forward strand.
ATAGGACGGTAATTAGTGGCATGGCGTTTGTCCTTGTTAGCTTTGGGGATCGGAATGATTTCTGAGTGGCGCCAAAGTTGCGGAAATTCCCCTTTGTGCCAAATGTGATTGTAAAATCCCAAGAGCCATTCCAAAGTATCCTTCGGCAAATTTTGAATCATAACATAGTGGATGCCATCCGGTCCTGGAGAAGTCCCCTTTAGATTCTTCAATATTGATTCCAGCTCCCACATTGAAAAAGAGCGATTGTAATCCTCATTATGGTTTTGAGTGAATAGGGGGTAATTGATTATTTCTTCGTCAGATGCTTCGGGTGTCAGGGTGGAATTGAATAATTCACAGTAAAAGTCCGCAAAATGGGCAGCAACCGACTCAGGCTGGTCGTTTAAAGCACCGTTGAGTAGGAGTGTATAGCGACTGGAAAGGTTATTGTTGCTTAGTCTCTTAATTCTTTTCCAAATGATAGTTGACGGGGTTGAGGAGTTAATGGATTCGACAAACTGTTTCCACGATATGGTTTTACTTTGATTTAAAATCCGTCGACATATAGCTCTCTGTCGTTTGTATTCTATGAGGTTTTTTTCGTTCATATTTTTTTGAAACCTTCTGAGGGCTTTTCTGCGGTTTCTGATGGCTGTTTTGCATTCTTCAGTAAACCAGGGAACAGGCATTCTTTTGGGAGTCCCTTTACTTCTCGGGATGGCGGCCGTTGCTGCATTTATTAAGACGTTAGTTATAGCTCGACATCCTTCCTCGATGCTGAGCTCAGGTGGTGAAGCCAAAGGGGGGATAGACAGCGTAGAGAAAAGTGGCCAGTCAGCTCTTTCCAGAATCCATCTTGGTTTCAGCTCGTATTCCCATGCTACCATGTTCCCAAATAAGAGACGTACTGGGAAGTGGTCGCTTCCATATAGGTCGGGTAAGACTGTCCAATCTATTTTACTGTACAGAGGAGGGCTGCAAAGAGATAGGTCTAAAGCCGAATAGGAGCCGTATGCCGAACTGAGGTAGGTTGGTTCACCTGTGTTAAGCAGCAGAAGTTCAGATACATCGAGAAAGTCTTCAATGATTCTACCTCGAGTATTAATATTTTGAGAACCCCAGAGCGTATGGTGTCCGTTGAAGTCTCCTACGATCACAATGGGTTGAGGAAGTTGTTTATATAGGTGTACGAGATGTGCGGGTTGAATAGAACTATCTGGGGGAAGGTAAATATTACAGACTGTAAACGTTGTTCCCAGGTGAATCGAAACAGCAACTGCTTGAATCTCTGTGTCAATGTCTATTTCTTCCGAGTAGACAGACTTATCGACGGCTATAAGGACACCTCCAGATCCATATTCAGTATTCGGTCCGTCTCTCCGGTATATTTCAAAATTTTTTTGCGAAAAATTCTGTTGAATTTTTAGATGCGTTTCTTGCAGGCACAAACAGACTGGATGGTGGTCTGCAATCAATGTCTTTAAGTCGGCAAAATGTGTTTTTAATCCATTGCAATTCCAATGTAATAATGCCATAGTAGATTTTTAAAGAAAATTAGACAATAAAAAATGACGAAATGAGTCGATGATGGATAGCCCTCTTGAAGACCGCCGAACACAAGAATAGAGGACGGAAATATAAAGTATAAAGGACACTGGATCGATTAAGATAACATAAGATAAAACAACTAATGAATCAGCAAAGCGATAGAAATTAGAGAGGAAAATAGAAAAGGATATATAGTTATAATTTAAAATGTAGGTGCATATGTAGTAATAAGGAGAGGCAGACCTAAAAATTAATTTTTGGAAATATCTCTTAGGCTGGCAAAAATCGGAGGATCTCTGATTGAGACCATTTGTAAAGATAAAATACGTTTTTAATTCATTGTATTCCCATTGCAATAAGGCTATAGTAAATTTGGATAAAAACATAAAATAAATAGGGATAGAAAAAACAGGAATAAAATGATGAAATCGACACCAGATGGTTCTATTGACTAAATAAACTAATATGATCATATGAGTGTTGAGGTGAAAGATCATAAACTTGGTTAATGAAAAATATTGAATTAAAATTTATAGTTAATTTGAATTAAAATTAATTTTCAATAATCGAATTAATACCAATAACTGGCTAATCAGTTTGTAATCTATCTCTGCTTCGCGTTTTGCTTCGAGATCGTCTATCTTTAACTAATGTCCACTCGCCCTGACGATCAAAATCATCTGGGCAATCGGTAGAGGGGTTGGCATCGGTAGATGCCAACTGTCCCGAAAACATAGTCTTCGGTTTTATGGGTGTGTCACGAGTTTTAGGTATGGCCCCCGTGACGTTGGTCAGGTCCCGGTCTCGAGACCGTGAAGTCCGATTAGGGACTGGATTAAGTAAGGAAGAGGACGGTAGAGAAGGAGAGAGAGTAGGGATGGTGGTGGGGGTGGTGGAGGGGGGGAGCGAGGTGGGGGAACTGATAACGCCACTCTGAGTCCCACAGCTCCTCTGTACAGGTCTAGCTAAAGGCCTCTTAAAGATAAGAGAACTGTCCTGTTGTTCTTCAGTTTGTACACTGACACTTACGGTTATTTTATTTCTTACTACATTAGAAAAAGAAGTGTGTGGTTGAAGAGGGTGTAATAGTTCATATTTCTTTTTAGCAGCAATATATGTTATTTTTTCGGATTCTTTAATTTTCCTAATCTCTTTTTCTTTAATAAAAATAGGGCAACTTTTTGAAAATGAGTCATGTTGACCAGAACAATTTACACATTTTAAGCAACTATCACATTCTTTACCTTCATGCTTTATTTTTCCACAATATTTACATAGTGGCTCACTGGTACATACTGTTTTGGTATGGCCAAATTTGAGACAGTTATAACAACGTATGGGGTTCGATATATAGTTTTTAACAATGACATTATAAAAACCGATTTTTATTTCATGAGGGACAGTTGGGCTATTGAAAGTTAATAGGTAATTGTGGCTGTCATGTTTTACATTATTTTTAAAGTAGGTCATTCGTGTTACGTCCTCGATTTTTTGTGATTTTAGTTCTTCTTTTATTTCTTCAATTGTACAATGGACCAGGTCTGGGCACCATATAATGCCTTTACTCAAATTTAACTTGCCATGCGGTTCTACTTTTACTGGAAAATTGTTAAAAAAGTTATTACATTTCAACAGTTTTTCTGATTGGGCATCCGAAAAAACTTCTATCAAAAGAGTGCCATCCCTGAGTTTTTTAACCAGTTTTACATCACCGATTAAGTGTTTTAAGCTTTTATGGATAAAAAACGGTGATACGTTCTTAAAATCTAAGGTATTACCGTCCTCATCCTTTTCAATTCTTTTTATAATTAGAAATCTTATGGAGTTATTAAATGTATGTTCAGGATTTCCTATATTTGGACCTTTAAATCTACTTTTTTTACGTTTTACAGGGGGAGATTCACCCATGGTGTAGGCTGAATCTTATTTGGAAAAAAAAATTTATAAAATAAAAAATATACCAAAAGAAAAGATGAAACAAAACTAAATAAATATCTTCTAATGGAATTATATGGAAAAATATATTAAAGTTATAGAGAGCATGCAACTTATCAGATGTTGAGCGCTTAATCCTCTGGAGCCTCGTAGACGCATCCACACTGTACCGGACGTAAACACCAACTGTGGTCCGAAGAGAGATGAGGCCACTGGGGAGTTAAGAAGGTTGCACAACGCTGGTATTCCAGCCAAAGGTTAAATATATATATCCTGTTAAAATACTTCTTTAGTCAGTTATCAATTTTTTTGCATTTCATATTCACCCATTTGTTAGCAATGTTAAACAGTGGACATGTTTTATTTTTTTAAAGGTATTTTAGAGGAAGAAATTTGGTATTTAAGCCATCTCATACTGTATAAAATAAAATACAAGAAATAAAACCTTATTTAACTGTATGTATCAATACAGTGAGTTAAATCAAAATCGTAAAGGTTGTTTTTGAGTAGATAAACATGTTTCCTAAATATGAAATGTGCATAACATTCCAGCGATATGTTATGCACTAATATTGTTATTCTTATTTGCCGAATGTATATATATATATATATTTATATGGTGAATTATTTTGAATTAAAAAAATTAAATCTTAAGATGTATGTTATATCTTGATATAACATTTTTCCAAAATATTTAGCTTTCCAACGATATGTTATGCACTTATACTGTTACTCTTATTTCAAATAAACAAAAATTTCGTTCAAATTTACTTGTATTCCATTATAAATTTGTAAATTCCATTAAATAATATAAAAAACAAAGAAATAAACAAATCAGAAAAATTCGTTAAATATGACATTGTTTTAATTATAGCACCTACATGACACAAAATTCTATTAAGTTTTACATCATTACAGTGGGTTAAATCGAAATCTTAAGGCCCGGTTTTTTTGAACTTTTGGATTTTGGGGACTCAACCAGGTGTATTCCCGCTGAAATTTTGAGTTCAAAAATGTTCAAGATCGCAGTACCTTTCCTTACTGTATATTTCATAAATACAGTTATAATTCATTGTGGATATAATTAGTTGACCGTTGAGAATTACTGAAGGAATTAGTCCGGGTGGCGGTCATTAAATGAAACAACTGAATAGTTTCAACTATTTTATTGTTTGCCAACGTTTCGACCCCCATTGTGGGTCATTATCAGGGCGTCTGGTAGGCGAGTGGAAACTCTAGAGTTGTTGTGAAAGCTAATTGTTTTAATAATTAATATTTAATACATTATTAATTTCACTTACCTAAATATGAAATATGTAGTAAGGGATTGTGTTGCAATCTTAAAACTTTATAAAATTGAGTTTGTGTGTTCTTTAGCATAATAATAGTAATATAGATGTATAATATACCGTTAAAAAGATTTTAGAAAAAATGCTATCTGATATAAAATGTTACGTAACTATAATTATATGTAAATATCATTTTTATGTAACATTGTTACGTGAATGTTTGATAATTTTTTTTATTAGTTTGTTTGTTTATTTATTTAACGTCACTTTATGCTACTATGGCTAATCGGACGATGCTACAGTGGGAGTCCTAAATTTTGCCTATCCAGGTTTTATTAGGATAGGGAAATCTAACGATAAGATTTAACGAGTACCTGACATCGCACAGGCTCGGGACCACCTTTTAACGTCCCCTCCGAAGGACGGCGTAACTAAGGATTTTTTACTCCCATTAAAAAATCCGAGGACCACCTGCGGGTTTGAACCCGTGACCTTTAGCATGGTAGGCTGTCACGCTAGCCACCCAGCTACAAGTGATCCCTTTTTTAATTAGTATATAAAATAATTAGTCAAGAGAGTCTTTTCCACGCGCCACCTAGGCTTGGAGGAGAACAAACCGCTCCCTATTTACGTTAACGAGGCTATGACGCCGGCCAACAGGCACCTATACTGGCTCGCCAGGCAGAAAAAGGTGTCTGCAAAGGTGAAATATGTGTGGTTCAGTGGTGGTCGCGTGAGGTGCCGGAAGGCCGATGGGTGTCCAGTGGTAATAATTAATAGACAGGCCGACTTAGATAACTTTGCCTGAGGTTTGTTTTGAACTTACAGACTTATTGTCAAATATTTATATTGTTTCCTTAAAGAAGACATATTATTTTTGTTTTGGAATATTTTAATTTTTCATATACAATATTTGTGTTATACTTTTCTATTTACATTCATAATTCAGTATTTTAATAATTATTTCCTATATGTTTAAACTACTTACGTTTTATTTTATTTTTTTAATTCTCAGTCTAAATTTGTGTTATCAATTTAAATAACTATTGCTTTCCTTTCTGAAAGATACCAAGGACTTATAATAACTAATATTTTTAGGATTAGCTCTGTTCTACTCCTTAATCCCCGACACTTTTACAACTATCCCGATTGTCACTTCCACGGTTATGACTAATACCCTTACTTCCTTGTATTGTTTTATGTTACGTTGTATTTTGCACAAGTTATATTATTGGTATATTATAAGAAAATAATAATAAATAAATGTAAATTTCTTTTTTTTTCAAAATTGTATATATGTACATATCTCTTATTTTATTTATTATCTAGTTTAATTTTTCAATATTTTTACTTGAAGTTGCTTTTGATTTGTTATTATTTGTTTAAAATTTGTATTGTCTTTTGTTTTTATACTCTAAGACTCAAAAGTGTTTATTTTAATTGTATTGTCATATTATTCTTAAGGGACTAGTCCCAGAATAAATAAAGAATTTATTATTAAAAAAAAAAATAGTTATTTTTTTATGTTAGTTATTTATAATTGATATATTTTAGTGAGTCCTGATGATGGGGAAGGCCCCCTTAACGTTGACTCGTTAAACTTTATTTAAATAAATTGATTTTGCAAGACATAGAAACCAACTATTTTTTTTATATTAATTTAAAACATATTTTTCCAACGGACTGATTGTAATTTTTTAAATATTTTTGAACCTTTATTTAAAAGTTCCTAAACAACTGAGTTAAGTGAAAGTCTAGTGTTGCGGACACCAGTTTTTTTAAGTTTTATTATGGCAATGTTTCCTATCTTGGCACCTTTCCCATTGGAGGATCTTGTCACCTCACTACCTGGGCCCGTTAGAATCTCAGTGGATGACTGGAGAGAGCAGAGCTGCTTTCGCCGACTAATTAGAACTGTCTGACTAGATAGTTGTCAGGTCTCTTGGATCCGGGAACTTCCCGAGGGAATCCGAACTCCACTTAATGAAAGGACTTGAAACTTAACTTCACCACGGTTTTCGTAGCCAATTTTCATCCATAACTGCCCCTTAATTCACCCTTAGCTTCAATTATGTGGTAATAAATGTAGCTATATAATGGGAACTAACAACAATTAGGTAAGGATTGGAGGTTTTTAAATTCGAGGCGTTTGGAGTAAGAGTGTCGAGCCACCCTAGTAATTACAATTAAGTCAATTACTGCTTCGTCTGTTAATAACACCCCATGGTTATTATAGAATGCAATGTCATCTGGAGTGAGTTTCTACTGATTTCACCTTTACCATAAATTTTATTTTTCTTAACGCTTTATACTGTGGGTCAAAAAAGTATTGGCACACCCTGGTTTTTCCATTTAATTCTTTAAGTATATAACTTATTAGTGAGTAATAAATTTAATTTTTGAACAGACATTAAAAATCATTGATATAGCCAAAAAAAAATTGAAAAAATTAAGGTAGAAATGAATGAGAAGAAAAAATTGTAAAAATTTAAGTCAAAAAAGTATTGGCACAACCATTTATTAATAATAAAAATATCCTATTTAATTAAATAAAATTTATTAATATTTTGCTATCATTCCTTTGGCATCAATTATAGCTTGTAATCTTCTTTGCATCGTAGAAACAAGATTTTTCCGAAACCTCAGGTCCAATTTTTTCCCATTCCTCCAACAACACAATCTTTTAACACATTTTTTGAAGAAATTTTGTGTTTTTTTACCTTCAAATTTAAAATATACCATAAACGTTCAATGGGATTTATATCCGGAGACGGACGGAGTGTTTTCAATTGTCTCCGTACATTGTACTATAACCATTCCTTCGTTTTACTGGCTGTGTGTTTAGGATCGTTGTCTTGGTGAAATATTAATATATCCTCCAGTCCTTATTTTTTAGCATTGGAAAGCGGATTATGTCACAACATGTTTACATACCTTTCAGTATTTATTATACTTTCAACGAAGCATAACTTTCCAACACCATTGGATGCCATGCAGCCCGAATATATATATTATTATTAGTATACGCCATCTCCTTTAGTGTTGGCCCGCAGAAGTATATTCTGGACCCACAGAAACTGTGCCCAGTTTGTGATGGAGATGCATTGGAAGATTGTTTCCATTTTTTTGCTCGATGTCCCGCATACCATGACAATAGAACCCGTTATATGCCCGTATTAAATGATGTGAGTATTGATGGCTTTTACGAAATTCTTGCGGAACCCCGCGTAATGGACTTGAAATAATTATTTATTTTTGTCAAAGAGAATCTTAAAATAAGATTTAAACATCTTTCTCAGAATGTTAATCACTCTTAAAGGTTTCGGGACTTGTTAGTAATTTGTGGGGGTTTAGTATTCGCTTTGGTACTATTATTTTTGCATTATTTATTGATATGCTTATATTTAATTTATGTATATGCTGGATGAAATTAATCATAAAGTTAGCAGCACCTTTATGCTTATTGCTATATATGTGTTTTGTTGTTTTTGTTTTAAATATTAATTCAATTGTAATTAATAATGTATATTTGCATGTGATAAATTTATCAATTGTGCTGCGCCAGCCAGCTCTATTTGTATGGGGATTGGAATACACGTTTTAATAACCAAATACAGGTTATGACACCTGAGTCCAAATAACCAAAAGATAGGAGTGTGTTTGTGTGTGAGGGAAGTCTAGCGCAAAAACGAAAAATCGTACGAAACTGAAATTTCATATTTGAGACAATTATCTACCCGAGATTTTACAGCAATTTTCCTTTAAATTCGGCTGACCGGAAGATCAACTATATGCAATTCATTTTGCACCTTTTTACAATTTTTTCAAAAAATGCTCTGATGATTTTGATAAAAATAAGCTATATCTATGTAAAATTTAATAGATTTTAATACGATGTAGGTTTTATTCTGATTGAAATAGTCTGACAGGTCTAAAATGTTGATGGTTTAAATTTTCTTCCTCTGAAGTGCCTTTAATTTAGTAAATTTGAATAAATTAACTCTGTCGTCTGGTTTTAATTGATCGAGAACAGCTAAATATACAGTTTGAAAGAATTTTAGTACTAAGAAGAGGAGAAAAGAGGAAAAATAGTTTGTATTTTTTAACATAAAAACAGTAATATGTATGTGTAATATACCGTTGGAAAGCTAAATATTTTAGAAAAAACACTATCTTATACACAAATATGTAAAATGTAATGTAAAGTGAAGAATAAGGCATATACTTATTATTGATTATTATTTGTAACAATATAATATAGTTATACTATCCATTTACTTTCTTAACGATGTTATAGGTCGTTTAATTTACAATCTGTAACTGTAGATAAATTGTAGCTCTTGAACACTGTCATTCACCCAAAGGTCTCTATTTCTTTTTATTATTATTTTTTGTGGATTTTTTCATTTCTAGGGTGTCCTGAAGTAATTACCTTTCAACCATTGTCTTCATATTTTAATCCACGATCAAAAACGCTCTCTTTCCTTTTGTCTATTCATTTTCATTTACCGTCTCCTCCAGCCTGCGTCTTTGTTTCCCTTTTGTTATTTTAGCTGTAATGGTATTATTCAATCCAATTCCTAGAAAGAAATTAAATAAGTAAAAATAATTACTACAATATCTTGTGAAGATTTTTTTTGTTATACTCATTCATTCAGTGGCGCGACAGTCCGTGCAGGCCCTGGGCCTCGCGGTCTGATCTGGGAGATTACACTCGCGTTTCTTGATGGTATTTTTAGTGTAGGGTCATCACTCCCTACGACTAATTTTGTGAGTGGCCACCCTTTGGCTGACCGGTCTCACATACCCGAGGGAGAGGTTGTGAGTGAATCCCCATTTTTTTTACATCCTTATAAAAGTCCCGCCGGGACTGGGATTCGAACTCAGAACCTGTAGCATGAGAGACTAGCGCGCTTGTTTGTTATACTACAGATATAATTAAAATTTTAATTATATATATATATATATATATATATATATATATATATATATTTTTTTTTTTTTTTTTTTTTTTTTTTTTTTTTTTTCGGTTGGCTTTCACAGACCTTGAAGATCTTTAACCGCCGCAATTAGCCTATTCCACCTCTGTCTATCTTGGGCAATGGCTCTCCAGTTCACCGCGTATAACTCCGTGGCGTCTTTCTTGATTATATCACCCCATCTCATTTACGGCCATTGCATTTTATAAAAAATTGCAGCTATTGGTTTTTGTGTTTTTACCAAGGAAAGTAATATTAAATGTGAAAAAGTATAAGAACCAAAATTAAGCAATTAATTCGACTTAATTGATAAAAATAGTCAAAATTAGCAATCTCCAGAAAGTCCACATTAATTCACAGTTATTCAATATTACAGCAAAAGTATGAACTATGTTCCAAAAGTATTAAACTTCCTGATAAGTGATGTTTACTAATGATGGTTTTATCCATCCCCTCCTTTATTTAAGAGAAGTTGATTATCGTATCTCGTAAGATCTTCACTGTTTATTTGGGTTTTCTCATATCTATAAAATATTTTGCAATGCTCATATGTTGATATTTAATCCATGCATCATATTGACTAGAAAAGGATCGGTGTAGTATAATGGATAGAGAGAGCACTAGTCTATTGTTATGCAGATCCCTGGGTTGAATTCAGCTCTGGCAGAATAATTATTTATTCTGTTTTTACAGCCAGGTATGAAGATCCTTCTGATGAAGGCCCACAACATCTGTTAAGTGGGTGCCCGAAAATTGAGGGGAAACTGAATGTAATATCGCCCTCGTTACCTCATTGCACGGCCGTTAGCCTAGATACAGTACTTTACTCTGTATGCACTGAACCTATAACATTTCATGTTTTTGGTATTTTCATGACATGGATAGGTCTTTTGGCTCGGGGTCTGTAACTTTCATTGTGTAACGTTTTTTTCAACCTCAATTTGACACGCGGGTGAAAAAGTTGACACATGTTCAGCAATTTAGTGGAGAATATTTGTTGCAATATAACATTTTTCGCAAGAACCTACCGTTTACATAGATGATTAAAAATATTTTTTATTAGTAATTCATTTCTTTCTTTGTTTTTTATTTATTTAACGTCACTTTATGCTAATAAGGCTAATCGGACGACATTACAGTGGGAATCGTGAATGTAGCCAATCCAGGTTTTATTAAGATAAACATCTTAAACGAATATCTGACATCTCACAGGCTCGAGGCCTCTTTTTAACGTCTTATCCGAAAGAGGGCAAAATATCTTTTTCTCCCTTCAAACAATACTAGAGTCATCTGTTAGGTTTGAATCCGTGACCTAGGGCATTGAAACCTGTTATGCTAGCCACTACACTATAAGTGACTCCCCTTTTTTTCTTTACCATCTATACTCCATCAATCCGCTTTTCCATCAGCAATCTCAATTTCTCCCTGACTAGGTAAAATTTGCTTTAATTTATTGACTATATACACATTTATAGGGTACACTGTCATTTAGAACTGACTGGCATTGGTCTCAACTTGTAGATTTAGTTTTCGACTGGTTTCCGGGGAAGGAAGTTATACTGGTGCTATCCACCTCCACGTACGACATTTTGTACACAATTGATTTCTGTTTGGCCCTTTCAGATTCAGCAGTGAAATATTCCTGTGGGTTCCGATGCGATATAATATAAATTCGGAATTATTAAAATAGGTTTCGGAGAATTGTTAAAATAGGTTCAGACTAAAGCCATTTCCGCCTGAGGACTTCAGGAATTCGGTAGCACTGGAGGCAATCAGGGACGAGGGTCCCTTATTATTGTGACTGATGAGCCAGGACGAGCTAATCACAACTTTGAATTATGGCGGAGGCGGGATTTTGTTAGCTTCTTCCCGCCTAATTCCAATTGCAGATCTGCTGTTGACAGCCTTTACTGATGTAGTACCAATCGTTTTTATGTAGTCACTGCATCCCCGTAGCCTATATCCGCCTCCTATGCTATAATCCAATCATGCACCCTTTACAGCTACTGGACAAGTGCTTTTATAGATTGATTGCCCTTTAAATGGTATTAATATAATCAAGCAAAGTGAATTCCAAGTTTGAGACCATTGTGTTGATTAATTTTTGTTATTAGGGGAACGGAGAGAGCGATAAATAAAGTTTTTACTTCGCCTATTGTTTTTTTCTAACCATTAGTAAATAACCAACTTGATTTGTTACATTATATCGGTTGTTTTTATTTATATTGTTATATCGGTTTTTGATAGATAAATAAAATAAAAATGATCAGTGTTCATACCATATGGCCTGATTAGATTTTTTATGGTTGTTTAATTGAATATATATATAAAAAAAAAAAAAAACGATAATTCTTATATATCTTTATCAATAAATGTTATATTGTTTGCTTTTTTAAATTGCTATTTTAAATAGAATTTAAAATTTTGTTCACGCAAGTGAAAAAACTAGAATAGAAAGGATTGGATGCGAGAGAAATTTAATGGTTTAGTAGACCCCCATAGTTTAATTCCGTAGGTCAAAATAGTTCTGATAATGGTTATATAAATGAGATCTTTGTAGTAAATAGGAAGTTTTGAGCGTGTGTCGAGTAAGTGTTGTAGTAATCTGTATCTACGAGCAGTTTCCTTTCGTTTCAGTCTAGTATGAGGATTCCATGTAAGGCGTTTGTCGAGGTGGAGTCCTAAGTACCGAATCTGTTCAATAGGAGTAAGGATACGGTGGGGCAGTAGGTCGTAGATTTACGACGTAGAGTGAAGGTAATTTGGTGGAATTTGTTAGGATTTAATTTAATTCCCCAGTTTTGTCACCATTCTTTAATGGCTGATAGATGGTTCTGTAGCATTTGGGATGTAGCAACAGGATTATTATTATTCACATATAACACACATGTATCATCAGCGTAGGTAGTAAGGATATTGCTTGGCTGGAAGGGAATATCAGTTGTATATACCTTGTAGAGGATTGGACCCAGGATACAACATTGCGGTATACCGGCTGACTGCGTGAATACGGACGAGTAAGAAAGGTAATGAATGGTTAACTTTAAAGGTTCTATCAGAGAGATGGGGACGAATTATTAGGAAGTACGCTGGAGAGAGGAATTGAAGCAGTTTGTACAGCAGACCTGGATCCCGAAATCGGTCATAAGCCTTTTCCAATTCGAGAAGTGCTCCAGTGCAATACATTCCGCGCTCCGATGTGGAAGATATAACATCCACTACACTGGTGACACTGCTGATGTAGAATAGGATGTCCAAAATCCAAACTGGCGGTCAGGAATCACGTGGTTGCATTCGAGGATTGGGTATTGGGTATTGGGTTTTTATTTATCGGATCTTGTCCAGGACTTTTATTCGGTGAGCAATGGATGATTAAAGGCTTTGTATTTCAGTAGTTTTGAAGTTGTTATCCATAATGATTTATCTGATGTGGTTAAATTTTCTGTGAAGTTCTGAAAGTTTTGAGTTTTCTTATTTCTGTCTTGAGTTTGTTAGTCAGTTTATTTTAAAGGGTTTTATCCAAAGGGTATCTTGTTCCATGCCACATAGCTCTTGCCAGGCGTTTTTCAGTTAGTAAGAGCCGAATATAATATGACAAGTTGGTTTCATGAGCCTTCCTATTTGTATAGTGTGATGTGTTTGTATCTATGGCATTTTCTATTGATTTGTTAAGTTTATCAATGGCAGAGTCTATGTCTTGTTTAGTTTTTAACAAAATTTTCAATTCCAGATTGTCCACTAAGTCATTTCGAAAATTGTCCCCGTCGACATGTTCTTTAATCAGGGAAGGGATAGAGAGCTTATGAATAGGATTGGAATGCATGAGAAGTAGAACCGGGCTATAATCCGAGAAGAGGTCATCTTAGGATTTGATTGTAGATTTGCTGGATGATATTTGGGAAGTAATGAAAATATCGAGGTGTTCAAGCTCATCTTTTAAAATTTTATATATATATTTTTTATTTTTATATAAGAGAATTATTTGAACAGCAACACAACTGTATACAGCTATAATACTCTAAGTATAAACAAGCAGTAGTATTAGCGTCCCCTCCACGCTCGCCTCAGCCGCTTATCTCTCTCTTCTCGCCCAGTCTTTTCCCCAGCAAGACCTCATTATAGTGCACTGTGCATTTTATGTTCCTGCAACCATTTACATTGAAGCCAACCCAACCGGGCCCGGCCTCCAATATATCGGCACGCCGACCTTTTCTTACACGTAGCAGCGAGGGAGCCACCAGGTGTACAAATCGTATTTTATTGACATTTTTTTTTATTATATATTAATTTTTAGTGTTTAACATTTTTTCTATAATTTTATTAGAGTAGTTTTTTAAAGATTTATTTTCCTTTTTTTTTTGTTAATAATTAGGAATATCAATTTATGTTCTTTATTATATTAAAAGTGTATAACAATAATTTTCGCCCTTTTTTTTCTTTTAATCACCTTAATTATAAGTAAAATTATAACTAATTTTGAACCAGCATCTATTATAGGGAAGAAGGATAGTGGTAAATATTTTAACACCGCCCCTTCCCCTACACGAGGATTTCAGGACGTTTTATTATGGGATGTAGGCCAGTACGTAGGGTTTTGGGGTGACAAAATGGAATAACTATTGGATGCTGAGACTCTGAAAAGGATCCTGCCACGAGTATTGGACGTTTGGCATCCTCACCGTTGGTCTTTAGCGTTGTAATCTCCTCCAGCAATGAAGCGCGGACCATAGGATCCGAATAATGAATCGAGGTGACTGAAGGAAACGGTATTACCAGGAGGGCAATATAGAACTGAGAATGTTAGGTTAAAAGGACGGAAGGATAAGGTTATGGAGGTTGACTGAATGGTGTCAGTTGGAGCTGAAGGGATTTGAGAGTGGGATAAGGATTTGTGAATGAGGATACATGAACCAGCGTGAGATGTATTGTCTGGGTGATCTGTTCTGTATGAGATGTAGTCACGTATGTAAAAGTTCGAGTGTGTAATGAAATGGGTTTCAGTCACAAGGGCAACGTCAATGGTATTGTCGTGTAGGAATATGTCCAGTTCGTCCCGGTGATTCAGTAAACTATTTGCATTCCACAAAAGAATGGCTAGGGAGTTTTTGTTCATTGAGGGATATGAAAAGGAACTTCGGATAGGAATCTGGTAAGGAGTGTGATAAGAGGTGTTATTATATTTTGAAGATCTAAAAGGAAAGATGACAGGATTGATGTACTTTCGAATGCATTTTGTGAAGGATACGAGTATATGGAAGCTTGGTTGGGATTATGCTTTATACGTAAAGATGGGTACTGCTGATGGTAAGGACGGAGCTGCTGCGGGTGGTATTGCTTGAGATGTAGGCTGCCAAGGAGAGGAAAATTTGGGGTGATAACTTGAACCTTAGGAGGTTTTTGGTGGGTAAATCTTTTATAGGAGTATTTTGGAGGAGTTGGGACGTCTGAGGCTGTAGACGGGAATTATGAGGTTGATGATAGGATGGTTGAAGCTGAGGATGATGATAGGATGGTTGAGGCTGATTAGGATGGGCTGGTTAAGTCTGAAAATGATGATGGGTGTTAGAGGAAACTCTTGGTTCTTGTTGATTATCCAGCTCTTTCCTGGTGACATTAGAGAATGTTTTAACCTAGATTTTGGAGGTCGTGGAACGTGTATTTTCGATGGTCAATGGGCTTCCAGAGGAAGTTCGTTCATATTCACAAAATGATAGAGAAGAACTGGTAAAAAAATCACGAAAATCAAAAATGTCGGGCGGCAAAATTAACTGAAAATTGGACGATTTCAAATGGATTGACCCATATACACTTAGCGAGCCTTTGCTTCCATGTCATTTGGTTTGATAAAATGCATCCAACTTCCATATCACTATCATAAGGCCTATCTGGACTTACAGAGTTGAGCTTTGGGGCTCTACGAAACCATCAAACTCTTCTCGTATTCAATCCTCACAATCCAAAATCCTTCGAAAAATCCTCAATGCTCCTTACTTTGTCACGAATAAACTCATCCATAGAGACCTTAACATCCCATATGTTGCTGATTTGGCCCGAACCAGCTATCAATCCTGCCATGACAAACTCCACTCCCACTCTAACCCACTAGTTTCAATCCTAGCTTCCTCTTCAATTCCTGATAATCCTCCGAGGCTTCTGAAAACAAGATGGCCTCAGGACCTTCTAGTTTAGATACCTAGTGGAGTAATGCCGATGGGCATTTTCTCTTCATGTTTTTTTTATGTATTTTATCATTACAAGCATATTTACTTGTTGTATTACAAAATACAGTTGTAAATTTCAATAAAAATATTAAAAAAATTATGTTTATTCATTCAACGTCATATCAGACGATATTAGAGAGAAATCCTTCAATTTTGCCTATCTAGATTTAATTAGGAAGGGTATCTTCAAGGAGTACCTGCATTGGCACAGGGACCATCTTTTTTACGTTCCGTCTGAAGGACGGCATTACGAAGGATTTCTCACCCCCTTTAAAAAAGTCTAGGACCGTCTGCCAGGCTCAACATTAAATTTTACTCGTCGAGTCTGATTCTTTTTCCTCCATTTCCATTTCCCCTACTGGGCCATTTCTAGAATATAAAGTTACGATATAGGTATTTCGCACGCAAATTACGTGATATGGTGTAGCCCACTAAATATCTAAATCTATTCCTTATATTTAAGATTTAGGGGTTCCTTTCTTTCGAAATGATTGTATGAAGGGGTCCGCGAAAAACTTTGTTGGGAACCACTGATTTAGAACATATGGTTTTCCTTTTACATAAATTATTTGAGTTGATGGTGTGGTAAAGGTATGATCCTAGGTAATATTGTCTGCAGATAGAGGGAAGGAGCCACTTTAACTAGCTGTATAAATGGGTCACATGAGACCTCTTCGATGTGCCAAGGACAAATCATAAAAATATGTTCATAATTCGCTTAATCCTGTCCTCGATATACATACACATTTATAAATAAATATGTATATGTATATGAATATATATATATATATATATATATATATATATATATATATATATATATATATATATATATATAATTTCTCCATATATGACCAATGTTATCTCTGAATAACCCATAAATAACGGAAGGGTAATTAAATTTGTCACAAGACTATCAAAGACAACAGAACTGCTTTAATCAAACATTGTTATCAAATGGAACCAGTGGTCCACAAACCCTCTTCAGTTAATTAATTAGTTGTCTTAACTGAAACTGGACTTCAATGACGAACTTCCAGAAGTGACGTAGGCTTGGAGTTTCGACGTCTAACTAAATGCGAACATCACACCAATATATTTAATCAAAATTGTTTAAAAAAAAATAATTACCAACCGCACCTTTTTGAAAACGAGTAATTTCAGGGAAAATTTTAACTTATATACATAGCTGTAAAACGTAATTCAAGAAGACGAAAAGGGCATAAAATGATTAATATTGTAGTACTGAAGGAATTAGTCCGGGTGGCGGTCATTAAATGAAACAACTGAATAGTTTCAACTATTTTTTTGTTTGCCAATGTTTCGACCCCCATTGTGGGTCATCATCAGGGCGTCTGGTAGGCGAGTGGAAACCACTAGTGTTTCCACTCGCCTACCAGACGCCCTGATGATGACCCACAATGGGGGTCGAAACGTTGGAAAACAAAAAAATAGTTGAAACTATTCAGTTGTTTCATTTAATGACCGCCACCCGGACTAATTCCTTCAGTAATTCTCAACGGTCAACTAATTGTATCCACAATGATTAATATTGTAGTATAAACGTGTTTATTGTAGATAATAATTTCTATTGTTAGATTATTTTATCTGAAACATTTTATATAAAATCTTTTAAAAATTGATTTTAAATAAGGGGGTAAGTGATCGGTGTGTCTTGCGCGGACCAGATTTTATATTTAATGTTTATATATTTCTTATTGATTTTATAAATTCTCATCTTTTCACTCACAATCAGCATAGTAAATAGCATTATTATTATTATTTATTGATATTTTCTACTTTATAAAAAAGTACAACACTTAAATAAGATCGGGACCTACATTGAGACTAAAGACAACAGACTTACTCGATTTTTTCGTTACTAAAGGACTGCAGGCAATACCTCATACCATCAGATCCAGCTATGATCTATGATCTGATCATTCCCTTAAACATCTAGTCATCGTCGACGTACCATGCCAACAGGAAAAAATCCAACTCTAGACTGGAGTAATACCAATCAAATTTAATTTAAAAGCTTCCAGTTCCTCTCTCAATAAAAACTAAAAAAATAAATAAATAAAGATGCTGTCGAATTACTAACACAGAGGATTGGCATGGGTATCATTATTACCTAGAAAAAGAAGAATTATCAAGCCGAGTTACCCGCAGTACATTAGGGATCTGAACAGGGATAAGAGAAGAGCCTCGTAAGGTATGGTAGACTAACAGACTACCATCTGACAAACAAACTTATAACTGATTAGATAACGAACATAAAAAAACAATTACATAACTTTAAAAATGTTGAACAATGATATATTTTTGGAAAATCTCTCAAGTGACGATTTAAGTTTATGGAGGCATATAATGAGATTGCTAAAGCATCGCGAGGTGTCAGGGCCACTTCGAAGAGAGGATGGCTCCTGGGTCGTGTTGGACAGTGAAAAATCTTAACGCTTTGCCAGTCATCTGTCTATAGTATTTACACCACATATTGACTACCCAGACGGTGAAAATTTGGTTCAGAACATACTAAATAAACCTTTACCATTATTTTTGCCACCAAGTGCTTTCAAACCATCTGAAGTCCTTCCTGAGATAAAGAAGTTACCCAAAAGAAAAGCCCCTGGACATGATCTGATCACTGCTGAGCTACTCCAGCATATGCCCAGAAAAACTGTAGTCTTTCTAACAACCATCTTCAACTACATAGTTAGGACAACAAAATTCCCATTACAGCGGAAATACTCCTACATACTGATGATTCAAAAGCCTGACAAGCACAATAGAAACCCAACCTCATACCGAACCATCAGATTACTTCCAGTATGCTCTATTTTTTTTTTTAACTACTTTATAAGCGTTTAATCGACATATATACTGACAAAAAAATATTGCCCGAACATCAATTTGGATTCCGATCACTACACTCTACCATACAACAATTACCCATTATATTTCAGTTGCATTAGAAGAACGATTATATGCTACTGGCGCATTCCTGGATGTGGCCCAGGCATATGACAGGGTCTGGCACTGTGGCCTACTTTTCAAACTCAGATCTTTTCTGCCTTCTACCTACTGTCTCATACTCCTTTTCTTTATATCCGATAGATATGTTTTTGTTCGGTGGTCTCTTCTATCCTACCAATCAAGGCCGGTGTTCCTCAGGGGTCGATTCTTTCACCGTTACTATACATTATATACCAATCTGTCCAAACACAATACTAGCAATATACGCTGACGACACAGCTGTTATTCCTAGACTCACAGATATCACTCAGGCTCTATGACTTTCCAACATTATTTACTACAGCTACACGACTATTTTAAACAATGGAAGATAAAATTGACCAATGACAAATCTCAACACATTACCTACTTAGGACTTACCTTTGACAGAAGAATGAACTGGGGCCTAACAGATACGTTTATGCCTAAACAGGAGATTAAAACTATTGTACTTTATTCTTCACAAACGATCCACTCTGAAAATTAGGTAACGGCTGAATAATTATACCTATCTTTTAAAACCATTATGGACACTAAAAACGTTGATACTAATAACACGCTCACCCTGGTACGTCAATAGCAAGACCTACATATACCTACTGTTCAAGACTAAATTCAAGCTTCATACAAGAGATTCCATCACAAACTTCACGGACATCACAACATTCTCATTCAAAACATGACGACAACGGACATGCTGGAACTCACCAGAAGGCTGAAAAGGAGCTGGTTAGGGGATCTCCTTGTTTAAAACTTAGGATCTTCACGTTAGGAGGAGGTACCGCTGGGTAATGACCTCCCTCATGCCTGACATCCCAGCTCTTACAATATACATATATATATATATATATATATATATATATATATATATATATATATATATATATATATATATACAGCGCATCTGCTTATTGTTGCGAAAAAGTGACAGGTGTAGATCATAATAAATAATGTCAGAAAAAAAAAATATATATATATATTTTTCGTATTTATTAGATACTAGGCTCAGTCGCTGCGTAACCAAGCAAGGACTCGTTACAGATTATACTATTAATTTTATTTGCGCTAACTCAAGTAGAGGTTTATCAAATAAAAATGGAGATATAAAATCGTCCTGTTTATCAATTATCAAACTCCAAAATATTAACCAAAAAGATAACTTACTATCATGATAAAAAGAATTAGCGGTAACCCAATAGATGAAAAGTTACAAAAAACACGAAATAAACATACATTAGACCAACTGACTAAAAAAACATTAACACATTCACTAACAAAACCCCCCAAAAAACAAATAATGAAATTAGCATAGAAAAGAAACACGAAGTTATAATAAACACATATTTGAGCGAGCGCGATTGAAATTAATAGTATAATCGGTAACGAACCTTTGGGAACGCATCTACTGAGCCTTGTATCCAATAAATGCGAAAAAATTATAATAAACCCATATTTGAGCGAATGCGATTAAAATTAATAGTGTAATCGGTAACGAACCTTTGGGAACGCAGCTACTGAGCCTAGTATCCAATAAATACGAAAAAGTTATAATAAACCCATATTTGAGCGAGCGCGATTAAAATTAATAGTGTAATCGGTAACGAACCTTTGAGAACGCAGCTACTGAGCATTGTATTCAATAAATACGAAAAAGTTATAATAAACCCATATTTGAGCGAGCGCGATTAAAATTAATAGTGTAATCGGTAACGAACCTTTGAGAACGCAGCTACTGAGCATTGTATTCAATAAATACGAAAAAGTTAAAATAAACCTTTACTTGAGCGAGCGCGATTAAAATTAATAGTATAATCGGTAACGAACCTTTGGAAACGCATCTACTGAGCCTTGTATCCAATAAATACGAAAAAGTTATAATAAACCCATATTTGAGCGAGCGCGATTAAAATTAATAGTGTAATCGGTAACGAACCTTTGGGAACGCAGCTACTAAGCCTTGTATTTAATAAATACGAAAACGTTAAAATAAATCTTTACTTGAGCGTGCACGATTAAAATTAATAGTATAATCGGTTACGAACCTTTGGAATCGCATCTACTGAGTCTACCATCCAATAAATACGAAAAAGTTATATTAAACCCATATTTGAGCAAGCGCGATTATAATTAATAGTGTAATCGGTAACGAACCTTTGGGAACGGAGCTACTTAACCTTGTATCCAATAAATACGAAAAAGTTAAAATAAACCTTTACTTGAGCGAGCGCGGATAAAACTAATAGTATAATCGGTAACGAACCTTTGGGAACGCATCTACTGAGCCTTGTATCCAATAAATGTGAAAAAGTTATATTAAACCCATATTTGAGCGAACGAACCTTTGGGAAAGCAGCTACTGAGCCTTGTATCCAATAAATACGAAAAAGTTATAATAAACCTATATTTGAGCGAGCGCGATTAAAATTAATAGTGTAATCGGTAACGAACCTTTGAGAACGCAGCTATTGAGCCTTGTATTCAATAAATACGAAAAAGTTAAAATAAACCTTTACTTGAGCAAGCGCGATTAAAATTAATAGTATAATCGGTAACGAACCTTTGGGATCGCATCTACTGAGCCCTTTATCCAATAAATGCGAAAAAGTTATAATAAAACCCATATTTTTAAGCGAGCGCGATTAAAATTAATAGTGTAATCGGTAACGAACCTTTGGGAACGCAGCTACTGAGCCTTGTATTTAATAAATACGAAAACGTTAAAATAAATCTTTACTTGAGCGTGCGCGATTAAAATTAATAGTATAATCGGTTACGAACCTTTGGAATCGCATCTACTGAGTCTACCATCCAATAAATACGAAAAAGTTATATTAAACCCATATTTGAGCAAGCGCGATTATAATTAATAGTGTAATCGGTAACGAACCTTTGGGAACGGAGCTACTGAACCTTGTATCCAATAAATACGAAAAAGTTAAAATAAACCTTTACTTGAGCGAGCGCGATTAAAACTAATAGTATAATCGGTAACGAACCTTTGGGAACGCATCTACTGAGCCTTGTATCCAATAAATACGAAAAAGTTATAATAAACCTATATTTGAGCGAGCGCGATTAAAATTAATAGTGTAATCGGTAACGAACCTTTGAGAACGCAGCTACTGAGCCTTGTATTCAATAAATACGAAAAAGTTAAAATAAACCCATATTTTTTAAGCGAGCGCGATTAAAATTAATAGTGTAATCGGTAACGAACCTTTGGGAACGCAGCTACTGAGCCTTGTATCCAATAAATGCGAAAAAATTATAATAAACCCATATTTGAGCGAATGCGATTAAAATTAATAGTGTAATCGGTAACGAACCTTTGGGAACGCAGCTACTGAGCCTAGTATCCAATAAATACGAAAAAGTTATAATAAACCCATATTTGAGCGAGCGCGATTAAAATTAATAGTGTAATCGGTAACGAACCTTTGAGAACGCAGCTACTGAGCATTGTATTCAATAAATACGAAAAAGTTAAAATAAACCTTTACTTGAGCGAGCGCGATTAAAATTAATAGTATAATCGGTAACGAACCTTTGGAAACGGAGCTACTTAGCCTTGTATCCAATAATTACGAAAAAGTTAAAATAAACCTTTACTTGAGCGAGCCCGATTAAAATTAATAGTATAATCGGTAACGAACCTTTGGAAACGCATCTACTGAGCCTTGTATCCAATAAATACGAAAAAGTTATAATAAACCCATATTTGAGCGAGCGCGATTAAAATTAATAGTGTAATCGGTAACGAACCTTTGGGAACGCAGCTACTGAGCCTTGTATTTAATAAATACGAAAACGTTAAAATAAATCTTTACTTGAGCGTGCGCGATTAAAATTAATAGTATAATCGGTTACGAACCTTTGGAATCGCATCTACTGAGTCTACCATCCAATAAATACGAAAAAGTTATATTAAACCCATATTTGAGCAAGCGCGATTATAATTAATAGTGTAATCGGTAACGAACCTTTGGGAACGGAGCTACTGAACCTTGTATCCAATAAATACGAAAAAGTTAAAATAAACCTTTACTTGAGCGAGCGCGATTAAAACTAATAGTATAATCGGTAACGAACCTTTGGAACGCATCTACTGAGCCTTGTATCCAATAAATGTGAAAAAGTTATATTAAACCCATATTTGAGCGAACGAACCTTTGGGAAAGCAGCTACTGAGCCTTGTATCCAATAAATACGAAAAAGTTATAATAAACCTATATTTGAGCGAGCGCGATTAAAATTAATAGTGTAATCGGTAACGAACCTTTGAGAACGCAGCTACTGACCCTTGTATTCAATAAATACGAAAAAGTTAAAATAAACCTTTACTTGAGCAAGCGCGATTAAAATTAATAGTATAATCGTAACGAACCTTTGGATCGCATCTACTGAGCCTTTTATCCAATAAATGCGAAAAAGTTATAATAAACCCATATTTTTAAGCGAGCGCGATTAAAATTAATAGTGTAATCGGTAACGAACCTTTGGGAACGCAGCTACTGAGCCTTGTATTTAATAAATACGAAAACGTTAAAATAAATCTTTACTTGAGCGTGCGCGATTAAAATTAATAGTATAATCGGTTACGAACCTTTGAATCGCATCTACTGAGTCTACCATCCAATAAATACGAAAAAGTTATATTAAACCCATATTTGAGCAAGCGCGATTATAATTAATAGTGTAATCGGTAACGAACCTTTGGGAACGGAGCTACTGAACCTTGTATCCAATAAATACGAAAAAGTTAAAATAAACCTTTACTTGAGCGAGCGCGATTAAAACTAATAGTATAATCGGTAACGAACCTTTGGGAACGCATCTACTGAGCCTTGTATCCAATAAATACGAAAAAGTTATAATAAACACATATTTGAGCGAGCGCGATTAAAATTAATAGTATAATCGGTAACGAACCTTTGGGAACGCATCTACTGAGCCTTGTATCCAATAAATGCGAAAAAATTATAATAAACCCATATTTGAGCGAATGCGATTAAAATTAATAGTGTAATCGGTAACGAACCTTTGGGAACGCAGCTACTGAGCCTAGTATCCAATAAATACGAAAAAGTTATAATAAACCTATATTTAAGCGAGCGCGATTAAAATTAATAGTGTAATCGGTAACGAACCTTTGAGAACGCAGCTACTGAGCCTTGTATTCAATAAATACGAAAAAGTTAAAATAAACCTTTACTTGAGCAAGCGCGATTAAAATTAATAGTATAATCGGTAACGAACCTTTGGGATCGCATCTACTGAGCCTTTTATCCAATAAATGCGAAAAAGTTATAATAAACCCATATTTGAGCGAGCGCGATTAAAATTAATAGTATAATCGGTAACGAACCTTTGGGAACGCATCTACTGAGCCTTGTATCCAATAAATGCGAAAAAATTATAATAAACCCATATTTGAGCGAATGCGTCTAAAATTAATAGTGTAATCGGTAACGAACCTTTGGGAACGCAGCTACTGAGCCTAGTATCCAATAAATACGAAAAAGTTATAATAAACCTATATTTGAGCGAGCGCGATTAAAATTAATAGTGTAATCGGTAACGAACCTTTGAGAACGCAGCTACTGAGCCTTGTATTCAATAAATACGAAAAAGTTAAAATAAACCTTTACTTGAGCAAGCGCGATTAAAATTAATAGTATAATCGGTAACGAACCTTTGGGATCGCATCTACTGAGCCTTTTATCCAATAAATGCGAAAAAGTTATAATAAACCCATATTTTTAAGCGAGCGCGATTAAAATTAATAGTGTAATCGGTAACGAACCTTTGGGAACGCAGCTACTGAGCCTTGTATCCAATAAATGCGAAAAAATTATAATAAACCCATATTTGAGCGAATGCGATTAAAATTAATAGTGTAATCGGTAACGAACCTTTGGGAACGCAGCTACTGAGCCTAGTATCCAATAAATACGAAAAAGTTATAATAAACCCATATTTGAGCGAGCGCGATTAAAATTAATAGTGTAATCGGTAACGAACCTTTGAGAACGCAGCTACTGAGCATTGTATTCAATAAATACGAAAAAGTTAAAATAAACCTTTACTTGAGCGAGCGCGATTAAAATTAATAGTATAATCGGTAACGAACCTTTGGAAACGGAGCTACTTAGCCTTGTATCCAATAATTACGAAAAAGTTAAAATAAACCTTTACTTGAGCGAGCCCGATTAAAATTAATAGTATAATCGGTAACGAACCTTTGGAAACGCATCTACTGAGCCTTGTATCCAATAAATACGAAAAAGTTATAATAAACCCATATTTGAGCGAGCGCGATTAAAATTAATAGTGTAATCGGTAACGAACCTTTGGGAACGCAGCTACTGAGCCTTGTATTTAATAAATACGAAAACGTTAAAATAAATCTTTACTTGAGCGTGCGCGATTAAAATTAATAGTATAATCGGTTACGAACCTTTGGAATCGCATCTACTGAGTCTACCATCCAATAAATACGAAAAAGTTATATTAAACCCATATTTGAGCAAGCGCGATTATAATTAATAGTGTAATCGGTAACGAACCTTTGGGAACGGAGCTACTGAACCTTGTATCCAATAAATACGAAAAAGTTAAAATAAACCTTTACTTGAGCGAGCGCGATTAAAACTAATAGTATAATCGGTAACGAACCTTTGGGAACGCATCTACTGAGCCTTGTATCCAATAAATGTGAAAAAGTTATATTAAACCCATATTTGAGCGAACGAACCTTTGGGAAAGCAGCTACTGAGCCTTGTATCCAATAAATACGAAAAAGTTATAATAAACCTATATTTGAGCGAGCGCGATTAAAATTAATAGTGTAATCGGTAACGAACCTTTGAGAACGCAGCTACTGACCCTTGTATTCAATAAATACGAAAAAGTTAAAATAAACCTTTACTTGAGCAAGCGCGATTAAAATTAATAGTATAATCGGTAACGAACCTTTGGGATCGCATCTACTGAGCCTTTTATCCAATAAATGCGAAAAAGTTATAATAAACCCATATTTTTAAGCGAGCGCGATTAAAATTAATAGTGTAATCGGTAACGAACCTTTGGGAACGCAGCTACTGAGCCTTGTATTTAATAAATACGAAAACGTTAAAATAAATCTTTACTTGAGCGTGCGCGATTAAAATTAATAGTATAATCGGTTACGAACCTTTGGAATCGCATCTACTGAGTCTACCATCCAATAAATACGAAAAAGTTATATTAAACCCATATTTGAGCAAGCGCGATTATAATTAATAGTGTAATCGGTAACGAACCTTTGGGAACGGAGCTACTGAACCTTGTATCCAATAAATACGAAAAAGTTAAAATAAACCTTTACTTGAGCGAGCGCGATTAAAACTAATAGTATAATCGGTAACGAACCTTTGGGAACGCATCTACTGAGCCTTGTATCCAATAAATGTGAAAAAGTTATATTAAACCCATATTTGAGCGAACGAACCTTTGGGAAAGCAGCTACTGAGCCTTGTATCCAATAAATACGAGAAAGTTATAATAAACCTATATTTGAGCGAGCGCGATTAAAATTAATAGTGTAATCGGTAACGAACCTTTGAGAACGCAGCTACTGAGCCTTGTATTCAATAAATACGAAAAAGTTAAAATAAACCTTTACTTGAGCAAGCGCGATTATAATTAATAGTGTAATCGGTAACGAACCTTTGGGAACGGAGCTACTGAGCCTTGTATCCAATAAATACGAAAAAGTTAAAATAAACCTTTACTTGAGCGAGCGCGATTAAAATTAATTGTATAATCGGTAACGAACCTTTGGGAACGCAGCTACAGAGCCTAGTATCCAATAAATACGAAAAAGTTAAAATAAACCTTTACTTGTGTAATAAGTTTATCAAGTTTTATCTGTAATACTACATTATAGGACTTTTCAGGAGAATTTACTCTATACCATTAAGCTTCCAATGTTGTATATTATTATACCGCAAACAATTAATTCAATCATACTTAATCAAGTATTGTTTTAGGGACGCGGGTCGTCTTCAAGCCTCAAGTTAAGACACAACTGTTTTAGGGAAATATTTAGTTTTTATTATTTTTTCCACTGGGTTTTTATTTTTAACCTTTCATCTTTATATTTACGATGCTTGGTTCAGGTTTTATTACCTGTTAAGATTTTAATGACAGCTTTTTGCGAATGCAAGTGATCATGAATTAAGTCACTGCTGAATTAAAGTTATGAATTTATTTTAGTTGTTTACAGGAAATTTTATTAAACGGATTTTAAAAAAGTTTATATTGCCGTTGTACAGAATTTTAAATTAATAAAGAGAGTGAGGGGGGACACTAACACAATAAGGTTTAATCCTTGAATCAATTGTTTTATGTTGGTAACATTGTTTCAGATTGTCTATATAGCCTTGCTCGCTGTGTGGGATCAGTCTGCTTTCTTCCTTGTGTCCAGTAAGGTTGGTGCCTATTTTTCATGTAAAACAATTTTCGTTGATCCTACTCATTAGAATCAACCATTAGATCTTTCGACCTGGAAGGTCTCCTTGACAGACAAGTCGTTTTTAGAACCAGTTGATTTTATTATATTGTGTAACCTGATGTGAAGAAGGTGAGCATATTTCAATTAATTCAAAAATATCAATTTAATTATGGAAGATGCCAGTTATGTTAGAATATTGGAACAATTAGTGGAAAGTTTATGTTTGTATGCTACCTACGAATTGCTTCCTGAAGAAAAAACTGCCCAAGGTCGCTCAATACGTTATCAGTTGACTGTCGGTGACAAGTGTTTAACAGGAATAGGGAAAACAAAAAAAAAAGCAAAGGAGGATGCAGCAGAAAAGATGTATAACCTGTTGATCGAGGAAGAAAAAGAATTAGCTAAAAAAAAATCTAAAGAAAAAACTAAAGATCCTATTGAAGCTTTAGTTGCGTTGTGTTCCAAATTTAATCTTGGTACTCCAAAATTTGAATATGAAAGTAACACAGTTTCATCTCATGGTACTATGTATAATGTCAGTTGCTCTGTTTTGGGGCTTACAGAAGAGGTAAGAAGCTTCAGGAAAGAGCGGGCAAAAAAACAAGCAGCTAATAAAATGTTATTGAAACTAAAAGAACAAGAACAGGTTCACGATAAATACTACAAATTAATAGAAGAAGAAACTAAAAATAATGTTTCTTTTGTATCACCTGATGGATCTATAAATCTGGAGGAAAAAGAAAAATTCATTGCCAATGTTTGGAAAAAACAATTTACTGATTCATTAAAAAAGTCAAAGACCGCACGTGAGTTGAAGGAGAAAGATATATCACATATAGATGAAATCGAAGACCCAGAAGTATTGTTGAACAGAATAATGAAAGAAACGGGAGTTACTTATGAAATCGGTTTTCATATGGATATGGATGATCAACAGTGGGTTTGTTGCATTGAGATTGTGTCTCTGTATTTCAAAATGAGTGTGAAAGAGAAGGATAAGAAATTAGCCGGAAAATCTGCTGTAAGAAGTGTGTTAAAATATATGCATGCCCTTTAAGTTAATGTTTGCCATTCTTAAGGGAATGTGTTCATTGCTTTGGTTTCATGTTTTTTATTTTGTTGTAATTTATGTATATCAAATAAATTTAATATATATTTCATAAAGACATGTGTTTTACATTGTTAATTATAAAGCATTGTGTAATGAATTATAGTGAATAGATACAATTTTTTGCATTGAATGGTGTTTTATTTTGTGTATTTTAGACCATCCTCAAGAAAATATTTTACTATGCCGCATTTTATAATTTGATATACCTATGGTTCACTTATCTGTAATTTATTTATAATTATAAGGGTCAAAAGTTGTAGGTACTAATTCAACTATTATTAACGTTAAATTTACATAAAAAATGGGTTCCAAATAAATTATAAACAGGTGTAAGTAAATATGAAAAGAGTATTCCAGAATTGATTTGAATTCTAAGTACTTAATATTAAAAAAAAAACAACTAATTGCCTCAAATTACCATTCAAGTCAAAATTGTATTATATAATTTGCTTTTGATTACGATGGTCTGGTTATAAATTAACCTTGGTGATGAATTTCAAGAATGTATATGTATAGTTTAAAATAATATGTTTGCATCCAACTGTACCATCCATTATTAAAAGAAAATCCCTCGGGAAAAAAAAAAATGTAAATATCAGCAATTTGGGAATATAATAGACTAGGAAATAAAATAAATAGAAAATGTATATGAAATATGTCCATAAGGGATTGATAAGTATGATGTGTTATTTTAGCAACTCAATGTATTTGGGCAGCTTTGTCAAAAAAATAAAGCATTTATCTCTAGGGCTAGAAATAAAAGACATAAGGACTTACCTCTTTTTTAACTTTATTTAAACTAAAAAACCAAACAAACAAAATCTATTTTTTTACTATTTGAACAGTATTAAACATTGTTGTCTTCATAGTTGTTTTCTGGTATCGATTGTCTTCAATTTCTTTAGAAATGTTTCATTATACATGCTGCTTGAACTTCTTTAGAAAAATATAAAAGCTATTTTTATTTTTATTTATTTATTTTTTTTTTTTTTTGTTAAATACTTGTTAAAGGTAAATATTAAAGGATAAATAGGTCTATACCTTTAATATTTGCCCTCTCATCATAAATTTGAAATTTATTTACTAATGATACATTTTTAAGAATAATAAAAGTAAATAATAATTTTCAATAAACTAGAAAAAGTAATGAACTGAAGGTTTCATAAATTTGTATTCTTGTCGTTTATGAGTAACTTGCTTCATCAATGATTCCACTTTAAACTGTTTAAAATGAAACAGAACAAACAATTTAGAAACAAATAGAAACCGATCAAGAAATGAAAGAATAAACAAAATAATAATAGTACTAAAAAGAAAAATATATATATATTAAAACAATAGGCAGAAAATGTGTCTCTAGAAATGATGTAATTTATTATAGAATGAAGAGGGAGAAAAAAAAAAACAATGTAAGAAGCAATCCAATCACATACACATCGTACTACTTTTATGTCAACAATTTTTTTTACACTCAATAACTACAAACTATAAGTATGTAGAAGTGGAGATTTAGGGCAATAAATGGCAAGATTATTACATAGTATAATTTATAGTATAATATAATTAAATTTTTTTAGTTATAATTTATTTATTTTCATTTAGTTTTTTCTTCCTATAAATTGTATTCTCTCTAACCAAACTTTTATAAATAATAAGCCTTGATTTTATTATGAATGCTTGTCAATCATTGTCATTTCCATTACTAATACATTTGCTTTTTGGTTTGCTTCTTAATCTTAAAATATTATTTAAACACTCTGAGTTTAAAGCATTTCAAATTTAAATAGATAAATAATTAAGTCTGCATTAAGAGTAATAAAACATAAATTGGCACCCTATATCCAATATTCCACTTCCAGTGGCGTGATAGGCCGTGTAGGCCCTGGGCCTCGGGTGTAAACTCTTACGAGTTTACACTCACGTTTCACGATACAATTTTTAGTGTAGGGTCATCACTCCCTACAACTAATTTTGTGAGTGGCCACCCTTTGGCTGACGGGTCTCACATACCCGGAGGAGAAGTTGTGAGTGAATCCCCATTTTTTTTAGATCCTTATAAAAGCCCCGCCAGGACTGGGATTCGAACTCAGAACCAGTAGCATGAGAGACTAGTGCACTAGCCACTCAGCCACGGGCTCCCCTATATCCAATATTGCTGGTTCTAAAAAAATAATGAAAAATAAAATTTTAATATTGAAGAAATAGTAAAAAAATGTTTTATTACATAGGCATGAACAATTTTATTTACAAGTTATATTCAAATATAGCTGGAATATATAAGTATTTATTGTCTTGTTTTTTATTATTTAAAATTATTTTTAATTGTTTATTTTTTTTTTAAATAAAACAAAAATTGAAAAAAAAAGGTGGTTTGTTGAATTGATATAATAATAATAATAATAAAAACAAGTACATAAACATATTTATTTTTCCCTGTAGGATAAATAATTACAGAAATGGTGTTAGGATGTAAATAAAATTTAAATCGTTTAAACATTTATTTATTCTTAAATTATTCCCATATCACCAACTACCACCTACTACAGACATGGGGTTACTTGTTATAAAAAAAAAAAAAATAAAAAAAAAAAAAATAATATAGAAAATATAAAAAAATTTTACATAAAAATAATTTTCACATATAAAATATCAAGTATTTTTTCAATTTAACTTCATTTTCTTGGGGTTTTTCTTTTCTTCATTGTCTTCCATATCCTCGTGTTTTCTGCTCTCTTTTGTTTTCGGAGTATCATCTGGAAAGAAATATATGTATAAATATTAACAAAAATTATTGCAAAACTGTTATCTTGGCTATAATAAATATTATTTTTATCTTATAACAACAAAACGAAAGCACTATAAAATTTGGTAGTGACAATCTCTGGAATATAAAAGTACATTGATTTCATATTACATAAAATTTAAACGGTTGAGCTGAGGATAAAAGATTAAAGTTGATTCAAACAATAGAGAAATTTTGTATAATCATAAAATAATCCTTTTCTGAACTGTTTTCATACCTCACACCCTGTATACTCTTAGTCCAGGGATTCTTACCTTACCCCCTGTTTGGAGGACAAAGTGGGATCGCCAGAGTTTTCTGTTTTTCTACCCCTAATGTATTAGTAGTGTTCATGCCAGTGGTGAATAAGGAACAGCACAATAACAAATATCCTAATATGACAATGTACTTAGAAGCTAATTAAAAATATAATACCTCTTGGTGAGCTCTTTTCACTATGTGTATTCTTTTCCTCCTCAAGTAATTCAGTATCTTCATCAGAGCTGAATTCAAAAATCTCTTGAAAATCGTTAGCTGTATTTTCTTCAGACCTAACATCTTTAAAGCATAGAGAATCATTAATGTTTGTATTATATGGGTTTCAAAAAACGGTTAGTTTTCTAATTGATTAAGAAAAGCTGTGGAAATTATAGAAAGAAATTCAAAATAAAGAACAACATATTTGTAAATAAGTAAGCAGGTATACAAGTAGCTTTGGATCAATGTTCTAAGAATAAATTCAATACAAAATACTTTCCAAGCCATGAGACCAGGAATTTCTTTTCTTGATTTTTTCAATTTACTATAAATAAATAACAGAGATCATAGAGATGGACAAAATGTATTAAAAACTTAAAATTGATACCACTGACAACAGAAACTTAAGGGCGGTGTTGATACAATAATTATTGTCGATACAATAACCTTCAATTTCCTTACCAGCTGTCTCATCTCTATTTCTTTCAATTGTTATACCAGATGGACCTGGAATAGGTTCATATATTATATTCACACTTGGTGTTGAATGTAATCCAGTACATGGTTTTCTAGTGAGAGATATTTCTTGAGCTATAGACTCAGAAATGTATTCCACAGCATCAAAAAACTCCTCATTACTATTAGAATCTGAAACTTGGTACATTTATAAATTGTCAATCAAAGCAATAAAAAAACTTATTTGTTAAATTAGAAACAATTACTAATAATACGACTCTTTAAATGTTTATACCTATGCATGTAATCTAAAGAATTACAATTAATCCTGATGCTCATATTAATTTTAGTTGGTTCTAAAATATTGATTAAGTGTTCAGAAACATTAAATTCTATAAAGCTAATGTAAATGTATTACATAAAAAAAAATAATAGAAAGAGAATGTTTGTTAAACTTACGTGAAGGTGGAGTGTCGTAGAAATATGAACTAGCTAAATTTGTATTAGCATCCTCAAAACTTGCTGTTTGCTGTTGAACATTCTCGGTACATGATCCTTCTCTTCCATTATTGATTCCCACAGATTTTTCCTCTTTTTTAGGTTTATTTTTCATTTTTGCTATTGCAGTGATTTGTTTAATATTTTCTGAAACTATATCTTCCATGAGTGTGGTTGGAAAATTGAATGAAGCAGATGGGCTTAACACTTGAATATCATCTTTTGCACATATTTTCTCACTTTTTATCGAGCTGTTATTTGTTGCATTTGTTATATTTGAACTTCCTTCTCCACATTCTAATTTTACTTTATTAGTGTCACATTGTTTATCCTCGGCATCTAGAAAAGTGAATTGAGCATCTTTAGGTGCTATAACTGATTTATCAATATCATAAGAAGATTCATAGATATTTTGTTTAGTATCCATACCATAGTCTTCTTGTAAAGTTATAATATTGTCCGTGAATTGGAAGTTTTCCACTTTATATTCCTCATTATTTGCTTCGCTTTCTGTCGCATCTGATTTAATCTTTGACTCTTCACACTTTCCGTCAACATGAACAGATACTTTTTCCAAGCAACCTGTATCATACTTATCATCATTTATTTGTAAACTGAAATGATCAGGATTAACTTCTGGGTCATATTTCAATATAACCTTAGGAAGGTTGAAATACAAGTATCTAGTCAATTGATTACTGTTTTCACTAATTCCAACATAACCACAAATTTGACAAAGTTCCTTAGGCACATCTTCATCATTATTTTCAAAAGTTGTTTCCTCTCTTGTTGAACTAGTTGCAACTTCTTCATCGCAATCACTATCATCACAAATTATTGGTTCATTATTCAGAATGGGTCCATCTTTTAATTCAGGTGTTACACTTACATCATCATCATCATCATCACATAAATCAATTATAATGGTTTCCAGGGTTTCTGCATAACTGTCTGTAGATCCTACATTTGTTCCTCTCCTCTCATTGCAAACTTCCTCCACTTCTGATGTTGCTTTGTTGCTAGAATCACATTCACTAGAATTATTCAAGTTGATTTTACTATCTGTTAAATCATACATTTCTATTGTATCGTCATCACATAAATCTATTATAATGGGATTTGTGTCAGTAGTACTATCAGCTGTGCACATACTTTCTGTCATTTGATTTGGGTTATGTTGTACTTCCATATCTTCTGTTATTTTTGTTTCTTGTATTTTTTCATTTTCAATGTTCCCCATTTCTGTATCTTGATTTTTTTCAGTTTTGCCATCAGTTGAACAAACCTGACTGCCGATTGTGTCAGTAGAATCATTTTTTTCTTTATTGTTGCTTTGAATGTCAATATCCTGATTTTTTAAAGTTTCTACATTATCAGATTGGACTCCCATATATTTATTGATATTTTCACTTGCTAGAGCACCAGTTTGAATTAGACTCTCATCAAGATTTTTTATTTCATCAGATTGAATAAGATCCTCATCCGACTTATCCATTTTACCTTCTTGGATAGAGTCTTGTGATTCCTTCTTTTCATCAGGTGGATGTTCCATCGTATATATCTCAGAAATCTCTTCTCGTTTAAGAAGAGTAAAAGATTTCTTGGAAACCTGTAATAAATAAAATGTTAAGACAATGCGTAATTTAAAACAATTGTATTAAGTGTTTCAGGTGATATCACAAAATATAATCAATAACTAAAATAGGAGAAACTAATTATATAAAAGTAGTGACAATTAATTAAACATTAAAGGTAATAAAAGCATGCAAATTTCAATTAATGGTTTTCTTACATGTGTCTGAAAATACATATCTCATAAATATATCCAATCTTACTCGGATAATATTTAAATTTATTTAAATAGCTAAGTAATAGAATGATATCAGTCACGTGAATTGTAAAACAAACGTATGTGATAATTAATTTTACTTAATTACTTGGTGTATTATATTATTTTATAGAATTTTAAAGTAATATCCATAAAAAATTAACTACTTTAAAATAAAGCTAGTGCACATCAGGAAAGATTTGTTTAATTTATTATGTTTTATTTTATACATTTAGGTTAAAACTTACAGAATTAATATTGTTTTAAACGTACTTACTTTCATAGCTATTAAATTGAGTTTTCAGTCTTCTCACATTTTTTAAAATATTGACCAATGCAATATTTTTGTTTATTCATAATTTGTTTTCATTAAATCTAAACTTATTTTTAACATTTTACCAATGCCTAACTTTGACAAATCCCACTATAAATTTACAAAGAGGTAGCATTTCTTTATTAGTGGAAAACATAATCATTATATACTATTTTTTCCACTTATACATAGTTCTCACACTTTCTGTAATTGATTAATTTATAAAAAGCAACAACAACTTCGCTAATATGAGCCTTTTTCAATTTCTTCTTTCTTCTAAATAAGAGTTATTGAAAAAATATAACTATAATAACAATGTGACTACACACATAACTGAAAGCTAGCTAGAAAAGCATGCGTTTATCATTCTACATCTATAAGCAGGCTTTAGTGTATCTATGATCATTTGTAATTATACTAGATGTAGTAGGGCAAGTTTGTTTGTTTGATTATTCATTCAAATGCTACAGTGGCAAATCAGAGGATACTACTGTGGGAGTCCTAAATATAGCCTATCCAGGTTTAATTAGGAGAGGTGTCTTCAACAGTACCTCACATCTCACAGGTTCCGGACCAACATTTTACGTCCCCTCCGAAGGACAGCATAACCAGGGATATTTTACTCCCATTAAAAAATCCTAGGACCACGAGTTTGAACCTGTAACCTATACAATTGTTATGTACAACTAAGTCATCAAAGTTAAAGTCCTATTCACTATACTACCTTTATATATATAATAACATTTTGTCAAAAATGATTAGCCTTTCTAAGATATATTATACATCAATATTACTATTCTTTGGTTAAAAAAAAAATTGTGGTAATTAAATTTGTTCAACATGTATATTCAGCCGTTTTTTATCAATTCTAATAGCACTATATGGTTAATTTTTTCAAATGTACATAACTAAAGGTGTTTTAGAGTAATAAAAAAATGTAAATATCAGCATTGAAGCCCCGTCATAGTCATTTTATCATTAAAGGTGTTACGAATGAAGTATGGCTTAGGTAAGTTTCTTCTTTCATCCCAAGATAATTAAAAAGTAAGGCAAAGCTCATAAGCATAAATGATTGTTGTAAAAAATAATTTCAGTTACTGCCATCATTTTCCGTTGAAACTGGAAAGGAAAAGTATTAATTCAGTTTCAATAGAAACCTTCAGTTTTTAAATATTTTAATCAAGGAATGAATGTCAACAGCTATTACCCTTGATCTGCTCATAATTCGCAGAATATGTAAAATTCGCCGAATGGAAGTTAATTTGTTTTTACAACTCCTAAGATAATAATCAGTTAATATGGTTTATTTGTTTTGTTAATGTAAACTTATTTTCTAGAACAGCAAACACAAATTTAATGTCCCCTCTTCTATCCAAACATTCTGGAGTTCCTTGAATGGTCAGTGTGTTTGAGTGTGTGGTAAGTCTAGCACAAAACCGATAAGTCGAACGAATATATATATATATATATTATAATATAATATATATATATATATTATATATTAATATATATAAATATTATATTGATTTTCAACTGTATATACTATATAAGCAGCAAGTAAAAGCGCTAAAATTACAAATATAGGCGTGAAATACTCTTGTGAAGAAGCTACCCAGTAGAAGCCCTTATTGTTTATTTTATTAGCAGGTCCCGAGCCACACGTCTTTTTAGGCGCCTCGGTGGAGGAACGAAATTTAAATTTAATATTTAAGACAACTATCCGGCCGAGATGTTATACCAACTTTTTTACCATTATCCACTGACCGCACTTAAATGCCGATATTTTAAATTTTCTTCCTTCATTGTACCATTAATTTTGTATATTTGAAAAAAAAAAAAAATAATAACTATTTCATCTAGTTAACATGGATAACAAACGGGTAAATATACAATTGAAGAATTCGATAATTAACCAAAAGATAAAAGAGCAAAAATGTTTGTTTTTAAAAATCGCTTGAATCGATTTTAACAATGGAGGTAAGAGAAAGTCTTGTGTTGCGACCATCACTTTTTAAAAATTATTTTGAGGCATAAAAGTTAAACTAGGCATTAGTAACTTCCCTACCCTTCCCCCCCTCCCCAATATTTTCTGGTGATGGGATGAAAATAACGTTGCAGTATAAAAATCGCATGTTACTTGAAAGTAGCACTAGCGTGATAACGTATTATAAGAAAAAGCCCGTGATTGGAATCACTCTTTCACTATAGAGCATCTGTTAAGAAGCCAATCACGAACAGATGTTAATTCAATAATAGTTGAAATGAAAGGTGAAATTACCGAATGTTCTCGCTTATTTTATAGAACAACTTTTAGTTCAAATTGTGGTTAGCAATTATGTGGGTAATAGTTTAAAACCTATCATTTAAAATATCGATTGTACTTTGTGGAATTTATAACATAATCTGGAATATCTGAAATACTGATATTTAATAATAATAATTCTTTATTTATTCTAGGACAAGTTCCTTCAGAATAATACAGCAGGAAATAAAAAGTGGACTCAACACTAGAGTCTTAGAGTAAAATAACTGAAAACAATAGAATTAAACTAATAACATGAACAAATAAAATAACTCAAAAGATAAATTCTGATAAAAATAACCAAACATAATAAATAAATGTATGTTAACATGAGAATAAAATAAAAATAATAATTATAAGATATAATATGATGTAAAAGTTTTCATATATACATATATATTTAAAAAAAAAAGAGAGGAAGGAAATTATAATTCTTCTGAGTGTTTGTAAAATAATATATAATTTAATCTTACATCTTTAAAAAGATTAAAAGAAAAATTTTAAGTAATATTTGCTGTTGAATGTATCCAAGGCAATGAAAATTGAATAAATAACTTAACGTATCTGTCTGTTTATCTGTTAATTTTCCCTGAAATTAGCATCTGCTTGGTATTATTTCGGAATTAAATTAATAGAAAATGGCTGAATAGACGGGATTTAAATGTAGTAAGAGTTTGAGAGTCCCGGATACTAAAAGGAATAGAGTTCCATAGGGATGCGGATCGGATTAAGAATGATCAGAAGGCCGCGAGCAGTGAGAAAGACAAAAAAAAAAAAAATTGTTTCTAAGAATAGAATGGATATTAATTTATGTTGCAAATATTAAATAAGTTTTATTAATCGCTATTATTTGTTTTCCCATATTGTTCATATTTTGTCAAAGACAAAAACAAATTACAAATTTAGCTACAGTAGTAAGAAGGAATGAATCCACAGCTATTATCTTTGATTGCCACATAATTTGCAGAATATGTAAGCATCAAAAAATGGGAGTGTATTTGTTTAAATAGTCCCCAACATAAATAATCAATTGATATTTGTTTTATTGATGCAAACTTATTTTCTAACATAACAAACAAAAATTTAGTGTTCCCTCTCCTACCAAACAATTTGGAATCTTATAAACATAAAGGTTAGTAAAATCACCCAGCTTTAGTTATTATCAGTTCCTTTCTATCCTATATTCAGTTGTACTTAAGGAAGATAAATAGAAAAGTTTATTTACATTTTTACAATATAAAATAGTTTGTTAATTGCATTTTTACATAATTTAGGTTATCAACTATTAATTAGGAAATCAACAACTTAGTATTTTTTTTCCAGAGACTAATTAAAAATGTGTATGAAGATATTAGTGATAATATGAAAAATAGACAAAAAACCCACTAAATAAAAAAATAATAATAAAATAAAATAAAAAATAATTAAAATATTATGATAATAATAATAAAAATACTTTCAGCCAATAACCTGTCTAAAAGGGTTATACAAGAATGATATTAACCTCAATTTTTACAAGTAGGAATGAGTATCATCTCCGTAACAATAATTTGTTTCCACTCGAGCAATTAGGTTGTAGAAAATGAGCCCAGGGATGTAAAGAGCTACTTATTATAGACTCATTCATAGCAGGCCAAACTACTATGAACAGAAGAAATATCTAAATAGCCTGGATCGATTACAATAAAGCATTTGACTCAGTATCCAGCAATGGTCTAATACCGAAGTTGAGTACCAATACATCAATAGAAGCGGGATCACGTGTAGCCGCCTACACAGAGTCGTCTAATGTTCACCGTTCAAGCCCAAGCTCCCGAGATCAGCCTTAACGCAATCTTCCCAGTGACGCTTCGGCCTACCTTTCGGACGCCTACCAGTCGGATCAGCGAATACCAACTTTCTCGGAATCCGTTCTTCACCGAGCCTAACAACTTAACTCGCCCATTTGAGTCTCCGCGATGCTATCAGCTCAATTATATTCATAGGATACAAGCTCCGCAATTCCGCGTTGTGCAACCATCTAAGACTCGCCAGTGGCCTCATCTCTCTTCGGACCAAATATTTTACACAGTACCTTATTTTCGAATACCCTAAGCCGTTGTTCATCCTTCAAAGCAGGCGGTCATGTTTCACATCCGTAAAGAACCGTCGGAAGAATAATAGTTTTGTAAATTCTAACCTTAAAATTTTTAGATAGAAGCCGCAAGATAAGTAATTTAGCAACTGAAAAATAACACGCATTTCCCACCTTTAACCGAGACTTTATTTCATCCCGGATTTCATTTTTTCTTGTTATCATTTAACCTAATGCGTGTATATATATATATATATATATATATATATATATATATATATATATATATATATATATATATAAAAAAAAAAGAATAATAACACCTAAATAAAAAAATGGAAAGAAAAAACAAATAATAGTCACCGCACTATAAAATTAATCCAATATATGGCAAGACAGTTTTTGGTTTTTTGTTTTTCTATTATATCAATTTTTTTTCTCCAATCATCTACGTTCGAGGAAGTGCGTTAGATAATCCTGAATTCGTTTTCGAGAAATGTTTTCTATGAAGTTTTTTGAAAGAAAGTAGTGTTAACAAAAAATTTTAATATTTTTCGAAAAACAAAATATCACCTGATTAATTCTTCATTACAATTTCTTTTCCCCATTGAAAAAAACATCGCATTTCTATTTCTCTAATTAGGTATCCTGAATACCTCTTTAAGCGATCATACTTCCAATCTAATGAAAATCCCACCCACGATCCCTAAACTGTTCAATCCCATATCAAGGCCCTTAAAGCGATAAATTCCCCCTAAGTACCTTCTTACTTTCAGTGTCCAAACCCCAATTCCGAGTAACCGTCTGTAAAAAGCTTAACGACCTAATTCTTTTTTCCGATACCTTTCCCTATCAAGACCTAGGCAGAATATTAAACAAGGAGTGCGTAAACTTACTTTAAACCTAAACTTTTTTTTTTTCATTTATGTTAATAAAAATGTATTTATTATTATAATTTGACAAGATACAGATTTATTGTGCTTTCGAAAGAATTGAATTTTATTATAGTTTTAATAAATGTAAATTCTCTTCTTTTAAAAA
Source organism: Piezodorus guildinii (assembly GCA_023052935.1). NCBI lineage: Eukaryota > Metazoa > Arthropoda > Insecta > Hemiptera > Pentatomidae > Piezodorus > Piezodorus guildinii. Next base: position 52,678,543 of record CM041295.1, read on the forward strand.
TATTTTATCATCAATAAAAATACTGTTATATTTTGCAATAAATAGTAATATTTTAATTAAGGTTAGTTAGACAGAAAGCAGACCAAATCTTATATCTCTTTATTTTGATATATAATGCTTTATTTGGATATCATAAAATCTGTCACTATCTTGGGCAGTGATTATTACAGCTAAAAGAAATCATTCATTCCATATGTATATATAAAAAAATATGCACATAATGAAAAAAAAAAAAAAGAAAAAGTAAACCTAAATAAAAAAAAAAAATAATAGTCACCATACTAAACAATTAATCCAATATATGGCAAGGCGGTTTTTCGTTAAATTGTTTTTCTATTATTAATCTAGTTTTCATGAAATTAAAAATATTTTAAATAAGGATAGTTAGACAGAAAGTAGTCCATACTTTAAATAGGTATAAATCAATATATCTTGCTTTATTTGGAAATCATACAATCTATCATAATCTTGGGCAATGAGTATATATTATATATATATATATATATATAATATATATAAATATATATATATATATATTATATTATATATATATTTATTTATTTATTTAAAAGTGAACCTAAATGAAAAAAAAAAAAAAAAAAAAAAAAAACCTGTACCACTACAACCTATGAAGGGTCTTGGGCTGAGTACATATAGAGATTCGTACTGTTTCTAGGCCAACGACAGTGCAATGAGGTGATTAGGCCTTAATCGCGCTCAGCCGCCAGGTTTTTCCCCAATTAATTTGGGTACCCACTTTATAGAGGCTGGGTCTGCCCCAGGAGGGTCTCCATACCCTAGGGTCGCCCCCCGACTGAATTAACAGAATAAATAATATTCCGCCATAGCCGGGATTCTAACCCAGGACCCGGAGCACAGCAGACTAGCGCTCTATCCACTAGACCACTCCGCTCCCTACCTAAATGAAAAGAAAAAATAAATAAAATAATAAAAGTCACCATACTAAAAAATTAATTGAATATATGGCAAGGCGGTTTTTTGTTATAATATTTTATATTGCAAAACACTATAAACCTATAAACCATTGCTCACCTGAACGGACAGATCCTACCGTGTCAACGTCCCAAGGGGCTCTAAATGAAGGAATACAACTGTCTCTTCCAATATTTACCCCTCCCCCCTCATATCTTCATGACTGGAGAGGGGGGAGCCATTTAAAAAAAAGAAAGAAAGGGTCATAAAAAAATGTTGAGAATTATTTTTTACTAATAGTCACTATACTAAAAATCGTCCAAGCAATAGCTTGCTGTCTTATTCTAAAATTAACAACAATCAATTAGTTTAGATTGTTTATACTAAAGTTAAATTAATCCAATTTATGGCAAGGCTTTTTTTGTTAAAATATTTTATATTGAAAACAAAAAAGCAAAACACTTTAAAACATTGCTCACCTGAACGGACAGATCCTACCGTTTCAACGTCCCAAGAGGCTCTAAATATAATAAAGGATGCAACTGTCTCCTCCTTTATCAACCCTCTCCTCCTCCAGTCATATCTTCATGACTGGAGAGGGGGGAGCAATTAAAAAAAAAAAGAAAAAAAAAAGTGGTAAAAGTAGGCAAGTGAAAGTAAAAAAAAGAAAGGGTCATAAAAAAATGTTGTGAATTATTATTTACTATTAGTCACTATACTAAAAATAGTTCAAGCAATAGCTTGCTGTCGAATTCTAAAATTAACAACAATCAATTAGTTAAGATTGTTTCTACTAAACTTAAATTAATCCAATATATGGCAAGGCAGTTTTGGGTTAACATTTTTTCTATTATTAATTTTATGGAAACTTAAAAGCAAAACACTATAAAACATTGCTCACCTGAACTGCCAGATCCTACCGTGTCAACGTCCTAAGGGGCTCTAAATGTAATAAGGAATACTGTCCCATCCTTAATTGCTCCCCCCACTCCAGTCATACCTTCATGACCTGTTTTGTATACATCCATACACGGCTGTGCTGGTTTTGTAATTATGTTTAACATTATTTTTATGGTTATATATCGGGGTTTTGAGGTCTGTGGAGGTAACTCCAATGTAGGATTTATTATAATTTTTACATGGAATTAGGTAAAATAGGTCACGTTTGTTTAGAGTTTTTTTCTAAAAAACCTTACGGGTGGTGTATGCGGATTTTAGTGCGAATTTAAAGTCACTAATATCCATGCTGGGAGCGGCGTGATCTAGTGGGTGATGCGCTAGTCTACTGTGCTCCGGGTCCTGAGTTCGAATCCCGGCTGTGGCGGAATAGTATTTATTCTGTTATTTCGGCCGGGTGCGATCCTGGGGTATGGAGACCCTCCTGGAGCACACACAGCCTCAATCAGGGGTACCCAAAAATGGGGAAAAAAACCTGGCGGCAGAGCGTGATCTCGGCAGAATCACATTATTGCACGGCCGTTGGCCTAGACACAGTACGAATTTCCACATGTACTGTGCCCAAAACTCGTCAAGGTTTGTAGTTGTATAGGGTTTTTTCTATTAATATCCATGCTATTCTGTGCTTTGATGATATTTTTAGTGAGTCTTTTACGTATGTTAAAGATTTATATTTTTGTACGCTAACTTGAAGTTTTCGGGGTTTGGTTGAGGTACTTTAAGTTCTTTTTTCATGTTTTTATTAGTAGGAATGGTTTCAAATGATTTTAGGCCGGTATGAGATATTGGTTTGATATTATTTAGTGGGTTCCTATTTAAAAAAAACAAAAAAATGGGCTATTATCTCACTATTGTTATTTGGCGCTACATTGTTAATATCCCCATTTTTATTAGTTTTTAAGGCATTATATTAAATTTTATTTATAATTGCTTTAGGATAAATACTTTTTTAGGGCAAAAGATTTTTTTAATGTCTTTTAGGAAATTGTTAATTTTATTGCTTTATTGATCAGGTCAGTTAACTAACATTAATAATTTGTGACCTTGGATGGTTGGAGTAATAGTTCAAATTAAAATCTGTCCAGTGATGAATTTTTTTTATACCGTTAAGTATAAGGTTTATCCTTATTTCTCACAATCGTCATATCTGAAAAAATCAGACGGCTATCATTATCCATTTCAGAAGTAAATCCAATCGGAAGGTGCATTATGTTAAGTTCATTAATAATTTAGAATGTTCATGTATTTTGATGATTAGAAACAAGTCATCAACATATTTTTTATAATATAATTTAAGACGATCCCGGATCAATTAAATGATAAGCAACCTTCCAGTCCATATATTTACTTGTAAAGTTTGTTCTGAAAAGTTAAATAACCATTCTCTGTACAAAATTTGATGCCTGCTAAAAACAAAATTTTACTTTTAACCGGTGTGAATGGTTCGATTTTATCGAAGTTCTCAGAAATTAGTTTATATAATAATTCTAAAGGTTTCTTTGTAAATAAACACGTTAGTAACATCATAACTATACATGGAATAATCGTTATTTATATGATTGTTGTCATTAATTATTTTTAAGGTGAACAGAATTTTCGATGCCAAAATCATTTTTACAATTAAAGCTGTTAAGGCTCTGATTTAGAAATTTAGATAAAAAATAAGTAGGACCTCCAGTTCAACTATTGGTCTACACAGATTATCATTTTTATGCGGTTTGGAAATAGTTTTTGAGTAGTTTATTTTTTATTATTTTATCAATAAATTTATAATTTATTTAGTTGATCTGAAACCTGTTTATTTAATGCCTTGCCAGAGTCTTGTCAAAAGTTTTAAAAACAATATATCGTTCAGTAACTCCAAGATTTTTTTATTATATTGTTCTCTGTGAATAAAAACCATTTTTTTAAAAGTTTTTTTCGGCTCTAACGGGGTATATTTCTGGATTATCTTTCAGGAATAGCCTTGTTTTTTTACAGTCCTCTTTTATTTTATTAATAAATGGTATTTGTTTTGTTTTTTTTATTATTATTTGATAAATTTGTTAAACGTATTTCTTAATGTGTTTTTATGGCCGTTAGAAGCATTTATGTAAGCTAGAATATTTTCAAATTCAGCTATAAGTTCAATTAAACTATGCTTATAGAAAGTAGTTAAGAAATTATAAGATTCCCCGAGGTGTAAGAAGTTCAAAATATCATTTGGAATAATTTTATTTGTGAGATTAAGTTTTAGGATCTATATTACGAAATTAATTCTTTTTAATAGTTTATTTAATCTGTTAGTTTAATTTTGATTCCATACATACTGTAAAAATAGTTTTTATTAATATCTATAAATTGAGAGAATAAGAAAAAATAATGTTCAACAAAACTTTCAATAAATTTCATCAACCTATTTTTAGAACTATTATATAGCCCAATTGCCAGTTTTATATCCAAATGAACAAGTTTCCAATTGATATCATTAAAACTATTATAATGCCTGTATTACATTAAAAAAAAAAAATTGTTGAAACAATTTTCAAGTTTAATAGTATGTTGAATTTGGGATCATGTTGTTGTCCTTGCAACATGTATGTGTATGCGTGGTGTGTGCGTGAGTGTAAAAAAAGATATGGAAATGTGGCTGGAGTGGGGATAGCAATTAAGAAGGGGAAAGTTATAGGCCTCAATACATTAGAGTCACTGGGCATGCAGACATGGTGGGATCGTTCCGTTTAACTGAGTAAGTTTTATAGTGCTTTGCTTTTATGTTTCCATAAAATTAACAATAGAAAAAAAAAAATTAACCCAAGACTGCCTTGCCATACATTGGATTAATTTAAGTAAAAATAATTCTCATCATTTTTTTACGACGTTGTCTTTTTTTTACTTTCACTTACCTATAAAATGAAATATATAGTAAGGGAAAGTATTGCGATCGTTAAAATTGTCGAATTAAAGTTTTCAACAGAAATACACGTTTTAGGGTCCCCTGAGTCTAAATAACCAAGTCCCGCAAAAAGGTCTGTGTGTGTCCATAAGTCCAGCGCAAAAACGAAAAGTCCTATTAAACTGAAATTTCATATTTAAGACAGCTATACACCCGATATGCAATAGCAACTTATGCATCAAAATCAGGAAACCAGAAGTGCCACTTTACACAATTCATTTTTCACCTATTTACGGTTTTCACAAACCGGCTCTAACACGATTTTGATTAAACTCGTTATGTACATGTAAAATTAGACGGGCTTTAATATCCTGTAGATTTTATTCTAATCGAAATAGTCTGACAGGGCTTAAATGCCAATATTTTAAAATTTCTTCCTCTAAAGTACCTTTAATTTTGTATATTTTATAAAATTGACCCCATCATCTCATTAGCATTCCTAAAAAGCAGGTAAATATATAAATTGAACGAATTCGATATCCAACTAAAGGAGAAAACTGCAAGATATTTTTTTAATGCAATTTTTATTTTTTGATCTTAAGAAAAGTAATGTGCATGTATAATATACTGTCAGAATGCTAATAATTTTAGAAAAAATATTATCTGATACATACTATTGTAAAAGTTAACGGACAGTGATGAAAAGACGATAAAACAAACTGATTGTCGTAGAAGATAACAGTATAATAGATTATTTAATAAAACACATGTTTCTATTAAAATCCAATTGTAATAATTCTTTTGCAATTTGTTTAAAAATTCTTAAATTTATGTAAATAACGAAGGTAAGTGAAAGTCTTGTGTTGCAGGCACCAGATTTTTAGTAGAGTGACTATTAGTAAAAAGGTGATAATTTTCAACATTTTTTTATGGCCCTCTCTCTCTTTTTTTTTTTTTTTAAATTTCTATTAAATTATTGTTTACTCTAAATAAAAATAACATTTTTAAAGAAATGGCCCATTAATACGACGCTATGACGCCAAAAGCTACATTTGCTTCTTAATAAAGATACATAAAGAATGGACTGCTTTCTGTGTAACTAACCTTAATTAAAATACTGTTATATTATTAAATATTGCGATTCGAGGCCTTGCGTCATTTCAGGTATATCCTTAAAATATGGGTCACCAACGGTGTAGTGGCTAGCATAACAGCAATTTTTTAGTTTAAACATCACATTTTAAAAGGAGTCAAAATTCCTTGGTCATGCCTTCCGTCGCACAGTGGGCAATATGACCGATATAGGTGGACATAATTCTGAAATTTGTCTATATTTAACCTTTGGGGTCCCAGATTACGGAAAAAATATTTAAAAAATTATAAAAACTAATTAATTTTTTGACACGATTGGCGAGCGAGCGCACAGTGGTCAAACATCAATTTTATTAGCTAAAATATAAAACTTCCCTATATTTTACGATTGAAGTCCCAGAATACGGGAAAAATAATACTAAAAATATAATTATGGCTCGGAGTTGCTAAAACCTGTTAATTGATGTATTTTAAATGATTAAGGAAATTATTGAAATTATAGATTGTAAAACGTTTGATTTGGAGTGTTGTTTCTGAAAAAAATTATGTATCACTCAACACGCAAAAATACTTTGTAATATCTAAAGACTAGAGGGATTGGTAAAACAAATCCTTGGGGTAACTTGGGGGTTATATAGTTTTTCGTTATTGAATAAGGGCATACGTTTAAAAATTTCTACAGGTGAGATTGCAATGTATATTCAATAACGAGTTTGGAAATATAATATCTTTCCTGTCGCCCTAAATACACCTTGAACACAATAAATGACCATCGAATGAAGATAATCCCACTGCCGGTTATTAGGCACTTGTGTGAAGAGGAATGATTCATTTATTTACTATTTTATCAGCCATTGAAGAATGGTGTCAAAACTGGAGAATCAAAATAAATCCTAATAAATCCCATCAAATCACCTTCACTCTACGTCGTAAGCCTATGACTTCCTGCCCCACCGTATCCTTTAACAATATCCTACTTACTCCTGTTGAACAGATTCGGTACTTAGGACTCCACCTCGACAAACGCCTAACATGGAATCCTCATACTAGACTGAAACGACAGGAAACTGCTCGTAGATTTAAGATTACTACAACACTTACTTGACAAACGTTCAAAACTTCCTACTTACTACAAAAAACTCATTTATATCACAATTATCAGGCCTATTTGGACCTATGGCATTGAGCTATGGGGGTCTACTAAACCATCGAATTCCTCTCGCATCCAATCCTTGCAGTCCAAAATCCTTCGTAAAATCCTCAATGCTCCTTACTTTGTTATAATAAAATCATCCATAAAGACCTAAATATCCCATTAGTTGAAGACTTGGCCCGTTACAAATATACCTCTTTTCATTCCAAACTCCCTGCCCACTCAAACCCGCTTATCCGTGACCTCTCCTCCATATCTATTCCCGACAACCCACCGAGGCGCCTTAAAAGAAGATGGCCAAGAGACCTTCTAACATAAGACATTGGAGTGCTACCAATGGGTAGTTTCTTCTCAGGACTATCATGTGTACTGATCATATATAAAGCCTATTTACTTGTTGTATTTATTTAATACAGTTGTTAATTTCTTTAAATAAATAAATAAAAATAAAATTTACTATTTATTTGTAAACACGGTATAGCGGGAAAATTAGTATTAGGTTAATACTAAAGGTTCTTGTCAACTAATACGAAAAATGTGAAGCACTGGAAAATTCCAAACTTTTGATTTGACTTTTGTCCACCTAAATTGGTGATTTTGCCCACTGTAGGGGAAGGGACGAAAAAAGGTGGTCCCGAGCCAGTGCGATATCAGGTACTATTTAAAGATCCCTTATCAAACATGGATAGACAAAATTTAGGACTCCCACTGTAGTTTGTGGTTGTTAGTCACTGGCGTTAAATGTATAAATAAACAAAAATATGCTTAACAAATATTATAATATTAACATAAGTATCCAAATTCAGTTTATATGCTCGTCTATATCTTCAACTATTTTATTTATTTCACAACACACATTTCTTATTTCTTTTAAGCATCATTAATATCCTCATAAAAGAAATATGAAATATGTGTAGTGAGGTAAAAATAGATGAAGATATTGAAGAGCTCATATAAAATAAATCTAGATCATTACATTAATATGTTTTAATTTTCAAGATATTGCATGAATGTGATCTTAAAGCATTATTATTATTGTCTATTTTTGAAATATTGTAATATATCTAAATAAAAAATTATAAAAAACAAATCCAATGTTATACCTGGAGATGAGACAAGACCTAGAAACGCTGTGGTATTATATGATGATAAAACAGTATTGTAATTGGTAATGAAATATTTTAAATAGAAGAGAAATTACATTTATCCAAATTATAAACCATATTTAGTTTTTGTATGTTACTATCAAAATATTAAAATAAATAAAAAAATAAAAAACAAGAAAAAAATTTTAATTAAGTATTATATTTTTTCGGTATTTTTTAAAAATTAAATATAAATGAATGTTGCGAAACTTCCTTCTTTCAAAAAATTAATTTATTAGAAATTTTAGATTTTCTAACAATATTTTTTAAAAATGTCTAACGTGAGGAAATATAAAAATTATAAAAAACAATTTCAATGTTATACCTGGAGATGTGACTATACCTTCAAACGCTGTTGTATTATATGATGATATAACAGTATTTTAATTTGTAATAAAATATTTTAAATACGAGGAGAAATTACATTTATCCAAATTATAATTCATATTTAGTTTTTGTATGTTACTATCAAAATATTAAAATTATTAAAAAAAAAAAAATTGTAATTAAGTATTATAATTTTTCGGTATTTTTTTAAAGATTAAATATAAATAAATGTTGTAAAATTTCCTTCTTTCAATAAATTAATTTATTAGAAATTTTTGATTTCCTAACATTATTTGTAAAAAATGTCGTTTCGAAATATTACTTCACTCTCAAAGGTTGTAAAAACTTATATATTTATTATTCCAATAAAGTCAAAATTATTTAGAGAAATGCAATAACAGTTCATATGTGATAGTAAAATTATTGGAAATAAATTGAAGGTTTGGTTTTAAGTGTTATATTACGAAGTTCTTTTTAAATCAATGACACGGGTAGAAACAATCGGGAGTCAGTCGTGTGAAAAATATATGAAGTTTGCCGACGTCAGTGAGAACATGTCAAGCATAAACTCTAAATAAATATTTTAAAGTTTGAGTCGAAATGTCGGCAAAATTAAAATATTTGACTCCGATTATTTCTACCTATTATAATTTACAAGTCGACTATACACCCTCAACTTAAATCAATGAAGTTTTATCATAATAAATGTTAAGAACAATAAGAAAAATGTGAACAAAATCGACCTGTATCAGAATAATAAATGTGGAGGTTTATCAACCTTTGAAAATTAAATTAAAAAAATTATTTTGTACTGTATATATGAACATATTTTAATTTTTTTATTCTTGTCTAATTTGTTTTTCTAAATTATTATAAGAAGCCACCTGTTAACTTATAACTATTATTCATTTTCTTTATCTTTTCTGTGTTTTAACTCTAAGACACTGAAGCTGTAATTTAATTTTTCTGTAATATTAATCTGAAGGGACTTGGCCCAGAATAAATAAAAAAATTATTATTGGTAGGTTCTTTTAAATAAAATGATCCATTTTCACTCAAAACCTCTTTATTTCTTTTTTTTTTTCTCCATAAGTTTTGGCCTTTGTCATTGTCAAGGGTTCTTTAATCATTATTTTATATCGCACATATATAAAATACATTGTCACGTTTAAAAAAAAAAAATCAATTACAGGTTGAACTAGCCTTGTCAGCTTGTTATTAGTAGATAATCTAATAAATTATCTACTAATAACAAGCTGACAAGGCTAGTTCAGCCTGTAATTGATTGTTTTTTAAATGTGACAAAATGTATTTAATATATGCGCAATATAAAAGAATGATTAAAGAACCCTTGAAAATGACAAAGGCCGAAACGTAGGAAGAAATAAATAAAGAAGTGTTGAGTGAAAATTGATCATTTTATTTAAAAAGAACATAGCAATACATTTATTTACTCCAACAAGTTGCAATTATAATTAAAATTAATGAATTATAGATTTTGTTTTTTAATAATCTAAGAAAATACAAAAGTCCTAATAAATTAATTTACTGAAGAAAGAGAATATTCCAATATTTATTTGCATTAAAATATATTTTAATTTTCATTGAAAAGTTTTTATTAATTTAAAAATTTTATTTAATAAAAACAAAAAAAGTTTTGGAGGGTGTATCTATATCGGGCGGGGAAGTCAGCCAGGGTCCAGGCCGTAAATCAATAATCTCCGCTGCACCTGCACCGGTGCTACCTTGAAAAATAACACAAACCTCTTTTACCCTGGAGTCTTCTGTAAAGAGCGGATGTCCCTGTTGGTAAGGTGGGTCTCAAGATCTTCAAGTGGGCGCAGGCGTCACCCCTGAGCAATTTCCTAGTCCGTAAGTCGTCAACCTGAGGATTATCCCTTGACCATTTAAAAAAAAAAAAAAAAAAAAAAAGTTTGTGACAGTCTTAAAAACTATACATATATTTACAATGTTGAGTTGTCAAGTCTTAATTTGTAAGTCAACAGTCAAATAAACAACATATGAGTATATTTTATATTTATTCTTAATATAAACAAGAGCCTTAATCCATATAAACATAGAATGTTAGTACATGAAATGGAAAAGTTAGTAAACATCCAATAGAAAAGCAGAGAAGGAATGCAAGGGTTTTTTTTTTATTTATTTTTTTTTTTATGGAAAATACACAGCATACCAACAAGAGAAATAATAACACAGATTAGTGTGGCATACAAAACATTTATTTAGCACATACAACAGTATAATAAATAGCTTACGTGCCTCAAGAAATATAAGAGATGAGAGCAAAAGACGGGAGGACCGTTCAGCCAGAGGGTCCGGAGTCTTGTGCGTGGCTGAGGTCAGGATCCGGGCCTCCCCCCTTCTCGCGCGCTTGCGCACGCCCACATCGACCACGTGAACGATCTCTCACGGCGATCATCCAATCAGCTTTCAGGATCGATTTTAACATTAAATTAAAAATAAAAAAATACTACCCTCCCTCGAAAAAACAACAACAATATATCCTTAGAAATCTTCGTGTTTTTCGTCTATCCGTAAACGATTCGGTTGTGTCTGTGTAGTATGGAATGTAATAGACCGGTAAACCTAGTTTAAAGCCTCTAGGGTTTAAAAGGGTACGCCTAAATTATGTATATTTTCTAAATTATATAAAACCCATATCAGGCTTATATTTATTTCATCAGATAAATAATGTACATTAAACTGAACTCACTCTTTGCTACAGTAAAATGCCATGACATGAATATAAATATGGAATTCCAATTATTTAAAACTCATTACTAATATGACATTTTGTAATTATATATATTTTTTTAAAATAGCACTCAAAACAAGGTTTTAGTACAAGCTATCAACAATCATATTTTTATCATATATGGATCGATGATAATTAGGATATCCTCACCACTGATCATCTAATCGTCTTTTAGGAACGATTTTACCTTGAAATTAAAAAAAAAAAAAAAAGACTATTTTATCCGTACAAATATTCCTGTTTTTCATCTATCAGTAAACGAGTCTGTACAATTATTTAATAATAAATAATTGTACATGTTATCCTTCTGCCTGATGGTTAATTTAAAGCATCTGTGTATTGTCGAATATAATAGTCTTAGTCCGGAGTTTTGAGTTTTGTCTTGATGTGTGGGAGTTTGATTTCGTTTTACTGGTAAATAATTTAAATTACTAGTTAAAGTAGACTAGTTTAGCCTCTAGAGTTTAAAAGGGTACCCCAAAATGATTGTATATTTTCTAAAGTAAATAAAACCAATATCAGATTTATATTTATGTCATCAGAAGAAAAAATAAATAATGAAAAAAAAAAAAATTATCCGTACAAATCTTCGCGTTTTTCGTCTATCCGTAAAAGATTCGGATACATATATGTATGTATAAACTACTAATCTATTACCCGGATGTTTTTTCAATCTCGAAAAAAATACCTCAGACGAACAAAACTTTAAAATGATTTGTACTTAAGTGAATAAAATTTAAAATAAACATTATTTTATTTCATACGGCATTTTCTTACATAATATAAAAGGGTACACCAAATAGATTTATATTTTCTAATGTATATAAATACCATAGTCCGGATGTTTTTACAATTTCGAAAAAAATACCTCAGACGAATAAAACTAAATGACTGAATATTTCCTAAAACTACCTATTGCAAAACGCCTTAATTTTAAGACGCATCCGAATAATATTATTGAAATAATTGACTATAGTTTAAGTGTCCGCTTTAAGAATATTAACAATAATCCTAGATATTTTATGTTTGAAGTTGGCTTTAAGAACTGACTACAATCCGAGAAAGGTGGAAAATTTAGTAATATATAATATAGGTTCGTTATTTATAATCAGTTTCCAAGCACAACTTAATGTGCCAGTACAATACCTGAGTTATTCTTTTGATTTAATTCTCGTTGTAAGCCGACGTTATGTTTCTCTGAGGTAACCCCGATCCTACAGGTGACCCAGATATAAGGAATTTTAAAATAATTTTCCAATTGCATCTAACGGGCCACTGGTTGGAGCCACTGTACTAAAGCATATAAATACCTCAGAAGATTTATAATACCTTCCTTGTCTTTCCCACAGTACAATGCCATCACATATTTTGCCGAATAAAAAAAACACGAAATTCTAATTATTTTAAGTAATTTTTATTTTTTAAATTTTTATACTGTAATAAAAAAGAAATAGGTTGCAATCAACGGTTTTTTAGTGAGAGCTTTTAACAATCAAATTTTATAGCTCAATCTCCTCAGAGCGATCCAATCATCTTCTAGGATTTTACCTCGAAATAAAAAAAAAATAAAAAGTTTAATATTTGTTCCTGCTATTTTATTGGTTATCTTGTTTTTTCTTGAATCTGATGGAGATAAGGGTACACCAAATAGATATATAATTTGTAAAGTATATAAATACTATAGCAGATTTTAATTAATTTCCCCGGAGTAAGAAATAATGGGCTTTAAACAGAAACACCTTTCTCTAATTATTTTAACTCATTTTTACTTTTAAATTTTCTGGGGTAGAAAAAAAACTGGGCCACTATTTTATTCTTATAAAAAACATTTGAATTTAAATAAATGAAAACCAGCATTAAACGTTTCTGGGTATTTCCCCCATCTTCAAGAACCTATAAATCAAAACTAAAACCTCGAAATGTATGTACGTATATTAGCACTGAAAACCAAACATTAAATAATGAAGCACTAGGCAAAAAGTTTTCTTATATTGTTAGCATGCAATTTATGATATTAAAAATTAAGAAAATTGCCAAATGAATTTTTTGAGAAAAACAAAAATTGTTTCTACAATACCATGTTTGAATTGAATGTTTGAAAACTCTATGACAATGTGCAGGAACTTTACAATAAAAAAAATTATAATAATTCTACTTTTAAAATTTTTGATTGTCTAACGATTAAAGACGTAAAATATTGTTTGTTTTTTATAGAACTTTTCAATAAAATAAATTCAACAAATACAAATATTATATTTTTTATGATATTTTCTTTTACGGATCATGCACCAAAACATTTCCCAGTATTTAATCCTCAAAGGAGAATACAATAATACCCTTTTATATATAAAACAATAACATCAAGTGCTCATATTATTTTCCCATCACATTATTAAATTTATTTATTTTGATCGGCGTTTAAGTTGTAATTTTAATTGTTATTAGTAAAGTTCTAGCCTCATAGCATTATTACTATTGTTCATATCGAAGAAATTGTAATCTATCTCAATGAACAAAGTGTAATTTAATATTAATATTAAGACAATACAAAACAAAAATTATAAATTATTTTACCGATTATTAACAATTACTTCAGTATTGCACCGCCAGCAACCCATTTTTCCAGGTAAACGCTGGGGGTAACATTGATTTATCAGACAATTCTCATATTAGACTTCTCGGAAACTGATGAAACCCTTGAAAAACAAGGGGGTCTGATTTATTTTATTTTATTTATTTGTTAATTTATAGAATAACAATCGTATTACGGAGAAATAAATCTGCAATAAACGAATAAATTGAAATGCGTAATTAACTTATTTCTCGGTAAATTCAATCAATCTCTCCTTTCCACTGTATTAAAATAATAATTTTTTCTGAAATACCTTGAACAAAATAATTTGTGTAAGCTTTTATTCAGTATGCCCCAATCATTATTGAAAACATGCGCGCGCCTGCACGCACACACATACGAACATCCAAACTCATCTAAACAACATCAAAAATATTAATTTTTAGCGAAAGAAAATTCGACGTTTGTCGAGATTATTCTTTTCCAATGTAACGTTCTGAGGGCGTTTGCATGTGAGAAAAAAAATACTGCACAATATTGGAAGGTCGTAGAATACTGGTAGTCTTCATATTTTATGTTGATGACAAAAAGTATATCACCGACCTTAACCTTAAAAGAAATTTACTAATAAAATTTTGCAAATATTTAAAGTCAATCAAACTAATTTCGTTATAAACAATAATAAAATATGCTCATGTAAATTATGTTTAGGGAAAATTAATTTGGCGAAATTTTGCCGATGTGAAACGAATAATTGTACTGTATGTGTTTATAACATTTTAGAATTTTTTTAAATTCTGATAGACATATAATATTGTAGTTTACTAAAGAACAGTTAGATAATCACAAATTGATTTAAAAATATTGGATTCATCATTAATAATCAAAACGTACAATTGTTCATTTTTTCTACAGTAAAAAATCAAGTTTGGTTAATAATAAAAATTAAGTGTTGAAACTTTGAAAGCCATTTTATGTGTCAAATATAATTTGGGCGATCAATCAAATATAAAAAAATGGCAAAATCTACTGAAACAAGTTCATTCAAATAAAAAATATGTCAAGGAATAAAATATTATACATTTTTTTAATATTTATAAATTGTACTTATGTTAAAGATATTACTTCTATTCTGTATGCAAATCTTTGTTGATACCCCTCCCTCCTTCAGAGTTGTCCCGCTGTGCCAATCTAAAAATCGTGTCACCTTAGTAATGTTGTGTACTAACTCCACGTTTTATTCCAAAAAGTATTATTATGTCCATATCATATTGTTAAAACGTCATGAGAAAAGTGCAACAATTTGGGAAAAAAATCAACTTCAGATTTTAATAAAAAAAAAGAATCAAGTAAATTGGTCAGGTATTAAATAAATGACAGATTTTCGTGTTTCCTGTAAAATTGTCTGAATGAATATGAGAACTCTATTTGGTAAAATTTAAAGGATTCGAATTTTTTATCTTTTGTAGTATACGTGGCATCCACCAAGCTTCAGAGAGGGAGAGAGAGTGAGGTGTGGAGGAGAGAGAGAGAGAGAGAGAGAGAGAGAGAGAGAGAGAGAGAGAGAGAGAGAGAGGGAAGGTAATTTGTTAAAATGTTAAAAATATTTAATTGTTTCTTTTCACTTATCGCCACCCTGACGTAAACTAATTGTAACCATTAAGAGGAAAATTAAAAAGGATTTTCAACTAAATGAATTAAGATAAATTACCTTTCGCCATCCCGGTCCCAAGCGCTTGTTATAAAACGGTTGGCTAGGTCGGTCCGCCTGCCGTAGCGGCTTCATTTGATGTGAAGGTGGGACTTCTGAAATTACACCTCGACCAATTAAATGTATGTAATTGAATAAGTTGGACGAACTCCAGAAGAAAGCCATAACTGCCAGATAACGATCCTGGTTCGTACTGGCTATTCTTCGAGAAAGTCATTGGCCTTTGCACCTAATCCCTTCTGTTTTACCTTTGTTTATAATGTTATCTCGGAAATATGATTTCAGGCTAATCCAAATCGATTTGTTTATCTATTAGCTGCAACCCGCTCCTTTGCTCGCGACTATTTCTTTTATCGTGAATTCATACGAGTAAATTGTGATAGTAGCTGTAATACAAATACATTGAGTGTCTAAAGTATTCGGAATTCGAATTTCTTTTAATTTATTAAGTATATTTCACAACTATGAATTTAAATAATTCTTTTTCACTCATAAATCTTTAAAAGAGACTCCCTCAAAGGAAAATCACTGATCAGATAACCGAAAAGTTTATTGTTTCTAAAAATATCCGATTAATAATATGAAATTACAAGATCATTAAGTGTCAAAAGTATTCGGAAATCGTAATATCCTGTTGTTTAACGGCTTCAAATGTTCATATTCTCACTAATCTTTTAAGCGAGATAATTTTATGTTATAAACAATTCTTCTCCCTCATGTAACACATACCTAACCTAGGGACGATTTTTTTTTTTTTTTAATAAGGCCCTAAAATAAAAACGCAACAATCGAACAATGGCTTCAAATTATTTTAGAAAGATTTGAAATGTTGGGAATATTGAAATAGAAAAAAATTGATGCGAATATGTGGATGGCTGAGTAAAGTGTAGAAGATATAATGATAAAATATGAAAGGAAAAAATTGAGCGTGCGAAAAATATTAAATGTTAAATATTAACTGAAAGACTGATTATTCATCAAATATGAAAATAATACCTCTAATGAGTAAACCTTAGTTTAATTCTGAATTTTTCAGAACTTCTGGATACAAAATAATTTTTTCAACAGTTCGCCTCATTCTAAAAAAAATATGACGAAAAGAAAAGCATGGTACAAGAAGTACGGAAAACGTCTTCCAGCCAGCAAGGCAATAAGAGAATAGGCTGAATGTTTGTAAAGTTTTTTTAAAGATAGGGTTGATGGAATTTAAATGTTTACAGATGACTCCCATACTGAAACATATGGTTCTTATGAACAAATTATTTTTTGGAGGAAACCAAATATTGAATTCAGTATGCCACAGTATAACACCTTGAGCGGTCAATGATAGATCTGTTTTTCATTGAAAAAGTTTAATAACATTGGATTTACGGACAGAATTAAAAGAAGAAGAAGACAAATTAATTTTATTCTGGAAACTTCTGTCCCCTAAGAATAACAAGAAAGTAAAAAACTGAGTATTATGTCTGGCATAAAAATAAAAACATTACAAAAACAAACTTAAGGTTATACTTATATTATTTATAAAAATAGTAAATACGATTGCTTGAACGTCATATGACTACTACTTGCATTATTTATAAAGTAGTAAATACAACGACAATAGTACATTCATGTATGACTATATAATACTAAAGACATGTGCATGCAGAGATACTATAATTGAACCTCACACTAATATAAAATCATAGAAAGGCAAGTTTTTGTTAACTTGAAATATGACTATTATTCTTAATTTTGTATATAATTATTCGGAAGATTGATTACGTAGGAGATGATGGAATAATTTGTTTTTAAATGAGGTTAAAGAATTTGCTTTGCGTATAGAGGTAGGTATGGAATTCCAAAGTGAGGTGGCACCCAAACTAAAGGATGATTTTCGATAAGAAGGAAAATAGACGTTAGTGGGTTGGGATCTTGTGTTAAACGAATGTACCGATGAACAAGGGATGAGTAGGTCAAGAATGTAGGATGGACTTTGGGTATTAATAGTGCGGATTGTTTTCGTAATTTTTGGTTTTAGCTTTTATATATCGGGCAGTAAAAAGCCGAAAAACGTGCAGTAAAAAGCCGAAAAACGTGCAGTAAAAAGCCGAAAAACGTGCAGTAAAAACATCGAAACGTGCACAATATCGTGCAGTAAAAATCTGGAAATGTGCAAAATAGTGCAGCAAAATCCCCAAGTATAAAATTGAGGGTATATATACCTTAAACGTCCAAAAATAAATTAACCTAATATATATGAAAGAGGAAGTTAACCTTTAAAAGTTTTTTATTTTTTTAATAAATTACTTCCGTATAAAAAAACACGAATCACGTGAATAAAAGATCTATAAAAATGTTTTTATAACTAGACAAAAAAATTTAATTCATTGACTAGTGTAATTAAATAATTGATCATCAAACAATTATTTATCTGTGTGGATGTAATTAGTTGACCGTTGAGAATTATTGGAAGGAATTAGTCCGGGTGGCGGTCATTAAACGAAACAACTAAATAGTTTCAACTATTTATTGTTTGCCAACGTTTCGACCCCCTTTGTGGGTCATCATCAGGGCTAAAAAGATACAAAAAAATACAATTTCAATGACATTGCATACAATATTATATAACCTATTTAGCTAGAGAACGTCGGTATTAAAATATAACAGAAGAACTGTATATGTAAAAAAAACTTAATTAAAATACAATGAATATAGTACAATAATGAAAATGTTATACAGAAAAAAATGTTCACTAAACAAAATTTACACAGGTATCAATAATTTACATGAAATATGAAACATAAAAATATGAAGTAGAGTGGAGATATGTACCGCATGGTGGGAGAATGGAAACTAGGTACTGTTTGGTAGATGGGGGGTAGGTAGGATGGAAAATACGTAGGAAAAAAAGTAGAATGGAAAGAACGTACCGATTTATGGACAGGGTCTCACAACAATGACTAAAATTATTAATACTACCATATAAAGAATCAATGAAATTTAACTTATGATTATAATAATGATACAGGATAAAAAAAAAAAATCTAATTTAATTCTTGAAATATCACCTATGTAATAGTAAGAACAGTGATGGAAGATGTATATGGAGAAAAACTGACTGTACCTCCCAACTTAATTATCCCTAATTCTGTTAAAGGTATCCAAAGATAACAGGGTGGAAAAATAAAAAGTAAAATAATAATGGAACATTGTAAAATACACTAATTGACAAATCTTACAGGTTGATAAATCGTCCGATTAGCCATAGTAGCTATAAAGTGACGTTAAATAAATAAACAACAAACAGGTTGATAAAAAAGTTAAATAAATAAACATAAATACAAGTTTAGTTGTTTCATCTAATGACCGCCACCCGGACTAATTCCTTCCAACTATTTATCTGATTTGTACCTTTAAGATTGTTAATTTACAAAACATGTAATAACTAAAATAGTTAAAAGAATTGATCAGAAATGCTTGTGAATAATAAATAGAGGTATGTTATGTAGACCAGGGTAATTAATTAAGCATAAATAATATTCAATAGTAATTGACTGCTAGTTTTGTATAGGCCTATTTTTTCTTCTTCAATATGTGGTTGTGTCTAGCTAACAACAAAATAAATAATAATACTTTTTATAAATTACACCCTAAATCAAACCAAGGAGGAAATTATTGTTAACTGTTTAATTAATTTAGTTTAATTTGCAACTTTCTTTCAAACTCCGTTGATTTTTACTGATCGCAAGCAATACAAAAGTTTTCCATCAGATCTAGGCTAAGGGTAATTAGATACCTAGTTTTTATTTTTCCACGCGACACTTGTTACCTTTCCGGAAATATTTGAACATTGATATTTAACTTCTTTAACCACTATAAATTCTGAAGAAAATCTGAGATTTGAAATCACACTTAAAACTAAATACTCAAAGAGAATTCTGAAGGATCGCAAACAGAGGATTCAGTAAGACAACAACAATGAACTTCTCGGAACTAGCCTCCGTAGTGGCTAATATGAAAGTGAACTTAAACATATAAGAACAATGGAACGCATTGTTAGACGAATGTGTTTACTTACTGAAGTCACTATTCCTAATATTTCCGTTCATTTTATCTCTTCTTAACTAATAATTTAACTGTAGATTTTTTTTTTTAAACATGTTTATTGATATCTACAACTGTATTTAAAAAAAAATACATCAAGTAAATGTGATGGTTATATAGAAAATGGTCATGAAATACATGTAGCGCCACTACCCTGTGGCATCACTCTAAAAATATTCTAAACTAGAAGGTCTCGTGGCCATCTTCTTTTCAGACGCCTCGGAGGATTATCAGGGATCGATCGATGTAATGGATTGTAGTGGGAATGGATTTCAAGGAAAGAACGGTACCTGGTTCGGGCTAAGTCAGCGACATATGGAATATTAAGGTCTTCATGGATGAGTTTATTTGTGACGAAATAAGGAGCATTGAGGATTTTACGGAGGATTTTGGATTGTAAGGATTGGATACGAGATAATTTCGATGGTTTAGTAGAGCCTCATAGCTCTACTTAATAATTGTAGATTTAACGAAAGAAAGATGATAAAATAAAATTTTAAATATTTATTAGTATATATGTATATGTATTTTTATTATCAAAAATTTGGTTCGATCAATTGTGATATTAAAATTTAATAACCAAATTTAATTCAGAAGGGGAAATAATGCAATTTAATGCAGTAAAAACAAATAAACGTGAAATTTCGTGCAATATAAATTTGCAATATAGTATTCATTAATACTTGAACGGGATAGCTGTCCGGGTTTGAAGCTGATACACGCAAGCAAATAAAACGTGCAAAATCATGTAAATCCGGTCTTTACATACAAGCAATTTATTACTATTCAAACTATTTTTATGTATAAGTTGGATTTAATGCAACATTTTAATGGATTTAGTCAAATTTACATTAACTTACCAATATAATTAGGGATACTCATAATTGCTTCTAACGTTTTAGATTTTCCTCCCATTCGTGAGTGAAGCTTCCCGCCAGAAAAAAAAAAACATGTTGCTTAAGTCTTAGAAATAATTTTATAGTTTTTTCAGAAATAATTCTTTATTGAGTAATATTACAATCAGTCCAATTTAGGATATTTTTAATAGAGATACAGTACAACATTCATACTGCATTCACACGATATGTACAAAACAATGAATTTATATAATAATAATACAATATACATATATACAAAACAGAATCAATAAGAATATATACAAAAGTCACCCATACCTATATACAATTCTCAAGCATACAGCACGTAAGTGGAGAATCTAGCCAATGCTAGAACTCCCATATACATGTTAACAAATGGTCTCGAGGCCACTGCCGTTTCAACCTTCTATGGTGATGGTAGGGATGTGTGGAATAAAAAGTCACACAAAACTGAAATTTCATATTTAAGATGACAATATGTCTGAGATGTGATAGCAATTTTATCATCCAATTCGTCGAACCAGAAGAGCCACATTATACGATTTTGCTCCTTTTTGCGATTTTCTCAAAAATATCTTAAACGATTTTGATATACCTCACTATATCAATGTAAAATTTAGTGGACTTAATTCATTTAGTTTTTTTTTTTTTCATTCAAATCGAAATGGTCTGGCAGGGCTTAAATGCTGATATTTTAAATTTCCTTCTTCCAAAGTACCTCACATATTGTAGTTTCCAAGAAATAAACCATATCATCTTATTACCATTGATAAAAAAACGGCTAATCAAATAAAGTAGAAAAGAGCACAAATATTTATTTGGTTATTTTATTTATTTTTTTCTGATCATATGAATAGGTGTATAATATACCGTAGGAAAGTCAGAGTATTTTAGAAAAAATGGTATCTGTTGGGAAGAGGAGCGACAGCTCATTTGCACCCAGCCTCAACCCCATCGCTAATTATGAGTCGCCGAATCCATAATATTTATTTAGTTTTCGTTAAGAGTTTTAATAATATAACCATCTTTGTTATATAAATATATATTAAGGGGAAAAACACAAATAAAATTAACTTCTAGAGAAAACACAAAGAGTACTTATAGTAACTTCTAGCGACGACAAAGAGGACGATTGCAAGCGGTGTAGATGATGAGAGCGGCTAGTCTCTCCTGTAACTCCCAGCGCACTCCCAAGCTGGATAAGGTTCTGATGGAATTTGAGAATTTTGATGGTATAAGGTCTAAAATAAATGGAATATTTAGGTCGCGGTGTAAGGTATGGTTGGAGACATAATAAGGAGCATTAACTATTGTTCGGAGGACTTTGGATTGGAAGAATTGAATGCGTTTGATGTTAAAAAATTTGGCTGTCCCCCACAGTTCAAGTCCGTAGGTCCAGATAGGTTTCAGTACTGTCTTGTATATTAGCCGTTTGTTTTCAATTGATAGTTTATAATTTATGTTCAGTAGTCTGTATAATTGGCCAAATCGTCGATTAACTTCTTGTCGTAATTTTATAATTAAAACAAAAAAAATTCCCGCCTAACGAAAATCTAAATTACAATGTATTTTATTTATAAATACCTATGTTATGTATTAAAGGCGTTTTAAGGTTTCATAAATCCTAACAACCAACGCTTATGAGCAAGTTTATTCGTGTGTATATTATAAGTAGGGAGCGGCGTGGTCTAGTGGATAGGGTTCGATTCCCGGCTCTGGCAGAATATTATTTATTCTGTTAATTCAGTCGGGGAGGGGGGGGGGGGAGCCACCCTAGGATATGGAGACCCTCCTGGTGCAGACCCCAGCCTCTATAAAGTGGGTACCCAAATTAATTGGGGAAAACCCTGACGGCTAAGCGCGATAAAGGCCTAATCACCTCATTGCACTGCCGTTGGCCTAGAAACAGTACGAATCTCTATATGTACTGAGCCCAAGACCCTTCATTGGTTGTAGAAGTACAGGTATATTATAAGTATAGACATAAGACTTAATTAAATTGAATTTCTATAGAAACATGTGTTTTATTAAAAAATCTATTATATTATTATCTATAATAATCAGTCAGTTTTATCGGTTTTATGTCACTCTTTATTAACGTTTACAAGCTTGTGTATAAGATAATATTTATTCTAAAATCATTAGCTTTCCAACGGCATATTATACATGTATATTACTGTACTTATGTTCGAAAACAAAAAATTGTTTTAAAAAAATATTTTTTCAGTTTTCTCGTTTAGCTGGATATCGAATTCGTTCAACTTATATATTTACCCGTTTTTTATTAATGGTAACAAGATTATATGGTTATTTTTATAAAATCTACAAAATGAACGGTACTTTAGAGGAAGTATACTAACTTTTTACCAATACCCTGAAGACTTAAAATTTAGGCCGAACCGTCAGCAAATATAACATGTTTACTTAAGTGTGATTTTATTTATTTAACGTCACTTTATGCTACTATGGCTAATCGGACGATGCTACAGTGGGAGTCCTAAATTTTGCCTATCCAGGTTTTGTTAGGATAGGGATCTTAAATGAGTACCTGACATCGCACAGGCTCGGGACCACCTTTTAATGTCCCCTCCGAAGGACGGCATAACTAAGGATTTTTTACTCCCATTAAAAAATCCTAGGACCACCTGCGGGTTTGAACCCGTGACCTTTAGCATGGGAGGCTGTTACGCTAGCCACCCAGCTACAAGTGATCCCTGTGATTTTATTAATTACCGCACCCCTAATTAAGTTTTCCAATGATAGTAGTATAAATAAATAAAGTCCCGTTAAAAAGCTAACGATTTCAGAAAAATATATCATTTTGTATACAAAGTCATCGAACAGTAATGGAAACCAAAATAACTTGTTCAAGTTACCGTGGTGGAAACTGACCAATCATGGGTAAGCTTGTGAAATCTGCCTCCGCATATATCAGAACCAAACACCATTAAATCACCCCGTGGAGGGAAAAATAAAAAACAAAAATAACTGTTTTCTCCTAAACAGCTAGTGGCCTCACCGACTTGCAGATTCTGCAAGAAGGAAGATGAAACTCCATTTTATGTGATATATGAGCATGAGATTGCCAGGATACGGTTTTACCATTTTGGCGGCGACCGTATTACAGATCCTAAGTTGTGTGAACTGATTAACCCCCGCCGTTTAGTCAGATTCACCAAGGCACTAGCCCTGTACTAACAGTGGATTGGACGTCGCACAATAAGCCTAATAAGAGGCTGCAGTGCATCAGACAAGCCGGAAAAAAAAGGATTTTTTACTCCCATTTAAAAATCCTAGAGCCACCCGCAGGTTTGAACTCGCGACCTTTGGCATAGAAAGCTGTAATGCTAGCCACTACGCCATGGGTGACCCAATTCAATTCAATTTTAACAGCACGGAGTAAGGATGGGACCGAAGCCGGTCTCCTGTTTCTCTCAGACTATAAGCCTTTTATCACTCACTCCACAGTTTTCGGCCATTATTATTAGGCTCGTCATTTTAGCTCTGAAAATGGGGTTCACGGGAAAGTTTTGTTTTTCACCTTTTATGTTTTTTGGGTCGCTGAACACGAATCTGAAAGTTTTGCGAGCAAAACATTTTCCCGGAACATGGTTTTTTCACACTTTTTGCCAAAATGTTGGCACTATTTCTGGGTTTTTTTTTTATATCTCGAAAACAAATGGTTTTTGGGCAAAACTTACTATTCACACTATCCAAGTAACTAAAATTTCCTCCACTTTTCATATGAAAAGTTTTTTTGTGGGACCAAACGTTTTGCCGCTAAATATCGCGTCAAAAATATAGGCTAGGCATATGAGCATTTTCATGGGAAAGGTATGATCCAGTTTTAATTTTTTCACCCTTTATGTTTTTTGGGTCGCTGAACACGAGTCTGAAGTTTGCAGGTAAAAATTTTGCCCGGAACATAGTTTTTTCACACTTTTTGCCAAAATTGTGGCAAATTTTCTGTTTTGTTTTTTTACTTTATCTCGAAAACAAATGGTTTTTGGACAAAACTTACTAGGAACGCAATTAAAGTTAATAAAATTTGCTACATTTTTTATTCTTATAGTTTTATTGTAGGATCGGCCATTTTGCTACTAGAGCTCGTCAAAAAATGAGCAAAATTGACCATTTATTTATAAATCCACGACTTTTATAATATTAGAAAGTATACGAGTAAACTCTTATATGCTAATGTAAATTGTGTTTCTTATTAAATGTCTAATGCAATTTAAACCACACTACTCAAAATATATTTCGTATCTATTTTTAATTGGATAAACGTTGTTTGAGCACTCGTTAGCACAATAACATGAACAAAAATTAAAACAAACCGTGTCATTTTGATATTTATAGGAATTTCGATAATAAAAATATTATTATGTTCCTAATAACCTTAATATCATAAAATACTTTAACTTTATTATAATAACATCTCTAAACGGAGTGCCCTCACTTTGGGCGATACTTATAGGAAGGGATATAGAGGGGACAGAAGGCGGCAGAGATCAAATGAAAAGGTAGGTGTTGTGGGACACATTTTATCACTTGGTATCCATAATTTTCAAGTAATTCTTGTAGGTAATCTGTTTATCTCTGGTGAGCTGTTATGGGTAAGTCCCAGGTGTCTTGCCCTTCAAGGCTATCGGAGGTAGGCAGCGCCACCCTTGGTAATGATGGTATTATTGTTAATTAATATGGTATTAATATTAATGTTAATTATTGACAATTACTTAATTACTTAATTAATAAGGCCATTGTAATAGGATCCCATCACTTCTTGAAAACTGTTCCACATATCCCAACCCTCTTCCTAAATGGTAACCCTATAAAGTTTTATCCGACCGTCAGGAATCTGGGAGTAACCTTTGATCAAACCCTCTCTTTCAAGAACCATATTTCCGAAATTTCCCGCCGCACCTTTTACACCTTAAAGCGACTGAATTCCCTTCGTCACCTATTCCCGTATGAAACCCGGAAGCTCCTCGTTACCTCTCTAATATTCCCCCACTTCGACTACTGCTGTACCGTATACGGTTGTGTTTCTGGGGATCTCGAAGTAAAAATAAAACGCCTAATTAATTGCTTTGTTCGATTTATCTTCGGGGTCCCGAGGTACACCTCCGTCTCCGAATTTTATAGCGAGTTGAAGTGGCTTTATCCTTCCAATCGTCGGAAGTATTTCCTTGCATCATTCCTATACCAAGTTATTCAATCCCGCCGTCCATCATACATTTTCAAAAATTGTAGGTGGAATAGTCAGGAATCAGTCATTTTTGAAAAGTTTTTAATTTTGCCAACGTTTCGGCTCAAGCTTGTGAGCCATCATCAGGGCATTACTGAGCCATGTCCAAGCATAAACTCATGAGTTTATGAGTTTATGAGTAAGCCCTGATGATGGCTCACAAGCTTGAGCCGAAACGTTGGCAAAATTAAAAACTTTTCAAAAATGACTGATTCCTGACTATTCCACCTATAATAGTTTCTACAGTCGACTATACACCCTCAATATTATACATTTTCAACCTTTTACAATTCAAATCCTCTGTCCATTCCCGCTGTACACGCTCTAGGCCTTCAGATTTATACACAACGGCCCACCAATCTGCACATTTTGACAGATCGTTCCTTATCCGATCCTCAATCCTATGGAATTCTATTCCTCTTTCTATCCGTCACTCCAACTCTCTTCCTGCATTCAAATCCCGCTTATTCATTCATCTCATGACCATCCAGTCAGAACAAAATTGTAATTGACTCTATTTTATTCTATTTTCAACATATTTGCGTATGTCTGTTTTCTGTTAGTTTTAGTCAAATTGTTTATAAATAATTAATTTCTCTAAGACTCTTAAGTCCAATTTACATGTTATGTAGATGTTATTCCAAAGGGACTTGTCCCAGAATAATAAAGAATTTATTTATTTACTATTGTTCTAAGAATACCACTACATATATTCTTAAAAAAATTATTTATGGCAATTGTTTTGAAACACGGATCGTTTCCGAGAAAATCGTGGATTTTCCACCGTCCGACAATTTTGCCGGGATGAAAGTTGGTGTCACGTTGGGAAAAATGTGTAGAAAAAGAAGGTAAATACTTCGAATAAAATTATATTGTTTTCATATCGTATTTTTAATAAAAATCCTTTGCCTTGAAAATGGACATTTCATGTGACAACCCAATATAATGGCCAGTCTAGCTCCAGGGAACCCTAAAAAGTATATTTCCGATGAAAACTTGAATTCGAAAATTTTCACGATCGCAATACTTTCCCTTATTATATATGCCATATGTAGGATAGTAAAAGTAAAAAAAAAAACTCTTGTTGAAAAATAGGAAAATAATTTAGAGGAGGGAGGTGGGTAGGTGGTGATATGCCCCTGGTTGCCAGCTAATTATCCTGTTATTTGTTACTTCATCGCCGCCTGTTCGCTATTTTTCATCTGTTATCGTAAAAGCAGTAGCTGAAAAATGGACACAAGTGACGGAAAAATTAACTGAAACAAAGGGAAAGCATAATGGTGACTATTCGAATATTAATGAGACTTTATACCTCATGTTGGATCACGAAGGTTCATTGTATTATACTAGCAACAATAGCTTAATAGGAGAGGTGTTTTTCTCAAAATAGTTTTTGGTAAAACAATAATTATACTGCAGCAGATATATTACAACGAAAGTTATTGATAATTGTTATAAACAACCACACATTTGTCATTTAAAAAAGGTCACAAACAACTTAAAATGTATATAACGAGGAAGGTTCCGTTCGATAAAGTATTGTAAAATGGTTGAGTTTATTTAAAAAAAAATTAACGAATATGTTATTTCATCAAATTAACTAGAAGATAAAGATTGTTAGGACAAATAAAAATAAAAGATACAAAATTAAATTAAGGCATAAGGATAAAACGTGTGGTTATAGAGTGTGTTTACTTCTAAGAATGTATTTAAATTTTAAAATCATACGAAAAGAAGATGGCCTCGAGACCTTCTAGTGTAGAAAAGTTACAGGAGTGCTGCCATTGGGTAGTTCTTCTTCAAGTTTGTATCACGCCATTTAAATTTTGTCACATTTACTTGTTGTACCTTGAAGTACAGTTGTAAATTTCAATAAATGATGTTAAAAAAAAAAAAAAATCATACGTATTTTGACAGAATTAAAATCCAAAAAAAAAAAAATATATTTTCAACAAACTCGCCCCCTCCCCTCTCTCCCAACTCTAACAAAAATCTGGACAACGCCCATATGCATTTGTGTGTGTGTTTGCATCTGTAAATATTCAATCTGTAAAAAGTATTTTAATATTAATACAATACACATATTTAATAAGGAATAATAAATACAAAATAAGTTGAGGTAATAAATAAAATTATTTATTTAGCTATAAAACTAACTAACTCAAACAGTCTGATTGAGGTTAACCTCCTACCATATAATTGTTCACATAACAACTGCTCTATGAAGAATGGTTGGAATATGAGTACAATAGGTGCATATGTATATAAGCAGAAAAAAAAATTACTAAAAAATGTATTTTTATTTCAGCATAGTTTTCATTAAATAGTCATTATGGATTGTATTAATATAGTTGCCTTTTACACAACATATGCGTAACATGTTGCACGGATGTTCCGAAACCTAAATTCTAATCCCTAGTATAATTAAAAACACATTTGTAAGTCACAAGCAAGTTTGTAAGTAGGATTATCATTTTACTGATATAAAGTTGAAAATTATTTCATACGTATTTGTAGATCAGCAACATCCTTTCGTAGTTTAGTTAAAATAATTTGAAAGAATTCCTTGAATATAAACTATGAAAGAATTTGACTATCAACAAAAAAGAAAAAAAATCCTGTGAGCGCTAGAAATTCTTTTATATTGTATATTTATCCATTTTTACTTAAAAATATAGTAAGGGGAAGTATTGCGATCGTGAAAATTTTCGAATTTGAGTTTTCACCGGAAATACACGTTTTAGTATCCCCTGAGTCCAAATGACCAAGTCCAGCAAAAAGTTCTGTGTGTGTGATAATGTACATTTATAATATTATTCTTAGAGGACTAGCTGTCATAATAAGAATTCCAGAATAAAAATTTATTTGTATTCATTCATATAATTAATTACAATTATATAGCATTGCTTTTGTAATGCAAGGCAAGTCTTTTAGCCTCAAGATGGGGCGAGCCAAACTTACTCATAAGAAATACGTTATTTTTGTTCTCTTCACCGCAGGATAAATGTTTCTCTTTTCTTTATATTAAATATTTTTCGTGCATATTTTATATTCAATCATTAGATTTAAGTTCTCTTTGGTTAATTTAAGTATTCAAGATGTAGCTTGTTTTAAATTTACAATATTTACCAAGAAGAGTTTTACGATAGGCAACAAAACTATTTTAATTTTTTATTTAAAATGTTATATAACTGTTGTTGAACTTTGGATGTGTAACGCTTAAAAGAAAAAAAGTTAATTTTCTTTTAAGACTTCTTTGGATTAGTCCCGCCATTCGAGTTTGTTGGCAACATTGGTAACTGTTGTTTCAGAATCCTGTGATCGGTTAGTTGGTGTTTTGTTGTTGTAGAAGTCTGTATTATTGTGCTGAGGATTTGAATTTTCATTGTTTCTGTCCATCACAACCACTATTTAATCGAATTATTTAGCCAGGTGGTTTAAGAGAAAGAGTATTCGTCTTAGCGAGAAATATTTGTTATCTACAAAAGAAAAAAGAAGAACTGGTAAACTTCTCTCAATTATTTAAGAAGAGTCTACGAATTTAAGTATTTAAAAATGGAAGAACAATGTTATGTTACTGTTTTAGAGCACTATCTGAGGAGTATTAATTTAAACTCAAACTATGAATTAATGCCTCCTGACAGTAATGCCAAGAATCGCATGTTTAAGTTTAATCTTACAGTGAATGACAAAATTGTAACAGGAGTTGGGAGGACAAAAAGGAAAGCGAAGGAGCAAGCTGCTGAAACAATGTATAATGCATTAATTGACGCTGAAAAGGGGAAGGTGTGTGACAAATCTGAGGAATCTGAAGATCCAATCCAAGGTTTAGAGAAATTCTGCATACGACATAGTCTTGGTAGTCCAATTTACGCATTTGAAACTTACATCATTTCACCTCGTGGGGATATGTATACTGTTAGTTGCACTGTTTTGGGGCTGAGGGAACAGGCACGAGGCTTCAGAAAGGATCGAGCAAAAAAACATGCAGCTCAATTAATGCTGACAAGATTAAAGGAACAGGAGCAAGTTCATGAAATTTATATCAGGGCGAAGGAAAATGAAGTGAAAAATAATGTTTCCTTCATCTTGCCTGATGGCAGCGTGAATGAAGAGGCTGAGCACAAATTGATTGCTGATGTCCGTAGAAGACAGTTTGCTGAATACCTCACAAGATCAGAAACAGCTTCCGAAATGAAGAGTAAAGAAGAATCTTATTTAGATGAAGTTGAAGACCCAGAAGGCTTGTTTAACCGCATTCTAAAAGAAATGGATGTAGCGCATAGTATTTCTTTTGAAAGAGAGGACCAAGAATGGGTCTGCATTATCCAGATTTTTCCCCTTCATTATGCAGTCAGAATGAAGCATCACAACAAAACAGTGGCTGGTAAAGCTGCAATCAAAAAAGTCTTGATGCACATGCATTCTCTATAAGTTGGTTATTTGATTACTTCTTTTAGTTGTAGTATTTTAATATGTGACCAAAAATATGTGATAAGATTTATACTTCATGCTATGAACCAGGATTAATGCTTTACCCTCGTTTGAATTTAATTTACTTTACAGTATATTTGGTAGTCTAATCATATATTTCTATTAAGTTTTACATGTTTTTAGTATATAAAGTTTATTATAAACTAATGTTAAATGTGTTTATCCATTCTTAAAAGTAAATTTACAAATAAAAAAACTTTGTGATATAAGATATATTTTATGATGTTAATAAATGCTGTTAGTTGTGTTCTATTATGGTTGTTTGCTGCACCCTTAAGGAAATCTAGTAGTTCAAGTTAATACCTGTCATTTAGTTTAGAAATATAGAGTTCATTGTTAAATAATAACAATCAATTCAAATTTTATCTGAATTAAATTTGCTTAATGAACTGGTTATGCAGTTTTTTTCTCATATGTGATTATTTGGAGCTTAAATAAATACATAGGAAGTTTTCTTATAGGTACACAATTTATAGGTGATCCCCAAAATTATTTAACAAAGATTATAGTTTGGAACTATTAACTAAATAAAAGGTGTACAAATTAGGTAAATAATAGGGTATAGTTCAGCACAATAAATTTAATTTCACTTAATTGAACTGTTTAAATGACAACATTCCCTACCAACTTCATCTTATATTCTGTTTACAGTCAACAATTTTATTTTGGGACTGTTAGTTTACATTAGAATATTAAAATTGTTGTCAGGTCTATGAACAGTATGGCGTTGAATGAAAATGCACTTGTTGAATCATATTTATAAATAAATAGTTAAAATTAACAGTCCAATAACTTTAAATATGGAAGATAAACAGTTGAAGGAGTAGAGAAATAATTGATGTTTATTTATTATGGGTAAGAGATTTCAAAACAGAGTAGCAAAAATGATAAATGTTTTGAGGAAGCGGGAACCTGAGAAGGAATACACAACTTAATGTGTTGGGATCTCATGTTTACCATGTGGGTATAGGAATGCAGGGTAAACATGTTTGTTGTATTATTAACCCATTTGTTCTCTTGTAACCCTATAAAATATGGTAATTTTGTAGTAGAATAATATCTTCTGAATTCCTCTTATACACCCTCTCGTGGCAGACACAATTACAAGTGTTCTCTAACCATCTCTCAATTGTTGCAAATGTGGTCATCTGAAAAATCTAATGAATATGGGGAGGGAGAGAAGAAGTAATAAGGAAGTGACTCAAGAAAATGCTCCGACAAACAAGCTTATGATTTTGGGTTTTTTTACATTCAGATTTCAATTTAAGGATCGCCACGATTATTCAGCAGGATGGAAGAAGGATTGGTAGATTTGTAAGTCGTAAGCACATGGAAAGTATTGGAGAGATTATTAATTTATATATATAAAAGGTAGGTCAGGTAGGTCCAAGAGAGCCCAAAAAAATTAAATTTTTATTTAAAACAAAAACAAATGGAGCCTATTCATTTAAAAATAAATAAATATCAAGAATAATGATGACAAGAAAATTACAAAAAGTACAAGAACTAATCCTTCTTATATTCATAATCTTAGATAGTTAAGAAGTTATATTGTTTGGATAATCAAGAAACCCATGGGGAAACAAAATATATCAAGTCAAGGTTTTATAATGTCCAGAACACCCTCAAACCACTTAGTTTTTCCACACGTTTTTCAGGCATTATAGGTAGCCCTAAGAGGATTTGCCAACACCAGGTTCGACTCACAGCGATATGACAGCACAATATATCTGTCCCAGTCAAACTTGAACCTGAGACAAGATTAATAGAGTTTTTCCACACCAGTTCCTTTTGCAACATCCCTTGGAATCTTCAGGCATCTATCCAGGACTGATCGACATTTCTGTTTCTGGCAAACATTTTTATATGTTTCAAAGTTTTCCCTGGGGCTCTTGCTAACTCTTCCATTTAACATTGGACTGAATTCTTGTGCGTTGTCAAGTCTGCTTTCTGTCGGAAGATGAGGTATTATAGTGTTTTAATTAAGTCAAAAAACTTGAAACTTCAGTCCTATAAACCTGTCATTCTTAATTTGAACTCTTTCAGTTTTCCAACAATTCACAGGCTATGAAAGTTCCAAATTTTTAACTAGATCACATAACATAGTAATCATAGGATGTAAGTTATAACCCAGAACTAAGTGAGAGGATAATACCTGAGTACCATTGTCTGCACATACATCTATCAGTTAATTAAATTAATAACAATAAAGTTACCACATAAGTAATACTTTTCATTGTAATAAGAAAGTTGGTTATCAAGAATAAAAGAGTGGTAGTTCCTCAGAGTCCTCATCAAATATTATTTAAAGAGTGATATGGATAATTAACCAGTCCCTCTGGGTCTATCTCTTAACTTCCAAGATATTATAACTTCAACTATAATCAGACTTAAATTAACAATTATCCAAATGATCGTAAAGTCTCCAAAAACTGTTTTGTATACAGGTAATAGGGTACACACAAACTGTGTATAGCAAAGGGTTCCAAGCAATCTTACAAGTGCAGATACTTAGTTATGCAGTATAAGTTATCACAAGAGTTGTTTTTAAATATGGATAGAATTTGATAATCTTTTATTAAAAATGATTCAAGGAAAAACATACAGGTGATTTACTAACAACAAATCTAGCAAAACACAATATTATTTAATTAAACTAAGATAAAACAAGTTGTGCTGTTATGTCGATGGCACATGATCAGTATCTGAAATGTAATCCAAAGCCTGAGGGAATGACTTGTTGCCGTATTTGTGTTGTTCCTTATAGAGTGTTGTAATCTTCCACTTACAATAGTTAAAAGAGGGTATGGGTGTTAGGGTAGCGATGATTCCCTTATGTTACATTTTAAAATGTTTTGTTGTGTTGAAATTGTTCCTCCACGGTCACAGACTATAGGTAGCATTTGAATAGAAACATACAAGCATTTCTGCAGTATAAATAATTAGGCAATAGCTAGATGAAGTAACATTGTTTTATGTCTTAGGGTTGTACTATCCATCCTTCATGGCTGCATTTCAATAGTTTCAGTCCAGATCACCAATGGTCAATGCACCAAATCAACAGTAAAATATAACTGAAATGAATGACAGCTAATACTAAAATTAATTATATAACAAAAGAACACACGGCACAGTACTAAGTCCAAACTATAACTTAATAAACATTGAAGGTTAAACATGTCCATAAACAGAAACTAGTGAATCGCGGAAACAACCGAGAGTGCCCGATCTAGCCCGATTCGCAAACAAAGAAGTTGATGACTCAGCTTTGTCTGTGTTATTAAAGTTGTTACATTTCGCCGTAATTTTCAAAATAACATTTCATTTGAAGTTTTAATGGCTTTCTGTTATACAAAGTAATTGATTTAAAAAAAAAAAATATATTAACTCAGATTTCAACATTTTCGTTGAATTTTTCGGGTGATGCTGTATGTAATTAAAAATATCGATGTATCGAAAAATATCGAAAATGTCTTCTTTATTTATACAGTTTGAATTATGACATAAGATTTTGTTTAGCGGTATTATAATTAATAATATTTTCAATCTCGAAACTTTTTGAGTCAAAATATATTAATGAAACATTTCACTTACCTTCCTGGTTGAAATCAAGTTTAACACTTTTTACTTTCACTTACCTATATATGGAATAAATATAGTAAGGGAAAGTATTGCGATCGTAAAAATTGTCGAGTTCTGGTTTTCAATGGAAATACACGTTTTAGGGTCCCCCAAGTCCAAATGATTAAGTCCCGCAAAAAGTTCTGTGTGTGCGGTAACTCCCGGGCGAAAATGGTCCTATGAAACTAAAATTTCATATTTAAGACAAATATACCCCGAGATGTTACATCAACTTTTTCATCAAAATCAGCTTACCAGAAGAGCCACTATATACCATGCATTTTGCACCTTTTTACGATTTTCTCTAAAACGGATCTAACGATTTTGATTAAACTCGCTATGTAAATGTAAAATTAGACGGGCTTTAATATCATGTCGGTTTCATTTTGACTGAAATAGTCTGATGGGGATGCCGATATTTTAAAATTTTTTCTTCTAAAGTATCTTTAATTTTGTAGTTTTTATGAAATTTACCATATCATCTGATTAGTATTGCTAAAAAAAACATTTACATATTTTTTTAAAGCAAATTTTTGTTTTTGAACTTAAGAACAGTAATATACATGTATAATATACCGTTTGAATTCTAAAGATTTTATAAATAATATAAACTTATACTTACTAGCGTAAAAGTTAACGGAGAATGATGAAAAGCCGATAAAACAAACTGATTGTCGTAGATAACAGTATAATAGATTATTAAATAAAACAAATGTTTCAATTAAAATCCAATATAAATAATTTGTTTTCCTTTCTAAATTTTTTAAAAACATCTTAAATTGATATAAATGACGGAGGTAAATGAAATTCGTGTGTTGCGCGCACCAGATTTTTTATAAAGTCCTAGTTGAAAAAAATAAATAGACTGAGTTTCGATGGAAACATTTGTTTTAGATTAAATATTCTGAAGTTTCGTGCGTTAATAACATTTCTTTTTTGAAGCTCTAGCTTTCCAACGGTATGTTATAGAATAGAATAGAAAAAAAAAAAATTATTCTGGGACTAGGTCCCCTAAGAATAATAGTTATGTACAATATAAATATATAATATGTCTGGCCAACAGACAAAATAAACATGAGTACTTATTAATTACAACGATTATTTACAAATACAATTATTAACAATGAGGAGAAAAGCTATACACAAAAAAACAAACAAATTACTTTAAAAAAAAAAAAAATATATATATATATATATATATATATATATATATATATACATATAAATATCTTCTAAATATTGTCTTCTGAGAAAATAAAATCTAATTTTAACAAAATCAAATTAAAATTTGGGCGGTAAACAAAAATTGTCTTTCATTCAATGTAGACTT
Source organism: Piezodorus guildinii (assembly GCA_023052935.1). Taxonomy (NCBI): domain Eukaryota; kingdom Metazoa; phylum Arthropoda; class Insecta; order Hemiptera; family Pentatomidae; genus Piezodorus; species Piezodorus guildinii. The sequence goes on from CM041295.1 coordinate 52,713,744, forward strand.
CTAGATGAAATTGACATATCATATTTGCTGATCGTCTATTTGCGATGACAGTAGGTAAAGGAAAAGTTTGGATTTAAACGAGGATAATGAAGTGGCATGGCGGATATGGTTCGGTAGAGAATTCCAGAGTGCAGTAGAGCGAACAATAAAAGGAACGATCAAAAGTTTTGGTTCTGTGGGTAGGAGCATAATGGTCAGAATGTCGGGACTGATAGTTGATAGTTTGACAAAGGTATGATCCAAGGAAATATTGTCTGCGGGTGGAGGGAAGGAGCCACTGTATATGTATATATATATATATATATTTATATATATATATATATATAATATATATTTATATAATCGAATTCTTAGATCATAAGAGATCATCAGCATATCCCAGGATTAGGACAAACTTTTTGAACAGAGTCCCTCCAACCTGTATTCCTGATGGTTTTCTCTTCGGCAAGATTGAAAAGTAAACTGGCAAGGGCGTCAGCCAGTTTTACATCTTTGTTTGAACTCCTTAGAGAGGTCGGATTCAATTCTCACCGCGCACTTTGATCTTTTCAATGTCAATTTGACAAGAAGGATAAGCTTCTTAGGTATAATCATCTCTTGATAGAGTTCCCTGAGATCCACATTGTCATAGGCAGCTTTGAAATATATGAAGAGGCGGTGAGTTACCACTTTATACTCTGTGCGCTTCTCCAGAACTTGCCTAAGTGAAAATAATATCTGGTCTAATCGTTGACCATACCTTTCTAAAGCCTGCATAATAGCCGCCGAGTTCTCTCTCCGTATACGAGTATAGCCGAGTATACAGAATGTTCGACAGAACTATATATGCACAGGAGAGGAGGGTGATTCCTCGGTAATTTTCACACTCCGTCTTGTATACCTTTTAATGGATTGGACACATTGTTACCTTACTCAATTCTATAGGCATCCGTTCCTCTTTCCTTATGTCAAGGATGGGATTGTGCAGCGATCTCTTGATTCCTTCTCCTCCATACCTCAAAAACTCAGACTGAATGTTAGCCACTCACGGTGCCTTGCTGTTTTGAAGTTTCTTTATAGCATCTTCAAGGTTTTTTTTTTCATAGGTAGTGTCCAACTATAGTAACACTTTTTTTCTGACCAAGCTTAAAAAGCTTTGGCTATTAGCTCTCCCTTCAATGTTTTTAAGGAAATAATCCCCAAAAGCGGTTATGGTACCCCGAACCAGAATACCTCCTCCTTTCATCTTTGGATGGTTAAAATACGTTTTTTTTCTCACTCTCCATATAGCTAAATTCATTATCTGGACCATCTTTTGGAAATCTCTTTTCATTAGTGAAAACAGTCCTTTTCCAGATAAATTCACCCATGGATAGATAGCCATTCCCGGGCTTTGGCGATCCTGATCTCTTTGTGTTGTTTTGTCAGGGGAAGTTTTTCTTCCATTTAATATTCATTTTCGGTAACGTTCTTTGAATCGTTTTTGAAGAGGAGTCTAAGTTCAAATCTTCTTTTAATTTTCGTGATGTGACGATTTCACCATCTTTACCCAAACGACGAATTTCTCTTTTTATTCTTAATTCTTCCCTTATTCCCAACTTGGGATGGGGTTCAGGCTTCTTTTTAGAATAGAAAAGAATAGAAAAAAAAAAATTATTCTGGGACTAGGTCCCCAAGGAATAACAGTTATGTACAATTTGAATTTTAATTCGGTTGTAGTTTGTTTTGAACATTTTAGCCACCGTTGTGTGGGAAAGGCCGAATTTTCCAGCTCGGTAACTGAACCTTTTGCTCACCTCTTTCTTCAATCTTTGAATTAGATTCTGAGAATAAACCATATTCATTAATTAGGGATGCTTCTTCTATAAGATTACGAAAGAAACTGCTTTTAATCCGTCATTTTTGTTGATTTCTCACGGTGTACACTATATTTTGACCAACGATTGTTTGTTTATTTTATAAGATTAAGATTAAAGTAAACATACCAGTGTCTTCATTCGATATAAAATTTTTTCGACTCTTAAAACTTATTGCTGGATTTCGAACATCCCATTCTACAATACAGCAATGTCACTGCGTGGTGGATGTAGTGTCCTCTACATAGGAGCGTGGAATGTACTGCACTGGAGCCTTTCTTGATGTAGAACAAGCATTTGACCGAGTCTGGCACCAGGGACTGCTTTACAAACTCCGTCAATTCCTCACCCCTACATATTTTCTATTCATGCGTACCTACCTTACTGGCAGAACCTTTAAGGTAAACAATAACTTTTCTTATTCATCCATATTTTCCCAGTTTGCTGGAGTGCCTCAAGGTAGTAGCTTAGGTCCTATCCTCTACTCCCTTTTTACAGCTGACATTCCACTCCATTCTCATACTGCCCTCAATAGTTATGTTGATGACACTTGTGTCTTTTCCGTCCATAATGATCCAACTACTGCATCCCAAACCCTTCAGTCCCACATAACAGCCATTGAAGAATGGTGTCAAAATTGTAGGATTAAAATAAACCTCAACAAATCCCACCAAATCACCTTTACCCTTCGTCGCAAACCGAACATAGCCCGTGATGGATACTCCTCTTTTAATTCTAAACTCCCTGCCCATACAAACCCACTTGTCCGTAATTTATCTTCCTTAGATATCCCTGCTAACCCACCAAGGCGACTGAAAAGAAGGTGGCCTCGGGACCTACTGAGTTAAAATAGTAAGGGAAGTGACTGGGTAGTTCTTTCTCAATACATTTTCATGACTTTTTTTTTTCATTCCTCTTATTTACTTATTGTGTTCTTTAATACAGTTGTAAATTACTATAAATTAAAATTATTTCAGTCAACATCAAGAACTAATAAGGCTAGTTATTTCATCAGACAACCAATTTAAAACGCATTACCTTTATAATAAGGAATGTACACATTAATTTGTCCAGGTGTGTAATTATATTCAATAAACAGAAATTACTATCCAAAATCAGTGAAAATCTTGATAGGGAAAACAATTTGCTGTTGTTACATTTTTTCCCCTTTGGTATTGGAGTTCAGTAATTAATGTTCTTAGAAAAAGATTTATTAAAAAGCGAAGGTGAAAGAAGGATAGCGGACACTGACAGAACAGTTATATTAATAATGAACTGGAGGGAGAAGGATGTTGGTAAAAAAATCTTCGGTTTTGATAAATAGTACCTAACCCCCTCCTCAACCCCTCAAGCTAATTATTAAAGAGAACAAACAAATTTTAATTAACCTGCCTCAGGTTGGTCCAGCAGCAACTCCCTTAATCTATCTCCTGTTATCTAGTTTTCTCTTGTATCGTACCGTTGTTAACTTCTTACAGCCGCTTATCTGGACTGTTCAGGGTGAGAAAAAATAGGTGAGTCGTTGTTTAACAAAGCTTAGACAGACTTCGTTAAGAGGTTTGTGCGAAAATTTGTTTTTTTGAATTAAAATATGCTGTATTAATATGAATTTAAGGGATTTCCAATTTTTCTTATAATGTCGTGTGTTTAAAATGAAATATTTAAACTTACTTCAATTTACAAAAAATTCATTTAAAAAAAATTAACATCTGTTTAGTAGAACGTGGATATATATATATTATTTGCAGTTTAAGGTATCTTGTACAACTTAGGTTAGAAGCATCACATTCTAGCTAGTATTTACAATCTGGTGTAGAATTTGTGCTCCGGAAAATGACCATGTTTTTCTGACATTCTGCTTCCTGTGCCTGTACACAAAAAGGTTCATGGTGCCAAATATTCCTTCGTTTCTATGTTTTATTTTAAATATTTTAGATTAAATAATAAAAAGTTAGAGAAATATCGTCTATATTGATGAAAATAAACAAGAAAATGTTTTTAAAAATTGTATTTTATTTATAACATGGTAAAAATATTCCCGTTATAGTATCCTTCTAAAAAAATATATATAAAAAAGAAGATTTATGTACTGAAATATCATAAAGCAATAATGTAAATATACCATTTGTTCTGTATTTCGTCGAGTATAAATGTATTCCGTTTCTTTGATTTTTTGAAAGTAATTTTTTGCTCGTTGTGTCCTACAAAAAGTGCGACTATTGTGCAGAAATAATTAATAAATCACAAAGTAATAATGTAAAATTAATGATAATCCTGAATTTTATGGAGTACAATAAAGTATCTTCTCGGATTGCCTTATTGGAAAATCATAAGTTGCGGTTTAATTTTTAGTGTTCAACGAGTATACTCTTTTTGAGCTTGTGATAGTACAGATTATTATTTTGTGGAGGTTCTATATTTCTAATAAATTTCAAAATTACATGCTTTCTTTGTAGTTTTATCTAAGCATCTATTTCGTTTTTTTTTTTTTTTAAAGAAAGTAATGTAAAAAAAAAAAAAAAAATAGTACAGATTATTATTTTGTGGAGGTTCTATATTTCTAATAAATTTCAAAATTACATGCTTTGTAGTTTTATCTAAGCATCTATTTCGTTTTTGTTTTTTTTTAAAGAAAGTAATGTAAAAAAAAAAAAAAAAAACCTGTACCACTACAACCCATGAAGGGTCTTGGGCTCAGTACATATAGAGATTCGTACTGTTTCTAGGCCAACGGCAGTGCAATGAGGTGATTAGGCCTTAATCACGCTCAGCCGCCAGGTTTTTCCCCAATTAATTTGGGTACCCACATTATAGAGGCTGGGTCTGCCCCAGAAGGGTCTCCATACCCTAGGGTCGCCCCCCGACTGAATTAACAGAATAAATAATATTCTGCCACAGGCGGGATTCGAACCCAGGACCCGGAGCACAGCAGACTAGTGCTCTATCCACTAGACCACGCCGCTCCCTAAAGAAAGTAATGTAAAGAAGTATAAAAAAATATAAGATTTTTTTGGTCCAGACTATAACGCAGCTTCCTTACGAGGGGTAGGCGACTCTATTTGGTAGGATGGCGATCTTCGGGAAGGCTGCGGAATGATGTCCTCATCGAGGAATTGGTAGAAGGCGTCAGTCGATAAATAAGTACTTGCTGCTAGCTGCTTCGAGCGGTACTGGCTAGAGGGCAGTGGGGGCACTCTTATCTGGTAAATCCCTACACTATTCAATAGTACTACATACATAAACCAAAAAAAAAAAAATACTTTCCTCGTTTCAACAAAACCATTTTAGTTTTAAATTCTAAACAAAAATATGAAGGCAAGAAAAAAAAAATGTTTATGCTCGAACAGCCTTAATGCATTAATGTAAATATACCATTAGTTTGGCATTTCGTGGAGAACAAATGTATTTTGTTTCTATAATTCGTGGAAATTAATTTCTTAATTAATAATTAATTTGTTTTAATTAATAAATTTATATTTAGTATGTATTTTAAATGTTTATATTCTGATACCATGTAGAATGCTAATATTAATGAATTTGTGGTAGTGTCCTTTTAGAGAAAAATTGTTTTTCACACCTAAACATGGCCATTAAGGCGAAACTTTGTGCATTGTTCAATAAAAGTGGTGAATTTGTATTCTAGCCTCTAATTTTATATTGAATTAATGACCTTCACCTTACATTATCAATACTTAATTATATATTTTCAATGAAATTTACTTAGATTATCCTTTCTTCATTTTAAAGAAATCCTGATTCCTCCCTCAGATACAGTCCAGCATCTTGACTTTCTATTAGACAAAAGATTGACATTGAACCCACATCTAAGACTTAAAGACAAGAACTGACGATTCGGACAGTTATACCGACTTCTTAACAGAGAATCTGAGCTCACAGTTGACAATAAATTATTAATCTACAAGACAATACTGAAGCCTATCTGGACCTATGGGCTTAAACTGTGGGGGACAGCTAAACGTTCTTACATTAAACGCATTCAATCCTTTCAATCCAAAGTCCTCCGAACAATAGTTAATGCTCTTTATTATGTCACAACCATACCTTACACCACGACCTAAGTCCATTTATTTTAGACCTTATCCCATCAAAATTCTCCAAATTCCATCAGAACCTTATCCATTACCCCAATCCCCTAGCTCAATGCCCATCCAGCTCCACACATCCTTACTGCCCCCCTAGAAGGTTGAAACGGTAGTTGTCCCGCAACCTCTTGTAAATATTATATTGGAGTTCTGGCACTAGCTAAATTCTCCACTCGATGAGCTGTATGTATTCATTATTGTATATATATTTTATTGCTGTGTAAATTTTGTATGAATGTTATCTTTCTCTATTATTATTAGTGTCCAAATAAGTCCGGATTGTAATATTACTCTATAAAAATTGTTTTGAGGATGTATAGTCGACTATAGAAACTATTATAGGTAGAATAATCAGAAATCAGTCATTTTTTGAAAACTTTTAATTTTGCCAACGTTTCGGCTCCAGCTTGTGAGCCATCATCAGGGCATTACTGAGCCATGTCCAAGCATAAACTGGACATGGCTCATGCTTTATTTTTCAAAAAATTTAAAAAAATTACTGGTTCCTGATTATTCCACCTATAATAAAAAATGTTGTTTTTGCAAGAAAAAAAAAGACCTCCTGACGTATATAATTTCCTCCTATCTCGAATAGCGTTCCATAGAAGTCGTATATTATTTGAAAAAAGACTTATCGTTAATTCAGACATAGATTTTACTAATCCGTGCTTTTATTATTATTTATCCGTCTGGATCTCAGATATAGGGCAGTAAAACAGTCCTAATCCACTATAATTGGAGCAATCCTTATAGCTTCTGAATCCACTTATCCCAACGGCACTAAATGACCAAGACTATATTACAAATGACTTTAGTGCCCCATTTATACTCTTGGGCTAAGGATTAAGGAAGGTCCTAACCCACACGCCCTCTTCGGTTTTCGATTGTTTAAACGGCACGCAGAACGTTATTCTTCTCGGATAATTTTAACCTTCGAAAAAAAAGCAAACTCTGGTGCCCGCAACACACGGCTTTTTCAATTACCTCGGTTTTAAAAAGCAACTTAAGAAGTTTTTAATAAACGTAGAGTTCAAAAAACCTAAATTATAGAAACTGAATGTATTCTATGTTAACATATGTTTTATATTAAATAATTAAACGGATAAAATTTTTATGTACAACAATCTCCTAAGTGTATGCCCTTCCGTCAGAGAAATGATGCTGCCAAACTTATTTGGGTTGCTTTTACACAGATTACTTACCTTTCCTTATAGGACTACTTTTATTATAATATATATCAATATACAATGAAACAAAATTTATATATATATATATATATATATATATATATATAAATTATTAATAATAATTATAATAAATATCTCATGACGACCTATAACAACTAAATGACAACTACTTCAATATTAAATATCTAGCATATACAATAATGAAAATATCCTTAAAAAGGGGTCACCTGTAGTTGACTGGTTAGCATAACCGCCTCCTATGCCAATGGTCATGGGCTCAAACCCGCAGGTACCCCATAGAGTTTTTAATGGGGGTAAAAATTGTTGAGTTATGCCGTTCTTCGGATGGAATGTTAAAAGGTGGTCCCAAGCCTGTGCGATGTCAGGTACTCGTTAAACATCCCTATCCTAATAAAACCTGGATAGGCAAAATGTAGGATCTCCACTGTAGCATCGTGCGATTCATCACAACAGCAAAAATAGACGCTAAATGAATAAACATCAAACAATAAAAATATCCTGTCATAGTGTTTGTAGTCGTACTCCGAAACCGTGCGATCGATTTACTTTAATTTTGTTATGTATATTTGGTTGAGAATCAGTCCTAAATTATATTTCACACTACTAAGTGATTTAGATTTCCCTGTACATAATTTTTTTTATGTCAAATACCTCTAACCCCAAATTTTCCCCCTCCTTCCCCATTTATCTCATTCATCAATCGCGATTTTAGTTTTTTTGTATGAACAATATCCAAATAATTTAAATTCCATTCTTATTACATAAATCTGCTACGACTTTCACGTACCTCGGCTGTTAAAATCAATTTAAGAACTATTAAAAAAACAGTTATTTTTAACAGCTTTACATTACTCTCCATTACATTTTACAACTTTGTGTAGATGTTATTTTTTCTAAAATTTTTAGCATTCGAACAGTATATATACATGTTTATTATGGTTCTTATCTCAAAAAAAAAAAAAAAAAAAATTACATTTAAAAATACTTTTGCACTTTTCTTTTTTATTTGATTATCAAATTCGTTCAACTTGTATATATAGCCGATTTTTATCAATGCTAACAACGTGAAATGGTTAATTTTTTCGAATCTACAAAATTAAAGATACTTCAGAGGAAGAAAATTTAAACAATCGGCATTAAATCACTGTCAAGAGTATTTCAATCAGAATGTAACCTACAAAGCCCATTAAATTTTACAATGATATAGTAAGTTTAATCAAAATCTTTTGAAAACAAACACCAAAAAAAAAAGAAAAAAAAAGTAAGATATCTTTTTGGATTGTCTAAAATATTTTATAGTTATTTTCATCTAAATTAGTATGGAACACTTTTATTTATTTATTATTATTATTATTTTATATAGCTAAAATCATCACACTTCAAGGGGTGACAGGAATATTTTTATGGGAAAATTACTCAGATAAATTAAATCAATTATTTACATACAGGTAAGTGAAAGTAAAAATTAAATATTGAAAGGCTTTATGAACCAGAAAATCGATAGCGATACCATTAGTAATCACTTCATCGCATCGAAACTAGGCTGTGGTGGAAAAAAGACCCAAAAAAAAAAAAAAAAAAGTAATAAATCTTTTTGGTCTTTGGATTGTTTAAGATATTTTATAGTTATTTTTCTCTAAATTAGTATGGAACACTTTTATTTATTTATTATTATTATTATTTTATATAGCTAAAATCATCACACTTCAAGGGGTGACAGGAATATTTTTATGGGAAAATTACTCAGATAAATTAAATCAATTATTTACATACAGGTAAGTGAAAGTAAAAATTAAATATTGAAAGGCTTTATGAACCAGAAAATTGATAGCGATACCATTAGTAATCACTTCACCGCATCGAAACTAGGTTGTGGTGGAAAAAAGACCAAAAAAAACAAAGTAATATATCTTTTTGGTCTTTGGATTGTTTGAGATATTTTATAGTTATTTTCATCTAAATTAGTATGGAACTTTTATTTATTTATTATTATTATTATTTTATATGGCTAAAATCATCACACTTTAAGGGGTGAGAGGAATATTTTTATGGATAAATTACTCAAATTAATTAAATCAATTATTTACATACAGGTAAGTGAAAGTAAAAATTAAATATTGAAAGGCTTTATGAACCAGAAAATCGATAGCGATACCATTAGTAATCACTTCATCGCATCGAAACTAGGCTGTGGTGGAAAAAAGACCAAAAAAAAAAAAAAAAAAAAGGTAATATAACTTTTTGGTCTTTGGATTGTTTAAGACATTTTATAGTTATTTTCATCTAAATTAGTATAGAACACTTTTTTTTATTCATTTATGATTATTATTATTATTATTTTATGCGGTTGAAATCATCACACTTCAAGGGGTGACAGGAATATTTTTAAGGGGAAATTACTCAAATTAATTAATTTTTATACGATTCTTAATAAGAATTTGGTACAACACTAATACTGTTTTCGTTTGTCCCAGTATTGCCTCATCCGTTCTGCATGTAAAATAACATTTTTTTTTTTTCAAAACACGTTTAGTAAAATTTTCTGAAGTGACACGCCATTTTATTTGTAATGTAATAATTATTTTTTAATGTATTTTTATATAAATAAAAAGTTTGGGAAAAATGAATCTTTGCTTATATATTTTCTTGTATTTGTTAATACTGTTTGACTTAACAATTTTGGGTACTCTTCAGTGTTATAAATCTTGAACTCCAAAAATTTATATTTATATATGTAATAGCTATTTTAAAAAAAATTATGTTGTGGGAAATAAAAAAAAAAAAAAATAAATAAGATACAACAGCTAAAGGTTTATTATTGCAGCTTTTTCTATATATAGAGAAATTTTAGATTTTTTTAACAGTTTTAAAGATAGTATAAATTTTAATGCAGCAGTTGGAACAATCTCTTGTCTTTCTTTATATTTTTATTTGATAGTGATAGTGAAATGGAGATTATTTTAACAAAAATTGACAAAATGATTCGTATATAGGTGCTATGTATGGATAATAGTGCATGATTATATGACCAATATTATGATATAATATGGAAATATATGTAAGTACAATTTTTAATAAAGTTATATTAGAAACAGATTGTAAATATGTAAATGATTATTGAATTCTAAATTGTTGATAATATTTGTTATTAATTATATAGTTTTGTTTATAATATTGAATTGTATTTTAGATGATTTTTAATAACCTGAAGATGAGGCATAGGAAGTACCTCGAAACGTTGTTATAATCAAGTTTTATTTATGTTATAATAAATAAAAAGATAAAGAAAGAGAAGAGATTGTTCCAACTACTACATTCATAATTACATTTTTTTTTTTTTTATCCATATGACCGTCAAGATTTGAATCCAAATCCTATATGGTCAGCATAATTACATTTACTCTTCTATAATAATAATTGATATTAAAATAAATTTTAAATATAAAATATAGAGATGTTTATTTACATTAATTTAAGTTATAAATAAAATTGGAGGCTGATATATAACTTGTTCACTCATTTAATAAATATTGATGTACATTTATTCAGACACGAGGCTGCTGGGTTTAAGTACCCACTCACCTTAGATAAAATTGTTCTTTTTCACCTGAAGATGGCATTTTAGCCGAAACGTTGTGCAATACGTATTAAAAGAGTGGTGAAGTTATATATTAGCCTCCAATTTTACTTCACATTGAAGAATATACACCTAATTAATTTTATAAACTTCTAAATATTAATAAGTCTTGACACAATATTACAAAGTTTGGAACTAAACTAACTTAAACAAAAACTAATTTACTCGATAGATAATATTTAAAAAATATATTAACTTGTAAAAATATTAAAAATAAAAGAAGCAGATGAAATTGAGCGGTCGTTTGTTTTGTTTTTTTTAAGTTTGATTTAACATTTTTTTTTTTTAAATCGCTTTAAGCCAGTTCAGACTTCTGCAGTTCTTCAGTCGAAAAACCTGTAATATTCTCAAAATTTTATTTCCCATACTAAACATATAACTGAACATTTTAATTTTATTAAAGGTTGATGGTATATATAATAGTCTGCGTAGACTATAAACAATTTTTTTATTATCAACAATAGGATTAATCAGGAAAAATAATATAACTATTAGCTGAATATGTTTTGAATTATTAAAATTTAATTTTCTGCATGATGTGCGACACATACCTCCCTATTTTGAGGGTTCGACTTCTTAACCTGCTGGACGATATCTTCTATAGTATGGTGTAACTAGAAATGAAATTTTTAACTTTTGTTATTAAAACCAGAAAACACAACAAAAATTACAAAATTTGAGACACCCTATATAATGTAGATGAAAGTAGTGTAAAAAAAAACCTGTACCTCTTTAACCTTTGAAGGGTCTTGGGCTCCGTACATATAGAGATTCGTACTGTTTCTAGGCCAACGGCCGTGCAATGAGGTGTTTAGGCCTTAATGACGCTAAGCCGCCACGTTTTTTCCCAATTTGGGTACCCACTTTAAAGAGGCTGGGTCTGTGAGTTTCTGATCCCACAATATGACCAGGAATTTATGAGACGCCCTGTATAAGGTAAATGAAACTAGTGTGATGGTGACATCCATGTTTTTCCGTTAATAAAAAAAAAAAAAAAAAACCCGTACCTCTACAACCTTTGAAGGGTCTTGGGCTCCGTACATATAGAGATTCGTACTGTTTCTAGGCCAACGGCCGTGCATTGAGGTGTTTAGGCCTTAATGACACTAAGCCGCCAGGTTTTTTCCCAATTTGGGTACCCACTTTAAAGAGGCTGGGTCTGTGAGTTACTGATCCCACAATATGACCAGACATTTATGAGACGCCCTGTATAAGGTAAATGAAACTAGTGTGATGGTGACATCCATGTTTTTCCGTTAATAAAAACAAAACAAAAAACCCGTACCTCTACAACCTTTGAAGGGTCTTGGGCTCCGTACATATAGAGATTCGTACTGTTTCTAGGCCAACGGCCGTGCATTGTGGTGTTTAGGCCTTAATGACACTAAGCCGCCAGGTTTTTTCCCAGTTTGGGTACCCACTTTAAAGAGGCTGGGTCTGTGAGTATCTGATCCCACAATATGACCAGGCATTTATGAGACGCCCTGTATAAGGTAAATGAAACTAGTGTGATGGTGACATCCATGTTTTTCCGTTAATAAAAACAAAACAAAAAACCCGTACCTCTACAACCTTTGAAGGGTCTTGGGCTCCGTACATATAGAGATTCGTACTGTTTCTAGGCCAACGGCCGTGCAATGAGGTGTTTAGGCCTTAATGACGCTAAGCCGCCAGGTTTTTTCCCAATTTGGGTACCCACTTTAAAGAGGCTGGGTCTGTGAGTTTCTGATCCCACAATATGACCAGACATTTATGAGACGCCCTGTATAAGGTAAATGAAACTAGTGTGATGGTGACATCCATGTTTTTCCGTTAATAAAAACAAAACAAAAAACCCGTACCTCTACAACCTTTGAAGGGTCTTGGGCTCCGTACATATAGAGATTCGTACTGTTTCTAGGCCAACGGCCGTGCATTGTGGTGTTTAGGCCTTAATGACACTAAGCCGCCAGGTTTTTTCCCAGTTTGGGTACCCACTTTAAAGAGGCTGGGTCTGTGAGTATCTGATCCCACAATATGACCAGGCATTTATGAGACGCCCTGTATAAGGTAAATGAAACTAGTGTGATGGTGACATCCATGTTTTTCCGTTAATAAAAACAAAACAAAAAACCCGTACCTCTACAACCTTTGAAGGGTCTTGGGCTCCGTACATATAGAGTTCGTACTGTTTCTAGGCCAACGGCCGTGCAATGAGGTGTTTAGGCCTTAATGACGCTAAGCCGCCAGGTTTTTTCCCAATTTGGGTACCCACTTTAAAGAGGCTGGGTCTGTGAGTTTCTGATCCCACAATATGACCAGACATTTATGAGACGCCCTGTATAAGGTAAATGAAAGTAGTGTGATGGGGGCATATATTTTTTTCCTTTAATAACTGTTAATATATTTTAAAATTTGATAATGATAAATAGACAGTACCTTGCTTCAATAATATTTACTTCAATTAGATATTCTCATAATTATATGAAGTTAAAATTATTTTATATGTTTTAAAAAGTCTCAAAATGAAACCACTCCACAATCTATTTATGATATCACATATATTTCGTAAGCGTTTTTAATTGAATGTAATAATGAACAAATATTTTATCTTGTTTATTATGAGAAAATGTTTTTATTAGTAATCATATACTTACCATTTAACCTGGCAAATTCACGGCCTAACACTCTACGGTAATGTCTCAGAGTAGACTTACGCAGTTTCTAAAACCACAAATGTATTTTTTTAATGAATAATAGTTTAGATTAAATTATTGATCTTAGTACAATCAATATTTTTTGCATACCTTCAGCTCTACTCTCATCTGCAGTGCCAATGTATAAACATTCAAAGAAAGATCGTAAAACTCACTCTTTGGACCATGAATGGTTTTTGCTGAATTGACGTTTTTGAGTAGTGCGTTTTCTATAATTTTCTGAGTTTCTATCTGAAAAAAAGAATAGTGATGAAAATAAATATTTTGAATTATACATTAAAGAATTTCAAATTTCTATTCATAGATTAGATATACCCAATAGCGAATACTCAGATAAAATACAAACCGAAAATATTGCCCAACCTAGATAAACCATAACCGGAAAGATTAATCTCACTCGTTGGACCATGAACGGTTTTTGCTGAATTGATCTGATTGAGTAGTGTGTTTTGTATATTTACCTGAGCTTTTATCTAAAAAAAATATTTGAAATGAAAATAAATATTTTGAATTAATTCATTAAAGAATTTCAATTTTCTATTAATAGATTATCTATGAGATATACCCAATAGAAAATACTCATATAAAGTCTAAAATTAGCCTTAATCCTATAAAGCTTACGAATTCAATAATTTAGTTGTAATACAAACCAAAAATATTACCCAACCTAGAAAAACCTCTCTAAAGTCTAGACAATTAATGAATTAAGTAGAAAATAATGATTACAATAACTTAAAATATGAATTAATCCATTAGAATTTGATGTGCAATAATAAATTAAACGTAAACTATAAATTATAGCTTAACTGTTCCAAAAGAAGACATTTTCTATAAAAAACAGATAAAAAAGGGAAATCACATAATGATAAATTATATATACAAAATCAAGATCAGGAAAAGAATATAATTAACTAAATTACCCATATGGCGAATATCCTGAGAATCATCTATACAATGAATAATAAAAACTGCAAAGCCTTAAAAAAAGCTATGAACAGTTCTAAAACAATTACACGAACATCAAGTCCTTCTGAATGAGGCAGAAGCAAGGCTTGCTTTGTATATCTGTGGGATCCTCCCTTTACAAAAGAATTCCTTACCATCAAGTATCCGTCACGAAGCATCTGTATCTTTATTTAAAAATATACTTTTTTCTAAATTTTTAGACACCTACCTTGCGATTAAATGATAACAGCTTATATAGCAAGATCTTTATTAGTGCAGACCGACGTGGTTTAGGCCCTACAAGGATTCGAACCATGTTTCTTGAACCTGGAATTTAATAAGATTATAATAAACGACATGCACCTCATATTTGATATAATAAATAAATTATTGCACTGAAACATTAAGATACTTGTCTTTGTTCCAGTTTTCGTTACAAGCGACTTAAAGCAACAATATTTCCTGACAGTATACCTATTTCATACTTACCTCTATAGGCAAAGGTGGGTCTTTGAATCGGCCTTTAGATATTTGATGTCAAGTGCTGATTTTAACGAGCTAAAATTAAAAAAAAAAAAAAAAATTATCGTCTGTTTAGTTTTTAAATAATTATTGATTTGGAATTTTTAAAAGGGAGGGGTTTTTATAATGATTGATTATTTTGTTTTCGTGAGGTTATAATCCCGGTTTTTTAAGCTGTATTTTTTATCGCTCGCTCGCATTTAAACTCCCATTTACTTTTAATGTTTTTTATTGTTGTAGGGATTGAATATTTTATATTCGGGGGGTTATGATTTTTTTTGAGCTATTTTTTTTCGCGCGTATTTTAACTCACCTTTATTTTTAATGTTTTTTATTGATACAATACATCACACATAAGTATTTTTCATCGCTGGTGCGAATTTTAATTCGCCTTTACTTATAATTTTTTGTTTGTTACAGGGATCTATAATTGTGTGTTCAGGGGGCTATGAAAAAGTTTTTAGAATTGGCTTTTACAAAGTTCGCGCGTATTTTAGCTGTCTTTTACTTGTTTTTTTTTCAATATAGGGACCGATTACTGTATTTTTTTAATCTTTTGATTTAGTTTTAACTCGCCTTTATTTTAAATGTTTTTTATTGATATAAGGATTGATTATTTTGTTTATGGGGGGTTATGAAAACGCTTTTTGTGCTGTATTTTATATCGCTATTATGAATTTCAGTTCGCCATCATTTTTATTGTTTTTTATTGATATAGGGATTGATAATTTTGTGTTCTAATTATCTCGTTTAGTGAGATGATATTTTTCATAGCTGGTGCAGATTTTAGCCCGCCTTTACTTATATTTTACTTGTTTTGTATTTTTGTTGGGTGGATATGAAAACGTTTTTAGAATTGGATATTACATCATTCGTGCATATTACTAGCTTTTTTAGTTGTTATTGTTAATTAGAGCTTTAAGGCGTAAAACATCAAAGGTCATCAACGCCTATACGAACGCACACATAATTGTTAGACTTTTAGAAGGAGGAAAACAATAAATAATAGTAACTATAAATAAACTATATAAATAGGGAAATCAATTAAGTATGAATGACAAAATTAATTTATAAAGATAAGTGTAAAGTTGCGAAAAGCTAATTAAGAATAAATAAACAAGGTTGTAATAAAAAAAAAAATAAATAAAAAAAATTGTTTTTGGAATAAAGTTTCAATGATGAAGATAGTAAAATTTAAAATTTAGCTTTTTTAGTGTTTTGATAACGTTTTTAACTAATTTTTTTTATAGACCGTGCGCTTTTTATATTGTAACAATTTTTTTAAATAATTTCATTGAGGAATCGTTTATTCTATTTTGGGGAGTTATGGTACAATTTTTCGAACCTTATTTGTTATAGCCGCCCTATATTTCCTCAGCCAAAATTTTTTTTAATGAATGTTAAAAATGTCACTGGTCCTATTTCATTCGAAAATGATGACCAGCTCAAAGGTGTTGTCACTTTGACTCAAATTTAACAATAATATCTCTATGTAAACAATTTTATTTTTATCAATATGTCGTATGTGCTACTTTTTAAAATAGTGTAGGTCATATAAATATAATCTTAATTTTGGTTTTTAATGCTTTTGTTTTCACCTCGAGCAGATGTCATTACCGCGTATAGGGAGCGTCCCACGGGTGGCGGATGTGGGGATGGTCGGTGGAATTTCCTCGGAAGCTCCTCCCGGCTAAGTCCGATGGACTCGCTGACCAGGGTGTGACGTAGGTTCGAACGCCCTACTGACATATTTTAGTTCAAAAAATACCATTAACAGTCATGGATTCCTCTGATAAAGGTTAGAATTTATAAAACTATAATTCTTCCGACAGTTCTCTACGGATGTGGCGGATGACTGGTAGGGGTCCGAAAGGTAGGCCGAAGCGTCGATGGGAGGATTGCGTTAAGGCTGATCTCGGGGGCTTGGGCTTGAACGGTATCGGCATTGAACCTTCGGGTTCGCTAAGCCTATTAATATTATAATGCTTTTGTTTTCAGTGCTAGACACAAGTCTCTGTTTTTGTTATTCTTAGGGGACTGAAAGTTTTGCTTTTCTTTCTTTTTAACCCCAGTCATATATTTGTCGACTAAAAAGATTAAGACTAAAAGAATTTTTAGTTTTGTAAGACTTTTCATTTCCCAGCAAAACTAACCACTTACACCCACGCGAGCACAGAGCATTTGCGGTACTTGGTCATTTGGACTCTGGTGCCCTTGAAAAGTATTGCACTTATGTGTCTAACCATTAACATATATCAAACGTATCCAATCCTTTCAGTCTAAAGTCCTTAGAACAATAGTAGATGCCCCATATTATGTCACCAACAAAACCTTACACCATGACCTGAATATCCCATTTGTCCTTGATCTAATCCCATCCAAATTCTCAATCTTCCATCAGAAGCTTACTCACCTTCCTAATCCCTTGGCAAACTCCCTATCTAGTTCCAAACATCCCTATAACCCTCCTCGTAGGTTGAAGCGGCAGTGGCCAGAGATCTTTTGTAATTATGTTATTGGAGTGCTGGCAATGGCCAGCTTCTCCACTCATGCCCTGAGTGTATGTGGCTCTAGCGCCCTCGCGCAGCCTCCACTGGCACTCAAGACCAGTGACGCAGCTGAATGAGAGGCGCGGGGATCTTCTGGCATTGTGCCTCGACATCCACTAGTGGATCTCGAGGTTTGATTCAGTGATCCCAGGGGCAGTTTGTAAATATTGTAAATAGGTATGAATGTGAACAAGATTGTTATTATTATTTTCTTTATAGTACTTATTTAATTTTGTGTATATATTTTTTTCTTTTATTTGTTTAGTCTTTATTAATTTTTTTTTCTTTAATTTTATTTACAATGTACATATGGTATGAATGATTTATTTTATCTCTAATACTCATTGCCCCAGAAGGTGGCAGATTGTATTATCTCTTAATAAAACAAATTAAAAAAAAAAAAAAAAAAAAAAAAAAAAAAAAACCATTAACATCGTCTATTAATTACTACTTTTATCTATTATATTACTACTTTATTATTGTCATTTTTATTTATTCACCTACCATGAAATAAAGTTAGAGGTTAAAAAAGTTTGAAGAATAATATTTAGTTTCCTTGGAAACATATGTTTTGGCTTAAATCATATAACAACAAACAAATTTTATGTACAATAATTACACAAGTTTATTCCCAATCTGTCACATTACATGACCCTCGTATATACTATACAAACTTTTTTCAAAAGGTTTTAGCTTTCCAACACTGTATATTATACATGTATATTACCTACACAAATGTTTTTGCGTTTTTCACCTTTATTTTAATATCATTAACCTAAATAATATTAAAGCACATTCAATTTTTTATCGATATAGTCAGTTTAATAAAAATTGTTATTGCCGTTTATGTGAAAATCGTAAGAAGGTGCATGATGCAAGGTATAAAATGGCTTTTCTGGCTCTCCCCCCCCAAAAAAAACCAAATTATCAATCCCTCTATCAATAAAAAACATTAAAAATGAAGGCGAGCTAAAATCCATACGAGCGATAAAAAAAAGCAGTACATAATACATTTTCATAACCCCTCCCCCTCCCTCCCCCCGAAAACAAAATTATCAATCCCTATATGAATAAAAAACATTAAAAACAAAGGCGAGTTTAAATGCGCGCAAACGATAAAAAATAAAGCCCAAAAAAACGTAATCATAACTTCACGAAAACAAAATAATCCATATGACTACCCCTTCCTTCTAAAAAATTAAAGGTTAACAAAAGGCAAAGGTTACAGTTGTCTTGGAAATGCTGTATAATATTAATTTTATGGATTAAATTTAATATTTTTTTTTCATATTACGTATCTGAAATCTTGCAATAGTTAATTGAACTTGTCCACTTACAATTTATACATAATAATACACCATGTTATAAATTATAATTGCTAATATTAATTTCATGATATGAAATTTGATAAATATTTTTTTATTTAAAATAATTTAGAAAATAACATTAAGTGATTCGTAGAAAAATCGTTAATTGTTTCTGGGAATCAACAATACCCATACGAAACAACAATGCACCATTCTTTAGGCAGTTATGAGAGATAAAAAAAAAATCTGCCATGTTCAACAATTGAGACGTTGATTTCCAAAAGGTACTATATCCATTCTAGGAAATTTTACAGGAGAGGCGAAAATCACTAATTATTATATTATTAAATCACATAATTTGATTGTTTTCGCATAAAAATCCAGAATTGTTTTTTTAGTATATTAATAACATCATATTAAAGTTATGAAATGAGATGTTTCGGTATAATTTAGAACGAAATTAAATGTGTAATTAGTTCCTTTAGAAAATAATTATATTTCTAAATTGCGTTTATATTGGACTTAGGTGTACATTAGATAAAATCAAATAGAAGATTTTGATAAAACTAAATTATGAGAATACAAATATGTAAAAAAATCAATTTTGTAAAAAATGTCCTTTAGTACCTTTTGGAAATCAACGTCTCAATTGATGTTCATTGTTGAGAGTCGGTTGTTGATACAGTAGGCTCATTTTATATTTTATAAACATGAGTCAGGAGAAATAATCATTTATTGAATATGGCTTATTCAGCAAGATTGGTATAATTATTGACTTCTGGTTATATTTAGTCATGATTATAATGTTTCTCAGATAAACCTTATCATTTACAGTTTTAAGTCTGTAAAAAATTGATTACCTCATCGAGATAAGTATTACTAATATACTTTGTTTAACTAATAATATTTGGACTCAAAAGTATTTAAAAATTCAAAGAGTTGGCATTTTTTTTGATTTCATAACAAAATTAAAACTTAAATATTAAAATAAAACAGTTTACTTAAATAAATACTAAACATTCAAACATATTAAAAAAAAATGCAAGTAAAAGACAGCTAAAATATGCACGAAAGATGTAAATCGAATTCTAAAATTGTTTTCACATCCCCCTAAAACACAATTATAGATCCCAGTTACATAAAAAAAATATATAAGTAAGGGCGAGTTAAAATCCAAACGAGCATAATAAAGGCGAGTTAAAATCCGTACCAGCAATGAAAAATACATCTTACAAAACGATGTAATACGAACCGAAAAATTATCAATTCCTATATCAATAAAAATAATGACGAGCTGAAATCCATACGAGCGAGGAAAATAATCAATCCTTGTATCAATAAAAAACATTTAAAATAAAGGCGAGTTAAAACGTAATCAAAAGATTAAAAAAAACAGTAATCGGTCCCTATATTCAAACAAATAAAATTAAAAACAGCTAAAATATGTACGAACGATGTAAAATCCAATTCTAAAAATGTTTTCAAAGCCCCCCGAAAAGACAATTATAGATCTCTGTTATAAAAAAAAAAAATATATAAGTAAAGGCGAGTTAAAATCTAAACGAGCGATGAAAAATACATCTCACAAAACGATGTAATAAGAACCGATAACAAAATTATCAATTCCTATATAAATAAAAATAATGACGAGCTGAAATCCATACGAGCGATAAAAAGTACAGCACAAAAGATGTTTTCATAACCCCCCGAAAACAAAATAATCAATCCTATATCAATAAAAAACATTTAAAATAAAGGCGAGTTAAAACGTAATCAAAAGATTAAAAAAATATAGTAATCGGTCCCTATATTAAAAACAAATAAAAGTAAAAGACTGCTAAAATATGCACGAACGATGTAAAATCCAATTCAAAAATTGTTTCCAAAGCCCCCCGAAGACACAATTATAAATCTCTGTTATAAAAAAAAAATATAAGTAAAGGAGAGTTAAAATCCAAACGACTGATGGAAAATACATCTCACAAAACGATGAAATAAGAACTGAGAAGAAAAATTATCAATTCCTATATCAATAAAAAAATGAGGAGCTGAAATCCATCAAAAACGTTTTTATAATCCATAAAAAAAAAAATAAAGAAACCCGTAACGTTTTCAATCCCTATATTAATAAAAAAACATTTAAAAAAAGGCGAGCTATCAAAATACTAAAAGAGCTTGTAATCGGTCCCTTAAATAAAAATTGGAATTTTCTGAGGGAATTCTAAAATTTGGAATACCATTGAAAACGTGATGGAGGTATTGAATAGTGAGCAGACTTATTTAAAACTTCTGTTTTTAATCCCTTACAATCTACAGAATTACCAATTATCTAGTAAAGAAACAAAAAGTTGCAGGGAGCTTACCACCGTGCTGTCATGAACTCAGTACAAAAAGAAGTAGGCGGAGTCATCTAGGAGAGAGGCAGAGTCGGGCTGGTAGGGATGGTCAGCCCCCCCCCCCCACCCTTAAGTCATTGGTGCTTCTCCCGTTTTGATTTGATACGGACGGATCAGTTAGGTACCCAGGCGTCATTGCAATCCCGAAGAACGGAACTACTGCAATGATCCTGGGCCCTACTTTCGATATGAGACTAATGACCTCGATCAAGCGGGTGGAGTGGAAAGTGAGAAGAGAGCCATCCATCTACGAGAAATGCACACCTTTCCTAAAAGAAAAGTTCCGCGAGACATTTGGCGAGAGACAGTTCTCTGTTAGAGGTCTATGGTTTGGGTCTTGCGGAGCGATCCCTGGAATCACTAGGAGATTTTTGTAAAACCTGGGTGGCGATATAAGAGATATAGCGGTGTTAGCAGAAAGCGTGATTTTGGACTACCTGGGGATTAACCACCATCACGTGTATGGCAATTAAATGGTGAATTTGATTATATTTCATTATGTAATGTGCGTACCAGAGGTCTAAATTTCAAATATAGTGGTGGAGAGAAATAAAATAATGTAAATAGCTAAAAGAGAAAAAAAAAAAAAATGTAAATATTATAAATTTGTATTAGAATAGGAAAAAAAAAAATTTGAAAATGTATGTGAAATATGTTCAAGGGATTGTAAAGAAGGATTGATAATTCACCAGGACAACACTTTATCACGTCGTCTATTTAGTCACTACCAATCATTTCTCTTAAGATCTCGCTTATTCGGGTATTCACTAGCTATGGTTTTCTCCAGCGAGGATGTATTTGGGTCGAAAAATTGTATTCTATACATTTTTCAAAAATCTAAAACAATATGTTTCTTAATACGCAAGATTTCAGAAAAAAAAGTTTTTAAATTGTTTTATATTGTTCAGAGTGGTTAGCATAATAGCCCCTTATGCCAAAGGTCACGAGTTCAAACCCGCATTTAGCCCTAGAATTAAAAATCCTTAGCTATGCCGTCCCTCGGAGGAGACGTTAATATGTGGTCTTGAGCCTGTGCGATGTCAGGTACTAGTTAAAGGTCCATATCCCAATAAAACCTGAATAGGCAAAATTCTGGACTCCCACTGAAGCATTGTCCTATTAGCCACAGCAGCATCAAGGGACGTTAAATAAATAAACTACATGATTTACATGAATTTGTTTATGTATATATGGTTGAGAATCAGTCATAAAGTATACTTCACACCACTAAGTGATTCAGGTTTCCCTGTACAGAATTTTTTTTTATGCCAAATACCTCTAATCCCAAATTTTCCTTCTCCTTCCCCATTTATCTCATTCATTAATCGCGATCTTAGTAGTTTTGTATGAACAATATCCAAATAATTTAAATTCGATTCGTATTACATAAATCTGCTGCGGGTAACACACGACTTTCACATACCTCGGCTGTTAAAATAAATTTAAGAACTATTATAAAAACAATCAATTATTTACATACAGGTAAAAAAAAAAAACCTTTACCACTACAACCCATGAAGGGTCTTGGGCTCAGTACATATAGAGATTCGTACTGTTTCTAGGCCAACGGCAGTGCAATGAGGTGATTAGGCCTTAATCACGCTCAGCCGCCAGGTTTTTCCCCAATTAATTTGGGTACCCACTTTATAGAGGCTGGGTCTGCCCCAGGAGGGTCTCCATACCCTAGGGTCGCCCCCCGACTGAATTAACAGAATAAATAATATTCTGCCACAGGCGGGATTCGAACCCAGGACTTGGAGCACAGCAGACTAGTGCTCTATCCACTAGACCACGCCGCTCCCTTACATACAGGTAAGTGAAAGTAAAAATTAAATATTGAAAGGCTTTATGAACCAGAAAATTAATTGATAGCGATACCATTAGTAATCACTTCAGTATACTTCACACCACTAAGTGATTCAGGTTTTCCTGTACAGAATTTTTTTTTATGCCAAATACCTCTAACCCTAAATTTTCCCTCCCTTCCCCATTTATCTCATTCATTAATCGCGATTTTAGTAGTTTTGTATGAACAATATCCAAATAATTTAAATTCGATTCGTATTACATAAATCTGCTGCGGGTAACACACGACTTTCACATACCTCGGCTGTTAAAATAAATTTAAGAACTATTAAAAAAACAATCAATTATTTACATACAGGTAAGTGAAAGTAAAAATTAAATATTGAAAGGCTTTATAAACCAGAAAATTGATAGCGATACCATTAGTAATCCTTCATCGCATCGAAACTAGGCTGTGGTGGAAAAAACATAAAAAAAAAAAAAAAAAAAAAAAAAAATGTAGTATATCTTTTTGGTCCTTGGATTGTTAAAGATATCTTATAGTTATGTTCCTCTATATTAGCATAGAACACTTTTTTTAATTCATTTATGATTATTATTTTATATGGCTAAAATTATCATACTTCAAGGGTGACAAAAATATTTTTAAGGGGAAATTACTCAAATTAATTAATTTTTATACGATTCGTAGTAAGAATTTGGTACCACGCTAATACTGTTTTCTTTTGTCCCAGTATTGCCTAATCCGTTCTGCATGTAAAATAACTATTTTTTTTTTCTATACACGTTTAATAAAATTTTCTGAAGTTACACGCCATCTCATTTGTAATGTAATAATTATCTTTTAGTGTATTTTAATATCTATGAAAATTAGAGAAAAATAAATCCTATATAATTAACAGTATCTCTTTCATGTGCACTTAATTTTGGATGAAACCGTAATTAATCAATCTCTAATGTTCCTTACTTTTTCACAAATAAAATCATTAATAATCACCTCAATATTCCACATTTTGCTATTTTGTCCTTAATCATGAAAAACTCCATTTTAACTTTAACATACTAAAAAATCAGCTGATGCGCTCGATGATAACAGTCATACGTTACATCGTCTCTCAGATTTTTGCTTTTTCAGTAGGAATTCGCTAGAATTCAGTCTGGAGAACATCACTAGACCTCAGGAATATTACGGCAGTGAATATTGGAGAAGTTTTGGTAAGCAAAGTTATAATTTACTTTGTACAATCACGAAAAAGTGAAAGAAGGGTCACTGATCAGCTGATTGCTGCTAGCTCGGCAAGGTCGGGCTTGCTTTTCTTTTAATTATCTTTCTTTTATCTTTAATTCTTATCTCATTATTTATTTATTATTATTATTATTTTCTTAATCAATGAGATATTTTCATCAAGTCATGTCCTCAAAGTCCGCAAGTAAAAGATCTAGATCTGCAGGTTCGAACTCGTCTCCCACAAAACAGAGACCCCGCCGTGAACAAAATAAAAAAATGATTCCACCAGCGACCGCGTCAGCTACCTCATTAGGATCTGAACCACAGCCCAGCACATCATCACAAGGAATAACTGATGAATCTCCATTTTTCACACCGAATCCATTTCAGATCCTCCAAAATGAAAAAGAAACCATGGAATCTTCTCCTATACCCAGAGAACCACTACCTCCACCAATATTTGTTAAAAATATTAAAAATTTTAAACTGATGTGTGCGCATTTAAACAAAGTAACAGATCCTAATAGTTATTATTGTATAAGTAGAACCAATGATACTAAAATATCTCCGACTACTGCTGAAACCTACAGAAAGATTGTAAAATATCTGACTGAGACCAAAGCTGACTTTCATACTTATCAGCTGCGCCAAGAGAGAGCATTAAGGGTCGTAATCAGAAACCTACATTCCTCAACACCCGTTGAAGCAATCAAAGAAGAACTGACAGAATTAGGATTCCAAGTGAGGCAAGTCACCAACGTTCTAAAAGATAAAAGTCCACTGCCTCTATTCTTCGTGGACTTGGAACCATCAGCAGGAGTCGAAAAAATCTATGACCTCAGTAGACTGTACTATACCCGTGTAAAAGTTGAAAAACCTTACACAAAGAAAGAAATAGTCCAGTGCCATAACTGTCAGGCATATGGTCATACCAAAAGTTATTGCCATCACATACCACGCTGTGTGAAATGCGGTGAACATCATAAAACAGAAGAATGTACAAGATCAAGATCAACACCCGCTGTATGTGCTCTGTGCCTCAAGGACCACCCGGCTAACTACAAGGGATGTGAAATCTACAAGAAACTCAGAACCAGATACCAAAAACCTCAGGATCCGAATGAAACAGCTGTACCAACCAGAAGCAGAAGAGAACCGTCTAAACTTGTAAATTCTAACGTGTCATTTGCCCACTTGCTTGGAGGTGGAAACCAGAATCATGAAGTCGAGGCACTGCCGGAACAACATTTTCCTCAACATTCTCAATCTATTGTACAAGAATCTATCCCTCAAAGTTTACCTAATCTTCAAAAAACTCCTCAACATCAAATTTCTCATATCCCTCCACCATCAAACGTCACAGATCTTACCAGTCTAATGACATCGTTCATCTCCGAAATCAAATCTCTTGTTATGCCGCTTATATCACTCCTTACAAATCTAGTATCGAATCTAATCCCTGCCTTGAAAAATCCTTAAATGACTTCACCTAACTCCTTATCCATTCTCCTTTGGAATGCGAATGGTGTTAGAAATCATACTGACGAACTGACAGCGTTTTTGGGCAAGACAAAACAATCGATGTTGCACTTATAACTGAAACAAGACTAACGACTAAACAGTACTTCAAAATACCGCAATACATGACATACCGTACTGACCACCCAGACGGTAAAGCCCATGCCGGTTCTGCTATCATTGTCCCCAATCCCTCTCTCATCATTTACTCCCACTTCCCACCTATGATTTCCTACAAGCCACAGCCATAGTAATCAAGACTTTTTCCTTTCCGGTAACCCTCACATCTGCATATTGCCCTCCTAAACATTCCATTTCCAATTCTGAATTTGTATCCTTCCTGGATTCCTTAGGAAATCGTTTCATTCTGGGTGCAGACTTAAACGCCAAGCATCAGCAGTGGGGTTCCAGAACCACGAATTCTCGGGGACGAAATTTGCTGTCTGCACTCAACTCCCGAAATTTTAATATCCTGCCTCCTGACTCCCCTACCTACTGGCCAACCGATCCTAACCGCAATCCTGACATCCTCGACTTCTTTATCCACAGCGGATTAGGCTCTCTCAACTTGTCTTTAACTCGCCTTGATGAACTATCCTCAGACCATAGTCCACTGTTCCTAAAAGTATCTCTCACTCCAATTCCAAAACCCATTCCACCATCATTCATCCGAGGCCCTGTCAACTGGAACCTTTTCCGCCAAATCCTGACCGATAATATTGACCTCAGAGTAACCCTCAAAACCCAAGATGACCTAGATAATTCCGTCTATTCCTTTACCACCGCCATCCAACAAGCTGTCTGGACTGCTTCCTCTCCTAAACACTCCAATATAAATCCAGACCAAAATCATTTTCCACAACCTATTATAGACCTTATCCACACCAAACGCCGAGCGAGATCATTATGACAGCGCACCCGACACCCAACAGATCCTATAACTTCTATTGTAGACAATTGAAGAGGGAGTTGGCGACCTTCCGTTCCCAGTCCTTTAATTCCTACCTCTCCTCTCTATCAGCTCGTGATAATTCCCTGTGGAATGTCACGAAAAAGATCCTAAAATACCATCATGTTTCCCATCCTCTCCGACGTGGTGATGACTCCTGGGCTGCGTCTGATGAAGATAAAGCCGAGGAATTCGCCACACACCTCTCCAAAGTATTCACTCCTCACCCGGAATCCCACATCAATCACACCGCAAAAGTGCAAGACTTTCTTATGTCACCGATCCCACTTTCCCTACCTCCTAAAGCTATTAATCCCTCTGAGGTCAAATATCTTCTCCAAAAACTGACTCTCCGTAAATCTCCTGGACACGATCTCCTTACTCCCCAGATCCTCCGACATCTTCCGCAGAAAGCTATTATATTCCTTACTTATATTTACAACTGCATCCTCCGCACCACCTATTTTCCTCTGTTATGGAAACATTCCACCATCATCCTTTTTTTAAAACCAGGTAAACCTTCCAACAACACTTCATCCTACAGGCCTATTAGTCTACTCCCCATCCTCTCAAAAATCTTCGAAAGGCTTCTTCTTAAACGTATCCTACCCATATTAGAATCTCAAAATCTTCCTTCCCATCAGTTTGGATTCCGTCCTCAGCATTCCACAGTTCAACAGGGGCTCCGAGTTGTAGACCATATTTCCCCAGCTCTTGAATGCAAAGAGTATTGTTCTGGTGCGTTTCTGGACATTGCGCAAGCTTTTGACCGGGTATGGCACACTGGATTACTCTTCAAGCTGAAAACCCATTTACCCCAGTCCCTATACCTCATTCTCCGATCCTATCTCTCGAACCGTTCCTTCCGAGTTCGCTGTGGTGAAGAATTTTCTAACCTTTATCCCGTTGAGGCGGTGTTCCTCAAGGCATCGTCTTGGGACCCATCCTCTACATCCTTTACACTGCTGATATTCCTACACATCCTGATACCTTTCTGGCAACTTTTGCAGACGACACCGCCATCCTATCATCCAGTTCCAATCCTGAAACAGCATCCTTAAACCTTCAGAGACACCTTTTCCTTATCGAACATGGTGTAATAACTGGCGTGTAAAGGTGAACGAAGCCAAATGTAAACACATAACCTTTACTTTTAGACGAAAATCCTGTCCGCCAGTTTATTTCAACTCATTACCGATTCCTCTCTCAGATACAGTCCGGTATGTTGGCTTACTGTTAGACAAAAGATTGACTTGGAACCCACATACAAGACTTAAAAGACAAGAACTCAACCGACGATTCGGACAGTTATACCGACTACTCAACAGAAAATCTGAACTTACAGTTGACAACAAATTATTAATCTACAAGACAATACTGAAGCCCATCTGGACCTACGGACTTGAACTGTGGGGGACAGCTAAACGTTCTAACATCAAACGCATTCAATCCTTTCAATCCAAAGTCCTCCGTACAATAGTAAATGCTCCTTATTATGTCTCCAATTATACCTTGCACCACGACCTTAATGTTCCATTTATTTCAGACCTAATTCCATCCAAATTTTCCAAATTCCACCAGAACCTCATTCATCATCCTAATCCTTTAGCTCAATCCCTATCCAGCTCCACTCATCCATACAACCCACCTAGAAGGTTGAAACGGCAGTGGCCCCGCGACCTTTTGTAAATATAATGGAGTTCTAGCACTGGCTAGATTCTCCACTCAATGTGATGTATGTATGAGTGTGTGTATGTGTATATAGGTATAAGTGAACTATTGACTTTTGTATTGATTCATTATTGTGTATATATTTTATAGTAATTTTATGTTGTGTAAATATTGTATGAATGTAGTATGTATGATATCATTCAGCACTACTATTAATGTCCAAATTGGGGCAGATTGTAAAATTTTCTCAATAAAAATTGTTGCTGAAAAAAAAAAAACTTTAACATACTAGTTTTAATCCTTGCTTCCTTCCCAATACTTGATAATCCCCCCAGGTATCCGAAAATAAGATGGCTGCATGACCTTCTGGAATAGAATACTACCAATGGGTAGTTTCTCAAATAATAAGTGGGTTCGTTTGCTTCAAATAATTTTATGTATTTTCTTGTATTTGTTTATACTGTTGTTCGAAAATTCGACCTAACAATTTTGGGCACTCTACAGTGTTATAAATCTTTAATACCAAAAATTTATATTGTTATATATAATAGCTATTTAAAAAAAATTATATTGAGGAAAAAAAAAAAATAAATAAACAGATACAACAGCTAAAGGTTTATTATTGCAGCTTTTTCTATATAGAGAGAAATTTTAGAATTGTTTAACAGTTTTAAATATAATATAAATTTTAAATATAATATAAATTTTAAATATAATATAAATTTTAAATATAATATAAATTTTAAATATAATATAAATTTTAAATATAATATAAATTTTAAATATAATATAAATTTTAAATATAATATAATATTTTAAATATATATAAATTTAAATAATAATTTAAATTTTATATAATTAATCATATACATTTTAAATATTATATAAATTTTAAATATTATATAAATTTTAAATATAATATATATTTTAAATATAATATAAATTTTAAATATAATATAAATTTTAATATAATATAAATTTTAAATGTAATATAAATTTTAAATATAATTATAAATATAAAATATGGAGATATTCATTTACATTATTTTAATTTATAAATAAAAATGGAGGCAGATATATTACTTTACCGCTCTTTTATTTAATATTGATGCATATTCATTCAGACATGAGGCTGCTGGGTGTATGTACCCACTCACCTTAGATAAAATTTTTCTTTTTCACCTGAAGAAGGCATTTTAGCCAAAACGTTGAGCAATATATAATAAAAGAGTGGTGAAATTATATATCAGCCTCCAATTTTATTCATAGAATTTTACCTTCACCTTAAAGAATCTGCACATAATTAATTTATAAACTTCTAAATATGAATCAGTCTTAACACTATTACAAAGTTTAAACACTATATTAACTAAAACAAAAACTAATTTACTAGCAATTACCTTGTAAAAATATTAAAAATAAAAGAAGCAGATGCAATTGAGCTGTGTTTTTTTTTAAATTGCTTTATGCCAGGTTAGGCCTGCGATCCTCTGCAGTTCCCCAGTCAAGCATACCTGTAAAATTCTTAAAATTTTATTTCCCATACTAAATATATAACTGAACATTTTAATTTTATTAAAAGTTGATGAAGTAAGTACAAGAATCTTAATTATAATATGAATTACAAAGTAAGAGGAAGTATTGTAATCTTGCATAGTATTGTAATATAAAGGTTTTTAAAGTTTACCTAAACAATTAATAGTTAAATATAAACAAGTTATTTATTATTAGCAAAAAGAAATAAGGAAAAAGAATATAACTATTAGCCGGATATTCTTTGAAATATTTTTTTTAACGTTTTATTGGCATTTACAACTGTATCAACAAAAAAAATATATATCAAGTAAATGTGATAGTTATATAATACAATGGCATGATATACATGTAGAGAAGCTTCCCATTGGAAGCACTCTAGAAATATTTTAAACTAAAGGTTCCGGTGCCATTTACTTTTCAGGCGCCTCGGAGGATTATCCGGAATTGAAGAGGAAGAAAGGATTGAAACTAGTGGGTTAGAATGGGAATGGAGTTTGTCGTGAAAGGATTGATAACTGGTTCGGGCTAAATCAGTAACATAGGGAACATTAAGGTCTTAGGATAAGTTTATTCGTGACAAAGTGAGGAGCGTTGAGGATTTTACGAAGGATTTTGGATTGGATGCGGGAAGAATTTGATAGTTTAGTAGAGCCCCAAAGCTCTACTCCATAAGTTCAGATTGGTCTTATAATAGTCATGTAGATGAGCCTTTTTTAGTTAAGAGGAAGGTTTGACCGTTTGTCTAGTAAGTGTCGAAGTAGCCTAAAACGGTGAGCGTCTTTGAAATATTAAAATTTAATTTTCTGCATGGTACTGTGCGACAATTACTTTCCTATTTTGAGGGTTCGACCTCTTAACCTGCTAGACAATTAATTTTTTTTCCTCCTTAACACCGTTGAGAATCAGACTATGAGCCATAGGATAATTTTTGTCCGTCTTAAGTTCTAGTAACTGATCCCACAATATGAGACACCTTATATAATGGAAATGAAAGTAGTGTAAAAAAAACCCATACCTCTACAACCCATGAAGGGTCTTTGTCTCCGTACATATAGAGATTCGTACTATTTCTAGGCCAACGGCCGTACAATGAGTTGGTTAGGCCTTAATGACGCTCAGCCGCCAGCTTTTTTCCCCAATTAAGGTACCAACTTTAAAGAGGCTGGGTCTGTGAGTTTCTGATCTCACAATATAACTAGACATTTATCAGGTCAATGAAAGTATTGTGATGGGGGCATATATTTTTTTCCTTAAGTAAATGGTAATATATTTTAAAATTTGATAATGATATATAGACAGTATCTTGCTTCAATAATATTTACTTCAATTAGATATGCTCATAATAATATGAAGTTAAAATTATTTTATATGTTTTACAAAGTCTTAAAATAAAACCACTCCACAATCTATTTATGATATCACATATATTTCATAATAATTATCAATTGAATGTAATATTGAACAACAAATTTATCTTGTTTAATACGAGAAAATGTTTCTATTAGTAATCATATCCTTACCGTTCATCAGAGTCACGTCTTGGTCGAACTCTTCAAAGAATTGTTTCAGAGTAATATTAAGCTGTTTCTAAAAGCAACAATTTTTTTTTTTAATGAATAATAATTCAGATTAAATTATTGATCTTAATACAATCAACATTTTTTGCATACCTCCAACTCTACTCTCATCTGCAGTGCCACTGTATAAACATTCAAAGCAGCGACATAATCCTCACTCCTTGGACCATGTTCGGCTTTTGCTGAATCGACCCTATCGAGTAATGTGTTTTGAACATTTATCTGAGCATTTATCTAAAAAAAAATAATAGTAATAAAAATAAATATTTTGAATTAATTCATTAAAGAATTTCAATTTTCTATTTATAGATTATCTATTAGATGTACCCAATTGAAAATACTCATAAAAGTCTAAAATTAGCCTTAACAATATAAAATTTAAAAATTAAATTATCGAGTTATGATACAAACCGAAAATATTGCCCAACCTAGATAAACCATAACCTGAAAGATTAATCTCACTGTTTGAACCATGAACGGTTTTATCAAAATTGATCTGATTAAGTAGTGTTTTGTATATTTACCTAAGCTATAATATATAATATAAATTTTAAATATAATATACATTTTAAATATAATATAAGCTATAATATATAATATAAATTTTAAATATAATATAAATTTTAAATATAATATAAGCTATAATATATAATATAAATTTTAAATATAATATAAATTTTAAATATAATATAAATTTTAAATATAATATAAATTTTAAATATAATATAAATTTTAAATACAATATAAATTTTAAATATAATATAAATTTTAAATATAATTATAAATATAAAATATGGAGATGTTCATTTACATTATTTTAATTTATAAACAAAAATGGAGGCAGATATATTACTTCACCACTCTTTTTATTTAATATTGATGCATATTTATTCAGACATGAGGCTGCTGGGTGTATGTACCCACTCGCCCATTTAAAATTATATTTAAAATTTATATTATATTTAAAATTTATATTATATTTAAAATTTATATTATATTTAAAATTTATATTATATTTAAACTTTATATTATATTTAAAAGGTATATACTATTTAAAATTTATATAAGATTAAGTCGTGTTTTGTATATTTACCTAAGCTTTTATCTAAAAAAAATATAATAATGAAAATAAATATTTTGAATTAATTTATTAAAGAATTTCAATTTTCTATTTATAGATTATCTATTAGATGTACCCAATAGAAAATACTCATAAAAGTCTAAAATTAGCCCTAACAATATAAAATTTACAAATTAAATTATCGAGTTATGATACAAATCGATATTATTGCCCAACCTAGATAAACCATAACCTGAAAGATTAATCTCACTGTTTGAACCATGAACGGTTCTATCTAAATTGATCTAATTAAGTAGCGTTATGTATATTTACCTAAGCTTTTATCTAAAAAAAATATAATAATGAAAATAAATATTTTGAATTAATTCATTAAAGAATTTCAATTTTCTATTTATAGATTATCTATTAGATGTACCCAATAGAAAATACTCATAAAAGTCTAAAATTAGCCCTAACAATATAAAATTTACAAATTAAATTATCGAGTTATGATACAAACCGATATTATTGCCCAACCTAGATAAACCATAACCTGAAAGATTAATCTCACTGTTTGAACCATGAACGGTTCTATCTAAATTGATCTAATTAAGTAGCGTTATGTATATTTACCTAAGTTTTTATATAAAAAAAATATAGTAATGAAAATAAATATTTTGAATTAATTCATTAAAGAATTTCAATTTTCTATTTATAGATTATCTATAAGATATACCCGATAGAAAATACTCATAAAAGTCTAAAATTAGCCTTAACAATATAAAATTTACAAATTAAATTATCGAGTTATGATACAAACCGAAAATATTGCCCAACCTAGATAAACCATAACCTGAACGATTAATCTCACTGTTTGAACCATGAACGGTTTTATCTAAATTGATCTGATTAAGTAGTGTTTTGTATATTTACCTAAGCTATAATATATAATATAAATTTTAAATATGATATAAGCTATAATATATAATATAAATTTTAAATATAATATAAATTTTAAATATAATATAAATTTTAAATATAATATAAATTTTAAATATAATATAAATTTTAAATATAATATAAATTTTAAATATAATATAAATTTTAAATATAATATAAATTTTAAATATAATATAAGCTATAATATATAATATAAATTTTAAATATAATATAAATTTTGAATATAATATAAATTTTGAATATAATATAAATTTTAAATATAATATAAATTTTATATATAATATAAATTTTAAATATAATATAAATTTTAAATATAATTATAAATATTAATTATACAGATTAAATTATCGAGTTATGATACAAACCGAAAATATTGCCCAACCTAGATAAACCATAACCTGAAAGATTAATCTCACTGTTTGAACCATGAACGGTTTTATCTAAATTGATCTAATTAAGTAGTGTTATGTATATTTACCTAAGCTTTTATATAAAAAAAATATAGTAATGAAAATAAATATTTTGAATTAATTCATTAATGAATTTCAATTTTCTATTCATAGAATATCTATAACATATACCGATAGAAAATACTTGTATAAAGTCTAAAATTAGCCTTAATCCTATAAACCTTACGAATTCAAGAATTTAGTTGTAATACAGACCAAAAATATTACCCTACCTAATATAAAAAGTATAAAATAATGGTAATAATAACTTAAAATATGAATAAATCCATTTATTTATTGTATTTTCTATCGGGTATATCTTATAGATAATCTATAAATAGAAAATTGAAATTCATTAATGAATTAATTCAAAATATTTATTTTCATTACTATATTTTTTTTTATATAAAAGCTTAGGTAAATATACAAAACACTACTGAATCTTATATAAATTTTAAATAGTATATACATTTTAAATATAATAAAAATTTTAAATATAATATAAATTTTAAATATAATTTTAAATGGGTGAGTGGGTACATACACCCAGCAGCCTCATGTCTGAATGAATATGCATCAGTATTAATTAAAAGAGTGGTGAAGTAATATATCTGCCTCCATTTTTGTTTATAAATTAAAATAATGTAAATGAACATCTCCATATTTTATATTTATGATTATATTTAAAATTTATATTATATTTAAAATTTATATTGTATTTAAAATTTATATTATATTTAAAATTTATATTATATTTAAAATTTATATTGTATTTAAAATTTATATTATATTAAATATTATAGCTTATATTATATTTAAAATTTATATTAAATATTATAGCTTATATTATATTTAAAATTTATATTATATATTATAGCTTATATTATATTTAAAATTTATATTATATTTAAAATGTATATTATATTTAAAATTTATATTATATATTATAGCTTAGGTAAATATACAAAACACTACTTAATCAGATCAATTTAGATAAAACCGTTCATGGTTCAAACAGTGAGATTAATCGTTCAGGTTATGGTTTATCTAGGTTGGGCAATATTTTCGGTTTGTATCATAACTTGATAATTTAATTTGTAAATCTTATATTGTTAAGGCTAATTTTAGACTTTTATGAGTATTTTCTATCGGGTATATCTTATAGATAATCTATAAATAGAAAATTGAAATTCATTAATGAATTAATTCAAAATATTTATTTTCATTACTATATTTTTTTTATATAAAAGCTTAGGTAAATATACAAAACACTACTTAATCTTATATAAATTTTAAATATTATATACATTTTAAATATAATATAAATTTTAAATATAATATAAATTTTAAATATAATATAAATTTTAAATACAATATAAATTTTAAATATAATATAAGCTATAATATTTAATATAATATAAATTTTAAATACAATATAAATTTTAAATATAATATAAATTTTAAATATAATATAAATTTTAAATACAATATAAATTTTAAATATAATATAAATTTTAAATATAATCATAAATATAAAATATGGAGATGTTCATTTACATTATTTTAATTTATAAACAAAAATGGAGGCAGATATATTACTTCACCACTCTTTTAATTAATACTGATGCATATTCATTCAGACATGAGGCTGCTGGGTGTATGTACCCACTCACCCATTTAAAATTATATTTAAAATTTATATTATATTTAAAATTTTTATTATATTTAAAATGTATATACTATTTAAAATTTATATAAGATTCAGTAGTGTTTTGTATATTTACCTAAGCTTTTATATAAAAAAAATATAGTAATGAAAATAAATATTTTGAATTAATTCATTAATGAATTTCAATTTTCTATTTATAGATTATCTATAAGATATACCCGATAGAAAATACAATAAATAAATGGATTTATTCATATTTTAAGTTATTATTACCATTATTTTATACTTTTTATATTAGGTAGGGTAATATTTTTGGTCTGTATTACAACTAAATTCTTGAATTCGTAAGGTTTATAGGATTAAGGCTAATTTTAGACTTTATACAAGTATTTTCTATCGGGTATATGTTATAGATATTCTATGAATAGAAAATTGAAATTCATTAATGAATTAATTCAAAATATTTATTTTCATTACTATATTTTTTTTATATAAAAGCTTAGGTAAATATACATAACACTACTTAATTAGATCAATTTAGATAAAACCGTTCATGGTTCAAACAGTGAGATTAATCTTTCAGGTTATGGTTTATCTAGTTGGCAATATTTTCGGTTTGTATCTAACTCGATATTTAATTGTAAATTATTTTAATATTTTAAAATTTTATATATTTAAATTTATATTAATAAAATTTATTATTAAATTTATATTATTCAAAATTTTATTTATTCAAAATTTTTATATATTAATTAAATATTATATATTATTATTATTTAATTATATTATTAAATTTTTATTTTAAATTATATTATTTAAAATTTATATTTATTTAATTTTATATATTTAATTTATATTATTTATAATTAAATTTATATAATAAATTATTATTTTAATTTTAATTTTTTTATATAAAGCTTAGGTAAATATACAACACTACTTATAGATCAATTTAGATAAACCGTTCATGGTTCAAACAGTGGATTATCGTTCAGGTTATAGTTGAATATTTTTTTATTAACGATAATTTAATTTATATTATTTTTATTGGTAAAATTTAATTTAAAAATAATTTAAAATTATAATATTAATTTATATTATATTATTTAATAATAAAATTTATATATATAAAATTTAATTAATATTTAGTAAATTATTAAAATAATAAATTTTAAATATAAATAATAAAAAATTAATAATTAATTAAAATTTATTTATATTAAATTTTTTAATAAAATTTAATATAATAAAATTTAATTAATATTATAGTTAAACTTTTAATTTAATAATTAAAAATTTAATTTTAGTTATAGCTTTATAAGTAGAAATATATTTATATCAAATTTGATAACATTTAATTTAAATGTAATTAAGTAATTTAGTATTATTGGTTTATCTAGGTTGGGCAATATTTTCGGTTTGTATCATAACTCGATAATTTAATTTGTAAATTTATATTGTTAGGCTAATTTAGACTTTATGAGTATTTCAATTGGGTACATCTAAAGATAATCTATAAATAGAAAATTGAAATTCTTTAATGAATTAATTTAAAATATTTATTTTCATTATATATTTTTTATATAAAACTTAGGTAAATATACAAACACTACTTAATTAGATCAATTTAATAAAACCGTTCATGTTCAAACAGTGAGATTAATCTTCAGATTATGTTTATCTAGTTGGGCAATATTTTCATTTGTATCATAACTCGATAATTTAATTTGTAAATCTTATATTGTTAAGGCTAATTTTAGACTTTTATGAGTATTTTCAATTGGTACATCTAATAGATAATCTATAAATAGAAAATTGAAATTCTTTAATGAATTAATTCAAAATTTATATTTATATTTTAGCTTGGTAATATACAAACTACTTAATAGATCATTTGATAAACGTTCATGGTTCAAACAGTGAGATAAATAGTTTTTTCATTATATTATTGATTAATCTATATAAATAGAAAATTGAAATTTTAATGAATTAATTAAAATATTTATTTTATTATATATTTTTTTATATAAAAGCTTAGGTAAATATACAAACACTACTTAATTAGATCAATTTAGATAAAACCGTTCATGGTTAAACAGTGAGATTAATCGTTCAGGTTATGGTTTATCTAGGTTGGGCAATATTTTCAGTTTGTATCATAACTCGATAATTTAATTTGTAAATCTTATATTGATATAAGGCTAATTTTAGACTTTTCTGAGTATTTTCAATTGGGTACATCTAATAGATAATCTATAAATAGAAAATTGAAATTCTTTAATGAATTAATTCAAAATTTTATTTTCATTACTATATTTCTTTTATATAAAAGCTTAGGTAAATATACATAACATACTTAATTAATCAATTTAGATAAAACGTTCATGGTTCAAACAGTGAGATTAATCTTCAGTTATGGTTTAATCTAGGTTGGGCAATATTTTCAATTTGATCATAACTCGATAATTTAATTTGTAAATTTATATTGTTAAGGTAATTTTAGACTTTTATGAGTATTTTCATTGGGTACATCTAATAGATAATCTATAAATAGAAAATTAATTCTTTAATGAATTAATTCAAAATATTTATTTTTCATTATAAATTTATTTTTATTATAAAAGCTTAGGTAAATATACAAAACACTACTTAATAGATCAATTTTGATAAAACCGTTCATGGTTCAAACAGTGAGATAAATCTTTCAGATAGATAATCTATAAATAGAAAATTGAAATTCTTTAATGAATTAATTCAAAATATTTATTTTCATTATTAATTTTTTTAGATAAAAGCTTAGGTAAATATACATAACACACTTAATTTAATAATTTATAACATGGTCATATACATTATTAAATA
Organism: Piezodorus guildinii; assembly: GCA_023052935.1. Lineage (NCBI taxonomy): Eukaryota > Metazoa > Arthropoda > Insecta > Hemiptera > Pentatomidae > Piezodorus > Piezodorus guildinii. The sequence continues at coordinate 52,752,227 of CM041295.1, forward strand.
TAATATAAATTTTAATATAATATAAATTTTAAGTTATAATATAAATTTTAAATATAATTTTAAATGGGTGAGTGGGTACATACACCAGCAGCCTCATGTCTGAATGAATATGATATACTAAATAAAAGAGTGGTGAAGTAATTAAATTATAATTATACTTATTATATTATATAATTATAAATAAGTAAATTAAAATTTATATTATAAAATTTAATTATATTATAAATTTATATTATATTTAAAATTTATATTATATATTTAGAATTATATTAATTATATTATATAAAATTATATTAATTAAAATTATTTATATTTAAATATATTATATTAAAATATTATATGTTATTTAATTATTTAATTTATATTATATTAATATATTAATTTTTATTATATTAATTTATATTATATTTAAAATTTATATTGTTATATTTAGCTTATTTAAATTATAATTTAAAATTTATACTTATATTTTGAAATTTTGATAATATTTATATGAAAATTATATTATATATTAAATTTTTTTTAATAAGTTAGTAAATATAAAAATACTATAATTGATCAATTTTGATAAATTATTTCAAACATAGTATCTTTATTAATATTATTATGAAAATTAATTTTTATATAATTATTAATTTAACTTATATGAGTAATTCTAACACTTATAGATCAATTTTGATAAAACGTTCATAAACCATAACTGAAAGATTAATCTCACTAATTGAACCATGAAACGGTTTTATCTAAATTGATGTGATTAAGTAGTGTTTTGTATATTTACCTAAGCTATAATATAATATAATAAAATTTTAAATATAATATAAGCATAATATATAATATAATTTTTAAATATAATATAAATTTTAAATATATATATAAAATTTTAAATATAATATAAATTTTAAATATAATATAAATTTTAAATATAATATAAATTTTAAATATAATATAAATTTTAAATATAATATAAATTTTAAATATAATATAAATTTTAAATATAATATAAATTTTAAATATAATATAAATTTTAAATATAATTATAAATATAAAATATGGAAATGTTCATTTACATTATTTTAATTTATAAATAAAAATGGAGGCAGATATATTACTTCACCACTCTTTTATTTAGTATTGATGCATATTCATTCAGACATGAGGCTGCTGGGTGTATGTACCCACTCACCCATTTTAAAATTATATTTAAAATTTATATTATATTTAAAATTTATATTATATTTAAAATTTATATTATATTTAAAATTTATATTATATTTAAAATGTATATACTATTTAAAATTTATATAAGATTAAGTGTTTTGTTATTTACCTAAGCTTTTATCTAAAAAAAATATAATAATGAAAATAAATATTTTGAATTAATTCATTAAAGAATTTCAATTTTCTATTTATAGATTATCTATCTGAAAGATTTATCTCACTGTTTGAACCATGAACGGTTTTATCAAAATTGATCTGATTAAGTAGTGTTTTGTATATTTACCTAAGCTTTTATCTAAAAAAATATAATAATGAAAATAAATATTTTGAATTAATTCATTAAAGAATTTCAATTTTCTATTTATAGATTATCTATTAGATGTACCCAATAGAAAATACTCATAAAAGTCTAAAATTAGCCTTAACAATATAAAATTTACAAATTAAATTATCGAGTTATGATACAAACCGAAAATATTGCCCAACCTAGATAAACCATAACCTGAAAGATTAATCTCACTGTTTGAACCATGAACGGTTTTATCTAAATTGATCTAATTAAGTAGTGCTATGTATATTTACCTAAGCTTTTATATAAAAAAAATATAGTAATGAAAATAAATATTTTGAATTAATTCATTAAAGAATTTCAATTTTCTATTTATAGATTATCTATTAGATGTACCCAATTGAAAATACTCATAAAAGTCTAAAATTAGCCTTAACAATATAAGATTTACAAATTAAATTATCGAGTTATGATACAAATTGAAAATATTGCCCAACCTAGATAAACCATAACCTGAACGATTAATCTCACTGTTTGAACCATGAACGGTTTTATCTAAATTGATCTAATTAAGTAGTGTTATGTATATTTACCTAAGCTTTTATATAAAAAAAATATAGTAATGAAAATAAATATTTTGAATTAATTCATTAATGAATTTCAATTTTCTATTCATAGAATATCTATAACATATACCCGATAGAAAATACTTGTATAAAGTCTAAAATTAGCCTTAATCCTATAAACCTTACGAATTCAAGAATTTAGTTGTAATACAGACCCAAAATATTACCCTACCTAATATAAAAAGTATAAAATAATGGTAATAATAACTTAAAATATGAATATATCCATTTGAATTTTATATGCAATAATAAATTAAACGTAAACTATAAATTATAGCTAAACTGTTCCAAAAGAAAAGACCTTTTCTATGAAAACCAGATAAATAAAGAAAATCACATAATGATAAATTTTATATACAAAAGCAAGATAATGAAAAATAATACAATACCCATATGCTGAATATCCTTAGAATCATCTATACGATGAATAATAAAAACTGCAAAGCCTTAAAAAAAGCTATGAACAGTTCTAAAACAACAATTACACGAACATCAAGTTCTGTATAACTGTGTGATCCTCCCTTTTCAAAAATATTGGCAGTAAGAATTCTATGCCGTCATGAGGATTCTGTACCTTTAATTAAAAATAAACTTTTTATTACATTTTTAGACACCTACCTTGCGTTTAAGGCTTAACGCCTTTAATAGCGAGAACGTGCTTTTTTGAAACGGAATTGATTTACGTCGTAGATCGAGGGGATTCATGTTTCTTGAATCTGGAATTTAATAACATTATAATAAATAACATATACCACATATTTGATATAATTAATAAATTATTGCACTGAAAGATTAAGATGCTCGTCTTAGTTCTAGTTTTCGTTTACAAGCGACATAAACCAACAATATTTCCTGGGAGTATACCTATTTCAAACTCACCTCTATAGGCAAAGTCTTTGAATCGGTCTTTAGATATTTGATGTCAAGTGCTGATTTTAACGAGCTAAAATAAAAAAATTAACTATCGTCTATTTAGTTTTAAAATAATTATTGATTTTGATTTTTTAGAAGGGAGGGGTGGTTATACTTGAAAACAATATTATCAATTCCTATATCAATACAAATTTTAAAAAAAAAAAGGCGAGGTTAAATGCGCGCGAACATTTACAGTCGGAAAAAACTACAGTTCAAAAAACGTAATCATAACCTAACGAAAACAAAATAATCAATCCCTATTACTACCCCTTTCTAAAAAATCAAAATCAATAATTATTTTAAAACTAAATAGACGATAATTTTAGCTCTTTAAAATCATCACTTGACATCAAATATCTAAAAAGGACAAAAACAAAACTGTCAATATGATATAATAAGAACCGAAAATAAAATTATCTATCCCTATATCAATAAAAATAATGGCGAGCCGAAATCCATACGAGCGATAAAAAATACATCTCACAAAACGATGTAATAAGAACTGAAAACAAAATAATCACCTATGTCAATAAAAAACATTAAAAATAAAGGCGAGTTAAAACGTAATCTAAACACTAAAAAAATATAGTAATCGATCCCTATATTAAAAAAAATGCAAGTAAAAGAGCTAAAATATGCACGAACGATGTAAAATCCAATTCTAAAAACGTTTTCATTGCAATCAGAAAACACAATTATAGATCCTTGTAACAAAAAAACAAAACAAAAAAAATTATAAGTAAGGGCGTGTTAAAATCCCTACCAGCTATGAAAAATACATCTCGCAAAACGATGTAATAAGAACCGAAACCAAAGTTATCAATTCTTATATCAATAAAAATAATGACGAGCGATAAAAATTTTAAGCACAAAAAATGTTTTCATAACCCTCCGAAAACAAAATAATCAATCCTTACATCAATAAAAAACATTAAAAATAAAGGCGAGTTAAAACGTAATCAAAACACTAAAAAAAGACAGTGATAGGCCACTATATAAAAAAAAAAAAAAAAAATACAATTTTTCGATTACCCTATTATGAAGAGTATATTAATTTAATTAGGTTATTTAGATACAGTCTGACTAAAAAACTCTGAAGATGAGGCGTATAAGCACCGAAACGTTAATTATGTATAATGAAGAATAAATGAATGATGGTTAAAAGAAGAGACTGTACCTAAATAACCTAATTTAAAAAAATACAAGTAAAAGACCGCTAAAATATGCACGAACAATGTAAAATCCAGTTCTAAAAACTTTTTCATTGCACCCCCCAAAATACGATTCTAGATCTCTGGAACAAAAAAAAAAAATTATAAGTAAAGGCGAGTTAAAATCCGTACCAGCTATGAAAAATACATCTCACAAAACGTTACAATAAGAACCGAAAATAAAATTATCAATCCCTATAACAATAAAATTAATGGCGAGCTGAAATCCATACGAGAAATAAAAAATACAGCTCACAAAACGATGTAATAAGAAGTGAAAACAAAATAATTAATCCTTATATCAATATTAATAAAAAAACATTAAAATTAAAGGCGAGTTAAATCATAATCAAAATACTAAAAAATCTTGTAATCGGTCCCTTTATAAAAAAAGAAAAAAAAAAAGAATTTTCTCAGGGAATTCTAATACTTGGATTTCCATTGAAAACGCAATTGAGGTTTTGTTACCTATTATGTAGAAAAAAAAATGGAAAGAGCTTACCTCCGTGCTATCTTGAACTCGGAACAAAAAGAAATGCACGATCTCTTCTAGGAGAGAGGAAGCGAGGTGGAAGGGATGGTAACCCCCTCCACCCTAAAGTCATTGTTGCTTCCCGTTATAATTTGTTTTTAAGTTGTCTTAATATAAAGGGGCGGGGCAGCTGAGCGGGTTAGCACGCGTTGCTTTAAAGGCGCCTTCACTAGCAACACAGTCGGACGATTAATGTGAAAACCAAACAAAAAGTGGGCGGCTTTTATTTCAGCATTTATCCCCCACCCTCACCCCCTGGCCCAAGAAACCCCGTATAGATTTAAAGGCGAGGTAGCGGAGAAAAAAAAAATAGTTGTCTTATTATTATTACTATTTTTTTTTTTTTGCATAAATCTTATTACATATATATTTTTTAAGTAGAATATTAAACGAAAATGAGATCTGCCTAAAATAAATACAGTTCAATCACTTTTAATTAATTTTGCCGCTCATCATTTTAATTTTTTGTCTCCTCACACCAGACTGAAACGACAAGAAACTGCTCGAAGATATCGATTACTACAACACTTACTAGACAAACGTTCAAAACTTCCAGTATATTACAAAAGACTCATTTACACCACTATTATCAGACCTATTTGGACGTATGGAATCGAGCTTTGGGGCTCTACGAAACCATCTAATTCCTCCCGCATCCAGTCCTTACAATCCAAAATCCTTCGAAAAATCCTGAATGCTCCTTATTTTGTTACAAATCAACTCATTCATAATGACCTTAACATCCCATTTGTTGCAGACATAGCCCGTGATAGATACTCCTCTTTTCATTCTAAACTCCCTGCCCATACAAATCCACTTGTCCGTAATTTATCTTCCTTAGATATCCCAGATAATCCTCCAAGGCGACTGAAAAGAAGGTGGCCTCGGGACCTACTGAGTTAAAATAGTTAGTGAAGTGCTACCACTGGGTTGTTCTTTCTCAAGACATTTTCATGACATTTTTTTTTCATTCCTCATATTTACTTATTGTGTTGTTTAATACAGTTGTAAATTACAATAAATAAATAAATAAAAAAAAAAAAAAAAAAAAAAAATTGTTGTCAACTATTCTGAATCCTTTTCTAAATCTAAAACCGTTTAGATAAAAACTTTTTTTTTTTAATAATACTTTTAGTTTTGCATCTATTTTAATCTCTTTATATCTAGCAATTTTTCATATATTCGAGTCGAAATAAAGACTAAATATCTGTTGCGGACAACACAAGACTTTCACATACCACCGTTTTAAATATGAATTAAAGAATTTTCAGAGAAGGTTATAAAGGTTATCATTGAGTGCAACTAAGTTAATTTCTCTAGATAGTTTTTCTAATATAAACTGTTTTCTCAGGTTTATTTTTATTTCCGTTGTTTTGTTTAAATTTAATTACTTATAGTGGTTAAATAAATAAGAAATATTAGTGTCTCTGATTTAAATAGTCAAACCGCAGGGTACTCGGGGCCCTATCTGAAACCAATAATGGAAGAAAATTCAGGCTCTAAAAAAAGAAAACTACTCAAGCAATACTCCATACCAGTAAAGAATACTTTTTCTTTACTGTCAGATGAAGAAGAAATTTCTGATTCGAACAGTGATTCGGAAGAACAATTTAAAATCAAATCATTCCCTCCAATCATAGTTCATCAAACGTTTGATAATTATGAAAGCATTTTAAAAAATCTCTAGCAAAAATTAACTGAAGAAGTCTATATCAAGTACAAGAGAAATAAAACCATTTTCATAACCTATAACTCTCCTGACTTTAAAGAAATCAAGAACGAATTAACAAACAAAGGATTTGAATTCCACACATACACACCCAGAAATGAAATTCAACCAAAAATGGTTTTAAAAGGCATCCCTTCGAATATTGAAACTGATTGCATTAAAAATGACTTAAATACTAAGGGTTTGAAAATAAGTAAAATAGTTCAAATGATTAACAAACAGATGGTACCACCAGTAAAATTACCTGCATGGATTGTAACCTAAGAAGACTCAAAACAGTCACAATTAATAAATAACATCAAAGCGGTCTGTAGTTGTATTGTCAAATGGGAGAAGTACAAAACCAACAGAGCATTAATTCAATGTTATAAATGCCAATCATATAATCATATAGCCGCCAACTGTAACAGAAAACCTAAATGCATGAAATGTTCTGAACCCCACAACACAAATGACTGTTTAAATGTTGCCACAGAAAACTTTAGTCCAAAATGTGCCAACTGTGAAGGACCCCACCAATCAAATTCAAAAGAGTGTCCTATTTATGAAAAAAATCTCAACATAAAGCTTAGTAAAAATCCACCTAGAACTACCCGACAAATATAAGAAGTTTTACAGCACAAAAAGAAGATTTTCCTCAACTGTCTAAACCTACATCTAAATGGCCACAATCTACATTTGCATCGCAGGACAAAGAACCTTCCTTCATGGATACGATAATTATTTAATGGCATTACAACCCTATGTGGGTCTTAACCTCCTCAAGGAGCCTTCGCCAGGTGGCTCTATCTAATGCAGTTGCCCTCCAGTCACGGACGTTCAAGATATTCCTCGCATCTTGAGCCACAGCATCCGACCATCGCAGTCTCGGTCGTCCTCTTCCTCTGCTACGGTCCAGCTTTCTCTCGAGCAATCTCTTCACAGGATCATTGCTACTCATTCTCGCCACATGCCCGGCCCGTCTGAGTCTGTTTATCTTCATCCAGGAAACTATATCAGGCTCCCCAAACATTTCGTACACTTCTTTGTTAGTACGCCTTCTCCATTGGCCGTTCACATAAATTCCTCTAAAAATCCTCCGTATTAGCATTCTTTCAAAGACTGCTATGTCTTTTTCTTTGGTCTTTGATACGGTCCATGTTTCAGAGGCATACGTAAATACTGGCCTAATGAGGGTCTTATACAACATTATTTTAGTTTGCCTAGATAAAAATGAGCTCCCCAGATGTCTCCGCAACCAAAAATAGCATCTATTGGCATTGAATATTCTTTTCTTTATTTCGAGGGACACATCATTAGAAGCGCAAACGATACTTCCTAAATAAGTGAAACTATTTACTTTCTGAAATTTATAAGGACCCATTTCCACAAACTCCCGGATTCCATTGTTTGTGGACTCACCAGTCCTCATATATTTAGTTTTCTCTTCGTTGATGCACAGTCCCATTTCATCTGCCGCCTCCTTCAATGATAAAAATGCCTCCTGCAATGCTGAAAATGAACGCCCGACAATGTCCAAATCATCTGCATATCCTAACAGTTGTACAAGTCTATTATAAATTGTATCCTTCGTTTGGATTTTAGACTGCCGAACAATCCTCTCTAGAACCAAATTCAACAATATGCATGCTAGGGCATCCCCCTGTCTTAGGCCTCTTAAAGTCTTGAATTCTGGGGAGAGTTTCCCCGCATTCGGACTACACAATTGGTTTCATCCATAGTCATTACAACCAGGCGTATCAATTTAGAAGGTACTCCTAACTCCCTCATAGCCTCATTGAGTTTGTCTCGTTTGATGCTATCATTTCACTAAAAATTCCATTCCTCCATTAAAAATGAATAACAATATGTACGCATTTGATACAAACAAAAATTCACATTCTAGCAGATCATTTTCAAAAAATACAAAATTCACCAAACACCTTGACTCCACTGTGCCGCAAAAATAATATTAACAAAACCATTAACAAATATATATCAGAAACTCCGCCGCAGTCCATATTTAATCAAACTTAAATCATAATTTAAAAAATCTCCTGGTCCTGACAACATCCCAGCCATTCTAATCAAACAAATCTAAAAAAAAATTATAATTCATCTCACCAAAATTTTCAATAGCTGCCTTAAGTTAAATTATTTTCCGAATCTGTGGAAAACAGCTAAAATAATAGCTATACCCAAACCACATAAAGACCCTGAAATAGCATCCAATTATAGACCCATCAGTTTACTCAACATTCTATCCAAAATTTATGAGCTAATATTAAAAAGTCGCCTCGAAAAACATATAAAAGACAAATCCATCCTCATTCAAGAACAATTTGGCTTTCGAAATTTCCACTCAACTACCGGACAACTAGCTCCGGTAATTGATATAATTACTGAAAATTATAATTTAAAAAAATATACAGGTATGATCCTCACAGACATAGAGAAATCATTTGATAAAATCTCTCCCCAGTTTCTCATATATAAATTAATTCAATCCAACACAGAAAAAACTGAAGCAATAATATTTACAAAACGCAGACCCAATCTTCTCTCTACTATACAACTCAATAGCCATTTCAAAGCACGTTAAGTATTTAGGAGTCACCCTGGGCTATAAACTACTTTTCAAACGTCACGTAGACAATAAAATAAATAGTGCCCGTAAATTATTATATAAAATGTACCCCTATTTTAATAAACATTCAAAATTAACACCAAAAAACAAACTAATTTTATATAAATCTGTTATCAGACCTATAATGACATATGCATGCCCAGCCTGGAGTCTTACAAGCAAAAAACACATATTAAAAAATTGCAAGTACTTACATATTAAAAAATGCAACCATCCACGAAAATAACTACCATGCACAAAGGTCTGGACATCCCTACAATACTTAATAGAATTTATACACCAACAAACTCAATAATTTTTCTCAAAATGCCAACTGACAGGCGATACCCCTATAAACCAAATTGGTAATTATACTAAACTATCAACCCCTAAATATAGATATAAGTGAACTAAACATATACTGTTATAAAATTCTAAATTTCTCAATTCCATCATATGATTTTAATAACTATAATTATGTTTAATTATTTATTTTTATTTCTATCTGATTATTTACTTTTTTTGTAGTTTATCTATTCCGTTTTCTTTTCTTAGTTGGGTTTTTTTAAATTTTTACCAACAATAAAAACAATTGATGTAAAAAATAAATTTTAGCATATGAGTAGCGCATTGTAATGGATTTCCAATCAATGTTTTTAAAAACTGTGCAGATGTATGCTATATAAATAAAGATTGATATTGTTGTAAAAAAAAAAAAAAAAAAAAAAAAAATTATATACAGTTAGAGATAAAAATTAGTGAACTCAAAATTTGAGAGCTTACGTTTCAAGATGCGTAGAATCCTAATAACGAATAAAAAAAAAAAAAATCCGATTGTCCGCCGTCCGCCGTCCTCGGCATTTCTCCGAAACTACTGGACCAATTTTTTTGAAATTCACCACAAAAATACTAGTCCATTCAACGATGATCCTAACACCTAGACGTTGATATCAGCTGGTTAGTTTTATAATTGCGCCCGATTAAAACGATTTTATTCAATAACTCAGTTATTTTTGAAGATAAAAAAAAATCATTATCGTTTTTTAAACGAAAAACCGCGAATAATTATATAAAAGAGAAAAAAAGAAAAGAAAAAAAATTGAAAATTTTCCCATAAATACGCTTATAACTGAGTTATTTTTGAAGATAGAGAAAAGTGTGTATAGAGTTTTAGAATTAGTAAAGCGCGATAAACAAAAAAATAAATAAATGAATAGCAAAAAAAAAAAGTATAATTAAGTAACAGATTGTAATAGATGTAATTACACCAAAAATCTTTTATTATTGAAGATAGAGAAAAATCGAAAAGATTTTGGTAATCAAGACAACGCGATGAATAAAGTGAAAAAAAAAAATAGAAATAAAATTAAAAAAAATCATCTTATATGGTCAAGCCACAACTTATTAGAGATGTGATTCCCTCATAACTCGGTTATTATTGATGATAAAGATAAAATGTAAGGTTTTCTGGAATCAGGAAATTTTATTTGAATTATTCAATAATCAAACTTTGTAACCGACCAGAAAAAAAAAAAAAAAAAAGTACCCCTGCTCAAAATTTGAGAGCTTACGTTTCAAGATGCGTAGAATCCGAATAACGAAATAAAAAAGTGATATTTGATAGAGAATTAACTTTTTGACCAAATGAAAAAAGAATCATTGAAATTGGTTAAAAACTACCTTAGATATTGCGTTTTGAAATCAGCGGTAATGATAAGATATGATACATTGTATTATTGCTTTTCATATTACTTAATTGCCTACCAACAGCCATATAAAAAGTTATACCATAATATTGTTATTTGGAAATAATAAACCATTGTGTAATAATTTGCAGCGTTTTTTTTTCTATTATATTAACTTAAGTATCTATTTTTAACTGCTAAAAGTCTTGCGACTCGAAATCATATCATCCATAACAGGAACATGGTTTATAAGGTAGTATAACACACACATACGCAGACCTTTTTGGTGGCCTTGGCCATTTGTTTCCAGTGTACCTTTTCCGGCGAAAGCTCGAATTGGTGCTGGTAGAAACCTAAATATTTTTGGAAAAATGTTATCTGAAATACATTGCTGGTTTCCGAACAGTTATGATTCCTCATAATTCTCTTCACCCCTTCTTTTAACACTTTGAAATTCGTAATAATAATATGATGAAGGAAATTCACAAGTGATATTTTTAGTAAAAAGATACTAAAAAATAAGCAGTTTTTATAAGAGGGGGTCATCATTTTCGGTAGGTTGGGAAACTGGTAATTAAGGGGAGGGCTAAAGATCGCAAGGTAAGCAAATCCAAAATATGCGCCCCTACCTGTTTTACTGTTTCAGGTTGGAACCGAAAGAAATCTTAGGTATATTGAGGGTTGATTGTAATAATCGTCAACAAACATTTTTGTTTTTTAGAGAGCAGACAGATAATTGTAAAATATGTTTACTACTTATGATTTGACAAAAATCTTTAAATTCACCTTAAAGTTTGAGCTTAACTCTTTATTAAGATAAGATAATGAACTGTATGATTTGGAATATTTCCACAGAAGAGATTTTTAATATAACACGGTCGCCTTATCGCCACCAGTAAATTTAAGACTTTTCTTATCAAGTCTAGACTTTATGGCTGCAGGTGTCATATTGTCTTCTCTATCTATTCTACTGATTTATAGATAAGTTGTTGTTCTGGAAAAACAAAAAAATTATTATTCATTTCCTTAAATAGGAGTAGGTATTCATTTTTTATATATATAGCTACTATAGCATATAGCTACTCCCCTCCACAATGTAATGCTTAACGGCACTCCCGTCGTGGGTGAGAAACAGGTGTAGGGAGGTTGGTTTTAGTGGGTAAGAATCCCACACACGGATAGGTACGGGCCTATCCTCGTCTTTTGAAGATTGCCACCAACCCTCGGGAAAAAAAGACAAAAAAAAAAAAAACCTTTGCCTGAGTTCAAAGAGAGAGGACCCTAAAACGTGCATTTCCGTTGAAAACTGTAATTCGAAAATTTTCACGATCGAAATACTTTCCCTTACTATATATTTCATATATAGGTAAGAGAAAGTAAAAATAATGTTAAAATGTTGGTTAAAATATTCTTAAAAAAACCTATTATATAAATGGAAAGGTGCGCACTGTTAGAAGTGAACAAGAAATACTCAATATTGAAAACGCAAACATTTCAAAATTACCTCAGTTGAAGGATGCAAGTTTTATAGGTAAATAAAGGAAGGTTCTTCAGGGAAAAGCAAACTCAGAAAGGAAAGAATGAAAATGGACCTTTATAAACGAAAGGTTTTTCAACGGGATGGGATAATGCAATATTCCTCTCAACTAGGGAGAATACCCTCTCCAGGCATTTTCAATATAAACCTGTACAGAAGTAAGATGTCAGATGAGTTGAGTGGTCTTAAACATCATAAAGAATATGATAAATGCACGGAACCTTTCAATAAATAATAATAATTTTGTTCCCGGTAGTTCTATAATCATTGTATGACACAGAAAGATAGCGAAAAAATGAAACGTAATTACCAAATATAACTTGCTCGGATCTCATTACCGCGTAGGAGAGCGTGCTGGCAAATGTGGGGATAGTCCGTGAAATTTCCTCGGAAGTTCCTTCCGGTTAAGTCGGATGGACTCGCTGATTAACCCGTTGCCGCAAATGGTATGCGTCCTTTGTATAGGCATCGACATTTTAATCGATAAGAAAAAGGACGGCGTTAGTACGAAGTTTACTAACGCATGCAATTGTTCATTATAAAGTAATACGCCAAAAAAAAAATTATAGTATGCCAGACAGCATCTCAATTGTTTTTTTATGTTTATTCTCATGCTAGACAGCATCGAAACATTTCAGCATCTAGAGACAAATGACGGCTATAACAGTCGTTCATGACGATAATAGCGTTCGGTAGTAGTCCCACACGTTTAGTTCATTTCAGTTCATGCAGTTGAAAAGTGTGTTTTTGTGAAGACGAAGCATTTATTCTGTATCTTTTCATGAATTAGGTGAACATAGATCAATTACTCTTCTTAAAATTGAATAAATAAAAAAGTAAAATTATTTGACAGAATATGTACACATGTATCAGTGTTTATAAATTGATAATAGTATAATATAAAAAAATATTAAGAATACATAAATGTTTCGGTTTGCGTTTAAGTCTTTCTCAGTAAATAACGTTTATGTATTCTTAATATCTTAAGCTTAAAAACCACCATTGTGTCTAGAATGTTTCGAACCCTATCATTTATTATGCTCTATTGATTATACGTAATTTGTTTCCTGAATTAATTTTTATTTCATTTTTACTATTTTACAAAGACTAACTTGGAACCCGCATACTAGACTTAAACGACAAGAACTTAATCGACGATTTGGACAATTATACAGACTACTGAACAGAAATTCTAAATTATCTATCGAGAACAAACTGCTAATATATAAGACTGAAACCTATCTGGACCTACGGACTTGAACTGTGAGGAACAGCCAAATTTTCTAACATCAAACGCATTCAATCCTTCCAATCAAAAGTCCTCCGAACAATAGTTAATGCTCCTTATTATGTATCCAACCATGCCTTACACCGCGACCTAAATATTCCATTTATTTTAGACCTTATACCATTAAAATTCTCTAAATTCCATCAGAACCTTATCCATCACCCTAATCCCCTAGCTCAATCCTTATACAGCTCCACACATCCTTACCATCCCCCTAGAAGGTTGAAACGGCAGTGGCCTCGAGACCTCTTGTAAAATGTATATTGGAGTTCTAGCATTGGCTAGATTCTCCACTCACGTGCTGTATGCTTGTGAATTGTATATAGGTATGAGTGACTTTTGTATATATTTTATTGATTTTGTTTTGTATATATGTATATTGTATTATTATTATATACATTTATTGTTTTGTATATATCGTGTGAATGTAGTATGAATGTTGTACTTCATCACTATTAAAAATGTCCTAAATTGGACAGATTGTAATATTGCTCAATAAAGAATTGTTTCTAATCTTAAAAAAAAAAAAAACTATTTTACAAGCAAAATAAATTACAAATAAAACTTTTGTTTCAAACTGATTTTCTTGTGTTACATTTACACCGATTTACTCTCTTTTATTCATAGGAATAATTTTGAATTAGTAAAGCAAATGCCATATATCCGCGTTCCGTCCGCTCCGGGAAGAGAAAAATGACGGTTATAGCCGTCGAGAGTTTTTTTAAGAAAAACTGTGATAATTTTCACTTTCAAACATACAACTTACACTCGATTTCATGTGGCAGTCATAAGCAATTAAAAAAAAAAATGTTTTTCTGAGCATGATCATCAAATTAAAAGTGTGCGGCAACGAGTTAACAATAAGAGCGGCCCTACAGGCTTGCGGTGAGAGATAGGTTCGAATGCCCTACCAACATATTTTAGTTTAAAAAAATACCACTAACAGTCATGACGTTTAAAATTTTTGTTGGGCTCAGTGAAACGAATTCTGGTAAATTTGGTGTGCGGTGAACTAGGGTTTATACAAAAACCGACATTTTAGAAAACCGGTTTTCGAATAGTAATTTTCCCAGAAAACCGGTTTTAACCGGTTTCAAATTTTTATAATACATTTTTTTACTCGAATAATCTGTAATTCGAACCAAAACTTTTAACATAAAATTTAGAGTGATTAAAACAGTTTATGACTGAAATTATTTACTGTTCCATTTTTACGGTTTTCCTCATTACAGTAACCCTGCAATGGGTGCATTTATTTCTACGCGTACCATCTTGCGATACAACGCGTATTTTTATTACGTAATATAAATAATGTTACATAACATTAAGTTAGATAAAAAATAAAACTAATAAATATAAACTGATAAATTAATCATTTGTTATAACGAATTAACAAAATAAACTGTTCAATTTTATTGACAGTAAAATTTTTATTATGCAATTTAGTAGAACAAAGAAATAATAGTTGACCAGGATTAAATAACTTTAAAAATAATTATTGGTCTGTTTCACGCCATTTATCTTTTGTCACATTTACTTATTGTACTTTGAAGTACAGTTGTGAATTTCAATCAATGATGTTAAATAGTAAAAAAAAATAAATTATTCGTTGTTTATGCATAATTTTCACTATAAGGATGTAAATATTTTCATAATAGTGAAACGAGTTATTCAGCAAAGGGTTCGAATAAATAAAAACAATTAGAAAATATATAACTGTGTATTATGTAATGTAAATTATAATCAAAGCCGAAAGACTAGAGTAAATAAAGTTTATGCATGCATACTTATTAAAATCAATTTTAGTTTTAAAGACAATTAAGCAAAGGACAGAGTATTTTCTATTCAGGGCAATTTTAATACAAACTTAAATATTCTATTTATTTTTTTATTTAATTAGATGAGATTTCAGAAAACAGAGGACGTCTATCGATTTTCTATTTAGCTATGTACTTAATTTATTAACGAAATTCCTCGAAATAGAAAATACCATCTCACTTGCTACCGAACCAGGCTTAATCGTTTTTAAAGTATGATTTTAAAAATTTATATTTTTATAATATTAAAATATGTTACCTGCTTACATTTTGTATAATATCATCTATATCAAATATCGATCAATGTAACTGAACACTGAATTTATGAACTGTACATGAAGAAAGCAGAAGAAAAACTGATCTTAAAATCTAAAATTAATTCATCCAATAGACAAAACACACCGTGTCTTTATCGGTCAGATATGATTACAAGAACCAAACAGTGTTTTCATCAATCTGGTACATTGGGCTACATTTGTCGTTTTCAAATTTTTTAAAAGTGTTATTCATACATTGAAAACCGATATTTTCTACTAAAAAACCGGTATTCGTATTTCATATTTTTCTCAAAAAAAACGGTTTTTAAAAACCCTACGCTGACTCAACCGGTTCATGAGGTAGACGCGAGGGTTCTATCAAGTCTGATCTTGGGATGCTTCATCTGTGTCCAAAAGACCAAGTCCCGCAATTAGATCTGTGTCTCATCACTCCTTACATGACAATTCCACACTCTATAATAACAACTCCACCACTATTTTCAATCCTTGATTCCTCTTCCATTCCAGACAATCCTCCAAGGCGCCTGAAAAGAAGACCTTCTAGTTTAGATTATCTAATGGAGTGCTGCCAACAAGCAGTTTCTCTCCATCTCTTCTTTATCTTTTTTATCTAGACCTTATTTACTAAATGGATTCTCCAATAACCCCTAGAATCAACGAATAATTATACGTACCTCGGACCATTATAAGCAGTGATGGTAAAATAGATCAGGAGGTCCTAAATCGAGTGATGAAGGCCAATGGACTACACTACCAGATCTCAAAAACAATCACAGGCAAGCTGGAAGTTAGTAGGGAGGCTAACATTAGGTTATTTAAATCTGTGTTTCTCCCAGTGCTGCTGTACGGAGCTGAAAGCTGGACAACCCTCAGCAAGCATCTGAGTAAGATCACATCTGCTGAAATGAGATTCCTCAGAAGAATGGTAGGAAAGACAAGGGGGATTGCATCAGGAATGAGAGAGTACATGAGGATTTGGGTATCAGATCAGTCTGTGACATTGCTGGAACATAGACAACTTAATGTATGGCATGTCTTAAATGGACACACCGAAAAGCCAGGTGGTACATGGAAGCCAAGCGGAAGGCAACGACCTCGAAGCAGACCAGATCATTAATACTACATTGGAAAACTTGGAGCACGAGAGGACGTACCATCCCGGAGATGAGAAGACTTGCCGGGACAGAAACCAGTGGGCTCAATGGACAGAGACTGCAACTCCACGCTTAACGGCACAAAGGAGTTAGAGGAAGAAGAAGATTATCCAATATAGTCGTTAATTTTAATAAATGATAAAAAACAATCGAAGGAAGCAGAGAGTTATCAAAGAGCAGACTGTAAGCTGATGAATGGTTTTTGCATTGCAGGACCGCTCACACAGGTTAATAATGTTTTTTTAAAGTAAATTTTCCTAATGAATCGGAGTGGGTGCATTAAACAAACGTTCATACCCGGCAAGCTGTTTCAACTTAACCAGTTAAGAGTTTTCGAAAACTAATTACCTAGTTTAACTTTGTGCTAAGACATTCTAAAAGGGCAGGCCTGGCTATTGTCGAACTGAATATAGCCAGGACGAATAGGATCCAACTTTCCTCAAAGTTTTAACTGGAACTTATTATTATGTTCCTCATATCCTAGGCTGAACTTGTGGCTATTATTCCTTGGTAGTCGTCGGCAGATAAACATGAACTAAATGAAGGTATTCAAGTAAAGAAAAAGCAATATCTTGAATCCAGATTGGTGGCCAAATATTATTGTTTTAAATTTTTTATATTATTGTTCTTAATTTAATAAGAAATAATACAACCTGCCACATTGTAGGGCCAAAAGTATTTCAATTATACGAAACCAATCATACCACATGTACAAAGTAAATAGAAATGTATATAACCTTGTACTAAATAAATAAAAATGTAAATAAACTTGTAATAAATAAAAATTATAACCTTGAATAAATAAAACAAAATAATAAGATTTTCTCAAAAGTGCTATTTAACAGGCTGAACCCGCAAATTTTTTAGAAATAACCTTGAAATTAATATAAATAACCTTAAAATTAATATGCGTAACCTTGAAATTATTATAAATAAATAATCTCCAAGTTTAATGGAAGTAATCTTTAAAAAAAAAAAGATTTGTTGGAAAGAAGACCTGAAGACTGATTCTGGATATGACAAACCACCCCACGAGAAAGAACATCACATCGTCTAGTTATTACTAAATATGATAATTTTTAACCGTATAAAGTTCATTAATGTAATTTTAGTTTTTATATATAGTTTTGTGTTCATGTTAATCAGTAAATTGGATAACACAAATCTTCTTTATCTTGACTTTTAATTTATTATAGATCGTTTAATATATTAGAAGAAGTTGGGAACTTATAATTTTTAACAATATCAATCATTAAACTTTTTTAGCATGTTTACATATAACACTACTTTTTTTTATTAAAAAAAATTAATTTAATTCACTAATCCATTCATTTTCTTTCAGGGAGAGCGAAGTGAAGAAAGCTCTTCATTCTCATCAGAAGGTTCGTATTCAAACGAAGTTAATAATTATGTTATCATTATTACAATAAATTGTTTCCCAACAGTGGTATACAATATGATACTAATCTATACAAAATTAATCTGAAAAATATTTCTCCTTTAGTTAGTTATTATATTATTTCATCGCTCCTATTAACACATTTTTTATTAATAATAAAAAACTTTGAATGCTCTGTTCTTTCCATAATATTTGAAAACATGAATTCGAATAAAAAATAAATAAAAAAGAGTTCTATGGGAAAATTTAATTTAATTGCTTTACTATGCTTTACTTTAAAATAACAAAAATATAAACTGGACCAATTTTGATTTATGTTTTTCATTTCTGTCGATGATTAAATATAATAATGAATAGAGGTCATAAAATGAAAGATATTTTCTTGCTAATTGCACGTTTCGTTACGATAAACTAAAATTTCCAACGCAATAAACTCTAAATCAGTCATACAGAGCTTTTTTAAACCTAAATGACAACAACTCATTTAAATTTCACCCGTGGAAAGCAGGGGCTGGTCTACTAGCATCAAATGAATTGGTTTAACAATAAATTAATTAGAGTTTTTTTCGCTTCCAGTAAAAATGTCCCTAGAACTGCTATATTACCTTTTGAAAATCAGCGTTTCAATCGAAAAAAAATCTGGTGCGGGCAACACACGACTTTCACTTACCTCGACTGTTAAAATCAATTTAAAAGCTATTAAATGTACTTCAATTTGAAAAATATTTTAAATTGATTTTATTAAAACGTGTATTCATTTTCGTTGGAGACATATGATTTATGACATATAAATCATCTAGCCCGCCCCGGAGTCCACTTAAGAACACGGAACCTTCGGCAGCAGACATACTCGCTGCCGTGAACCAACTCAAGACAGATGTAAATGAAGATATTAAAAGCATCAAACAGTCGCTAGAAAAATATGGTGAACTGAGCTTCGAGCTCAATGACCGTCTTTCTAAAATAGAAAGGCATCTTGAGGGCCAGGCCAAGCATTTAGAGGATGTCACGGTGGAAAACAAAATTCTAAAATCCCGCGTAACCGATTTAGAAGTTCGCCTTAATAAGGCCGAGCAGGGGCTACTCTGCAGGTCTGTAGAAATACGCGGGATCCCAGTGCGCCCAGGGGAAACACCAGCAGCCCTTGTGACAAGCGTAGCGGCGGGCTTGGGAATCAAGGTTAGTTCTGAAGACTTAGACATCGTAGAGCGACGCAGACCAAAAAAAGATGACCAGAGACCACCTTCTATTATTGCTCGGTTCGTAAGGCAGTCGATGCGTGATGAGTTAGTGAGGTGTAGAAAAGTGAAAAGAGACTTCTCGACACGGGATATTGGGTGGCAAGAGAACGACTCCCACCGTATCTATCTCAGTGAGGAGATGTCTATAATGAATAGACACCTATACTGGCTCGCCAGGCAGAAGAGATTAGAGAAAAAAATCAAATACGTTTGGTTTACTGCCGGTAGAGTGCGCTGCCGAAAAGAAGATGGTCACCCTGTAATTTTCATCGATAAACCCCAGGACCTGGACGTCTTCGGCTGACTCCTGGGCATCCGTCTGCTTACTGGATGCGAGCTGGAAATGGTCTCGGCTTCTAATATTCTTCTTTGTTTTGTCAGACTAACTTACTTAATCGTTTTCTTTTCTCTAATTTTGTTTTTTTTTATTTCAAAAGAATATTTTTTTTATTTGTCGGCAAAGGCTCTTTTGTACATTTTTATCTTTATTAACTATTTCATGTTCACTTTCACTTATCTCTCTATTGTGTCTCTAGCGTCTTCTCATACTCTGTTTGCTATTCCACCTCCTTTCCTATATGTCTAATGTCCTGACCTCCTGCCATGTTAATGCCCAGTCCCTTCCCGCCCACTTCGACGAATTCCTTCACTATTTCACCCACAATTTCTATCACATTATCGCAGTCTCTGAAACATGGCTGAAGCCCTATATTCCTTCCTCTTCCGTTTCCCTCCCTGACTATTCCTTTATCCGCCATGACCGGATTGGCCGGACTGGCGGTGGTGTAGCACTTTATGTCCACAGCAGCCTGAAATCTCGTGTCCTGGATCTGTCATCCCAATCTGATTCTTCCCATATTGAATTCCTTTTCGTTGAAATCTCCTCTAACACACAACCTCTCCTTTATGCAGTAGTATATCGCCCTCCTTTGGTCCCATTTGACCCTTCCTTTGAATCAATCCTTTACAGAAATGTCCCTCTATTCAATAATATCATAATTTGTGGTGATTTTAACACCAACTTCCTTTCCGACTCCAACGATAAACACTACCTGGATAACCTCTTCTTCTCTCTCAACCTATTCATCGTTCCATATGCTCCTACTCACCACACTCATCATTCCGACACTTGGTTGGACCTCCATATTATCGATTCAACTCACAACCTTCTTTCCGCTTCTCAAGTACCTGTTCCATTTCTATCATCTCACGATCTCATCCACATATCATATAATTTCCAAACTTCAGCATTTATTCCTAAAACCTTAACTTTCCGAAACCTCGATTGCCTTACCCGAGAAATTATTGCACCCAATATTGAAGCTCTAAATTGGGATTCGATTTACACCTGTTCTTCCATCGATTCAATGGTTCACATTCTCACCTCCAATCTCCTAAGTATCCTCGACATCCATGCTCCACTCAAAACCTGCACCTTCCGTCACCGCCCTGCTCCTTGGATGAGTCCAGAAATAAAAGACTTACAAAAGAAGCGTGAGGCATCCCGTAGACGCTTTAGACGTACAAGACTGACTGAGGACTATCAAGCGTACAGGGCACTCCGCAATCTGACTCAGGCGACAATCAGACAAGCAAAAACAAAATACTTTCACGCAGCCTTCTCCGCTACTCCCGATTCCAAGTCAAAATGGCAACTCCTCCGCAAACTCTCTCTCTGCAAATCCTCTTCCTCACTAATCTTTCAGGTCTCAGCCGATGAATTAAATTCTTACTTTTCAAATACCTCCTCTAATAATTCTTCACCAACTTTTTCAAACTTCTCTTCAATTCCATCATTCAACCCCGATAATTTTTATTTTTCTGACATTTCACCAACTGACCTTATCTCCGCTGTACTGAAATCTCATACCAACTCCATTGGATTTGATGCAATTCCCGTAAAACTGTTAAAATTATGCCTTCCTGAAATCCTACCAGTTCTGCTATTTATTTATAACTTTTCCCTCCAAAATTCCGTATTTCCCACTAATTGGAAAAAAGCAATAGTCCATCCTATCAGTAAATGTTCCAACCCTACATCCCCTAAAGACTATCGCCCTATTTCCATCCTCTCGAACCTCTCCAAACCTTTAGAAAGAATAGTTCAGAAACAATTATCAAATTTCCTTGAAAATTCTAAACTTCTTGATCCTTTCCAATCTGGCTTCCGACCTGGCTTTTCCACACAATCCGCTCTCCTCAAAATCACCAACGACATACACACTGCTATGGACGAAACGAAACTGACCGTGCTAATACTGCTGGACTTCTCAAAAGCATTTGACTCCCTGGATCACTCCATCCTTTTCTCTAAACTAAAGTCTCTATCTTTTTCAAACAGCACTATCATGTGGTTTCAATCATTTCTTTCTGACAGAACTCAAGCTGTCACTATTCCTAATCATCCTCTATCTTCCTTTCGAGCCCTTTCGGCAGGTGTGGCCCAAGGCTCAAGCATCTCTCCCCTTCTTTTTAATTGTTATATCAATGACCTTCCCAACTCTATCCATCACTGTTCCCACCACCTATATGCTGACGATTTCCAGATCTATTTATCCTTCTCTCCCTCCAATTCACTAGTAGCATTTGCCAATATTCAGGAAGACCTTGATGGAATCTGTGCCTGGGCAAACCTGAATAAACTAATGCTAAATCCTACAAAAACTCAGGCCATTCTAATTGGTTCCAATTCCCTCCTCAGATCCTATACCACATTTCCGAGTCTCACCCTAAATGAACATCCAATCACCTTCACTTCCTCTGTCAAAAACCTGGGTATTACCATTGACCAAACTCTTTCCTGGAAACCCCATATTGCCCAAATTTCCCGAAGAACAATAAGTACCCTCAAATATTTCCATCGCTCCAGCCATCTCCTTCCACTATCCACCCGTATCCTCCTTGTATCCGCACTTATTTTCCCCCACTTTGACTATTGCTGCTTAGTATATGGTGGCCTCTCGACTGTGCTTGAGGACAGGCTTAAACGAATCATGAACATATTTTTAAGATTTGTCCTCAGTACTCCGAAGAGGTCTCATGTGACCCATTTTTACGGTGAGTTAAAGTGGCTCCTCCCCCCAATCCGCAGACAATATTTCCTAGGATCATACCTTTACCAAATCATTAACTCTCAACACCCTCCATACATCCATAGTCTCCTACAATTTAAATCCTCAGTCCACTCACTTGAAACAAGATCGCGCCATTCCGACCTTTATTTGCCTATCCATAGGACTAAAACATTTGATCGTTCCTTCCTTGTCCGCTCCTCTAATTTCTGGAATTCTCTACCTACTCATATCCGCCATGCTGCTTCCCTCTCCTCATTCAAATCCCAACTTTTCCAATACCTTTTATTATCCCAAAAAGACGCTCAGAAACTGTAACATTTTTATTTCTGAAATCACACTTTGAATGAAGAATAATTTTGTTCATTGTCTATATTTAAATGCTGTTATCTACTAATTAATTTTTAATTCTGTTCAACAAAATACTTTCTAAGAATTGTTTTTATTTTAATTTTATCATTGTATTTATTTTTTGGATATATGTGTGTATATGCGTTTATGATATGCACACATATATTAACCCATAATTGTAATTATTTATTGATTATGTTCCTTCTGTCTTTTGGCCAGACATGTATATTTCCATATACTGTACAAACCTGTTATTCTTAGGGGACCTAGTCCCAGAATAAAATTTTTTTTTCTATTCTATTCTATTCTATTCTATTCTATGATTTAAATTAAATAATATAACTACATTAAATTTTTATCAGTAATAAGTTTGCCCCTATTCGTCACTTTATATTACCTTTTACAACTTTGTGTATCAGGTTATATTTTTTCTAAAATCCTTCTCTTCCCAACAACATATTATACGTCTATATTACCTTTTTTATTATAAAAAAACACAAAAATTGCTTTATATCAATAACTATTAAAAATTGCATAAAAAATATGTTTGCAGTTTTCTCCTTTAGTTAGTTGTTCATCGAATTCGCTTATCCTGCATATTTACCTGTTATTTATCAATGCTAACAAGATGATATGAATAGTATTTTTAAATCTACAAAATAAAAGGTACTTCAGAAGAAGAAAATTTAAAATATTGGCATTTAAGCCATGTCAGACTATTTTAATCATAATGAAACCTACATCAAATTTTACATCGAAATAGTGAGTTTGATCAAAATCGTTACTATTTATATTTTTGAGAAAATCGTAAAATGTTGCAAAATGCATGGCGTAAAGTGACTCTTCTGGTTAGCTGATTTTGGTGAAAAGGTTTCTGTAACATCTAGAGTGTATAGTTGTGTCAACTATGAAATATTAGTTGCTTACGACTTTTCGTTTTTGCGCTAGAGTTAACACACATACAGGCCTTTATGCGGGTTTTGGTTTTAAACTCAGGGGACTCTAAAACGTGTATTTCCATTGTTAACTGAAATTCGGAAATTTTTTCAATCGCAATACTTTCCCTTATTTATTTATATTATATATTCCATGTATAGGTAAGTGAAAGTAAAATAGGTTTTAGATTCCAGTTAGAGTTTTCCAGAGATTTTCTTAATTCCACTTTGGGGAGAAACATAATTTAATAAGACTCAGCCCCACACTAGCTCTTAATCTATTTTATATCAGGGATTTAAATTTCTGGCTCGAGTCCAGTTCAGTTATTTCTGTAATCGATAATCCTTCCCTGGGAAGAAAAGTGTTGGGCTGAGGGTAAAAGCCTTGTGAAAAATGTAAATGGGAGGAGGTAATCGGGAAAGCCTTTTTCCATCCACTCTTGCCTTCATTAGACATTAACCGAGTCTAATCGTTTTCAAATAGCCTGCCACCGCTGCCAAGAAACCGGACACTTACAAGGATGGGGTAGAGGATTACACTCTTGTGTGTGGAACTGGTATCCCTTTTTCCTTCCTTGAATACATCAATGGGACGTAAAATATTCAAGTAAACGATTTAGAGCCTCGGATTACCTTAAAAAAAATAAAAAACGCTTCAAATTATTACACAGTGGTTTATTATTTCCAAATAACTTATATTAGGGTATAACTGTTTATATTGATGTTTAAAGACAATTAAATAATATAAAAAATAAATAAAAATAATTTAAAGGAAAATGGTCAATCACCATTGTTAATTTCTTTTTAAATTTATTTATTGATATTTACAACTGTATTGTATTCTATCTCTCCTTCCACTTGTCCCTCCAACTCTCCTTCTACCTTCAAATCCCGCATAGGGATCACTTGTAGCTGAATGGCTAGCATAACAGCCTCCTATGCCAAAGTTCACGGGTTCAAACCCGCAGGTGGTCCTAGGATTATTTAATGGGAGTAAAAAATCCTTAGTTATGCTGCCCTTCGGAGGGGACGTTAAAAGGTGGTCCCGAGCCTGTGCGATTTCAGGTACTCGTTAAAGATCCCTATCCTAATAAAACCTGGATAGGCAAAATTTAGGACTCCCAATGTAGCATTGTCCGAATAGCCATAGTAGCATAAAGTGACGTTAAATAAATAAACAAACAATCAAATCCCGCATATTTGATCATTTAATGAATATCCAGGCTCAATAGAATTGTTAATAAGCTTTTTTATTTACTTTTTTTTTTTTTTACTCATTTATATATGTCTATTTTATACCAGTCATTATTAACTTGTTTATATTTATTTAATTTACTCTAAGACTCTAAAGCACTCTGTACATTCTGTATATTTTATTCTAAAGGGACACAGTCACAGGATAATAAAGAATTTATTTTTATTTATTGGTTAATACATCTAGTAAATTAGCTGTTAAAAGACATGAAGGGAAACTGCCCATTGTCAGAACTCCAATGGGTAATCTAAACTAGAAGGTCTCAACGCCATCTTCTTTTCAGACGCCTCGGAATGGAAGAGGAAGCTAGGATTGAAAATAGTGGGTTAGAGTGGGAGTGGAGTTTGTCATGGAAGGATTGATACCTGGTCTTTATAGATGAGCTTAACTGCTAATTTTAAAACGATATATCTCTGCTATTTCTCAACCACAGGAGTGCTGCCATTGAGTAGTTCTTCTTCAAGTTTGTTCACGCCATTTAACTTTTGTCACATTTACTTGTTGTACCTTGAAGTACAGTTGTAAATTTCAATAAATGATGTAAAAAATAAAATAAAAAAAAATAAAAATTTCTCAACCCATTGTAATAATTTTTTTTAGTTTTGTAGAAAATGTAATTCTCTATCGAATAGCACTGACAACTTTTTTTTATTTATTTATTTTCAATAATAACTGAGTTAAGGGCGGATATATATAGGTGAAATTTAATTTTTTGTATCTGTTTTATAATTATTAGCGGTGTACCGATTCTCAAATTCTATAGAATTTTGTCTGTATCTTCTACAATAACGGAGTTACAAGCGTATACACAGGGGAGTTTTTTTATTGGCGGATATTATTAACGTCTTGGTGCTAAGATCATCGCTTGATGCACTAGTATTTTTGTACCGAGTTTCGAAAATATCGGTCGCGTAGTTTCGGAGAAAAGCCGAGGACGGCGGACAAACGGATTTTTTTTTTTATTCGTCATTCGGATTCTCACGTATCTTAAATTGTAAGCCCACAAATATTGGGGGGGGGGTTGGTAGATTACAAAGTTTCTTTATTTAAAACAATAAAAAATAGAAAAACAAAACGTTTATCATTACATTAAAACTTAACGGACCATAGTGAAAAACAATTCTTGGAGTAAAAAAAAAAATTGACCTCAAAAAAAAAATACTCTGCTGTTTTCTTCCATGCTGTTGGGTAATCTAATTATGTTATATTCACCCACTTTTTGTTTGTTTGTTTATTCATTTAACGTAACTTTATCCTGCTATGGCTAATCGGACGATGCTACAGTGGGAGTCCTAAATCTTTTATATCCAGTTCTTAGTAGAGTGACCTTGGATAGTGACCTTTAACGAGTACCTGACATCGCACAGGCTCAGGACCACCTTTTCACTCCCATTAAAAAAATCTAGTTCCACTAGCAGGTTTGAACCCGCAACCTTTAGAACAGGAAACTCTTATGCCAGCTACTACGCTAAAGGTGACCCACGCACACCCATTTTTTTTTATCAATCCTTACAAGCAGAAATGGTGAGTTGGTTCTAATCAACAAAATTAGAGAAGAAATTTTGGTTTACAGAGTTTAGTTGAAATCCTGAGGGCCTTTATTAAGATTATCGTAAAAACGAGAGCAAAATTCATGATATTGCTACGGTCAAGACAACGACGGGTGGACCACGCCTGGAGGGGCCTAGATGAGGCTAGAGACTTCTGGACCTGGACAGTCCTCGAAGTGCCTGGAAAGGCCCACCACCCTACCTGCGCCCGGGTCTAGAAGATTCGGCGGTGGTACAAATAGGGGTCCCCTGAGTCTAGGTGGGTCAGTCCTAATCCGGCTCAACAAGCATCTGTGATGTATCAGTGAACAGTGACAGTGATCCGTTTGTGACAGTGTGACAGTGTAGTGAAACTGTGTGTCAGTATTGTGATAACCGGTCGGTGGGAAATTAGAAGACTGTAGTTTATATATAACTTATAGTTGTAAGTTTTAGAATAAATCTAGCATATTGTATAAATTTACGTAAGTAGTTTAATTGTTAGGAATACCTGATTTTATATGTATACTGTTTAGTAGTAAGCTGGTAATTCCATTATTATTGTTAATATAGTGGTTAGTAATCCCTTTGTATTTGTGTTTTCTGTATTAATAAACATCTGTAATTTGTAAACTCGAGTAGTTCATTTCTCACACCCAGTAGCCCGTAACAATTTGGTGTCAGAAGTGGGATCATTGTAAATGGTTATAATTTTGGTTTTCTTGTTTTTGTAATTATTGGGCTACTGTGTGGAAAATGACTTCTCAGAGTGTTAGACTGAATGATTTAAAAGTTGCAGACTTAAGACGGGAGTTAGAAGAACGAGATCTGGATACTTTCGGAACGAAATCAGTACTGCAACAACGCTTGCGCCAATTTTTTGTTGATTCAGGGGAAAATCCAGACGAGATTACGTTTGAAAATGATTTCAGTAAGTTGTCTGCAACTTTTAAAACTGAGTTAAGTACTGTTAAAAATACATTGGAGGCTAAGTTAGGCAATTTAGAAACTAAGTTAATGGAAAGTGTAGATAATAAGTTAGCTGATGTAGAATCTAGATTAGGAGAAAAAGTCGATTCAGTAGAAAATGAACTTAGGGTAAGAATAGAAGCTCTAGAAGAACGTATGAACAACCCAACGACAATCGACACCGACCAACCCTCTGAGAGAAGCCCTCACAACACCATTCCCTCCGCCAATGCTGGGATGCCACCAACGCACAACACCATCCCATTGTTCGACGGGAAGACACCGTGGGAGGACTACATGACTCTCTTCGAGACAGCGGCTTCGATCCACGGGTGGTCAAAGGAGACGCAAGCATCAGCGTTGTGCCTAGCCTTGCGTGGAGACGCCTTAGGAGTGCTACAGGGGATGCCCATGTCGGAGCGGTGCAACTACGGGGAGCTGATAAGAAGACTGGAGATGCGCTTCGGCCATCGCCACATGGACCAACTATACCGTTCTCAGTTAAAGAACAGGGTCCAGAAGACCAACGAGACGCTGCAGGAATTTGAAGCAGATATCGCCCGGCTAGTGAGGAATGCCTACCCAACGGTCACCGACGACGTCTACGAGAGCTTGGCTATCGACAAATTCCTGGATGGACTTCGAGACCCGGAAACCCAACAGGCAGTGAAACTCGCACGCCCTAAAACTTTGGGCGATGCATTGTCGCAGGCCATGGAATTCGAGGCTGTCAGGCAGTCAGTCAGTGGACATGCACGGGTTCGAGCGGCAGAAGCGGAGCCTAACGCGGCCCCCACCATCGAGGACATAGTAGCAAAGGTCTTGGAAGCCCTCAGGCCCCGCAAAAAGGAGATACGCTGTTGGAGCTGCGGTCAACTTGGACACCCCAGAAGCAAGTGTCCTACCAGGAAGCCGGAAAAGCCAGCAACAGTGTTGCGGACTACGGTCGTTACCGACGGTTGGCAGGACACACAACTGGCAAAGGAACAGGACGAGGACCCGGACTTGAAACAAATAAGGGAATGGAAGCTATCAGGCCAAAGGAGACCAAGCTGGCAGGATGTTGCTCCAATGTCGAAAAATATAAAAACCTATTGGGCTCAATGGAAGTCCATTCTACTGGACAAAGGTCTGCTGAAACGAGCATTGGAGAACACAGAGGGAGATCAGCGGAGACTACAGCTCATCGTACCAAAGATTAAAGTGCCCGAAGTACTGAGGGAATTACATGATGGAGCATCTGGTGGCCACCTTGGAGTTCACCGGACATTAGAAAAGGTTCGTGAACGCTTTTACTGGGCAAACCTCAAGGACGATGTGTTAGATTGGTGCCGGCGGTGTGCAACTTGTGCCGCCTCTAATGGACCGATAAGGAAAAAGAAGGCACCTATGAAGAAATACAACGTAGGAGCACCATTCGAGAGAATAGCGGTAGACATCGCTGGCCCTTTTCCTGTGACAGATAATGGCAACCGATACATTCTCGTGGCCATGGATTATTTTTCAAAGTGGGTGGAAGCTTACGCCCTTCCGAATCAGGAGGCCGCCACGGTTGCAGATGTTCTCGTGAAGCAGCTCGTCAGTCGGTTTGGGGTGCCCATGGAACTTCATGCTGACCAAGGAAGAAACTTTGAGTCGGCAGTCTTCACCAGGATGTGCGAGGCTCTAGGAATACGGAAGACCAGAACGACGCCTCTTCACCCTCAGTCCGACGGCATGGTAGAGCGCATGAACAGGACGATGGGTCGATATTTGGCCAAGGTAGTTTCCGACCATCAGCGAGACTGGGACCAATATCTTCATCTGTTCCTGCTAGCCTATCGTAGTTCAGTTAATGAAACGACAGGGCAGACCCCCGCCAATGTCGTGTTCGGCAGGGAACTACGCTTGCCTTGCGATCTGAAATTCGGTTTCAAGCCTGATGAGGAGGTCGCCGGAGAAGACTACGTCACGAACCTACGGAAGCGAATGAACACTATTCACGAGAAGGTTCGCACAAACATCCAGGGAGCAAGTGACAGAATGAAGGAGCGTTACGACATCAAGGCAGAGAAAGGTGGCTTCCAACCTGGGGACTTGGTCTGGCTACACGATCCTCGAAGAAGGCAAGGCTACTCACCGAAACTTCAAAACTCCTGGGACGGACCGTATGAAGTCATCAAGAGGATCAATGATGTCATCTATAGGATCAGGAAGCAGCCCAAAGGAAAACCCAAGGTAGTCCATTTCAACCGATTGGCTCCATACAAGGGAAACCATGGCCCTACAGAGGAACAGCAAGTGAGGAACCTCACCGACAAGGACCTAACTCCCCATCCTAAGGCACCAGACTCCCGTAGGGTAACGCAGACAGTTTACAGAGACATATTCTCGTTACCGGTAGACTATGCTCTAGCACATTGTGTCGCCGAACATCTGAGGGATTCCCGGGGGATTGCGACGGTCTTCAGGAAGAAGTTCGCTGGAATTGAAGAGCTGGAACGCCAGGGACCAAGAGTTGGGAAGACT
This sequence comes from Piezodorus guildinii, assembly GCA_023052935.1. Lineage (NCBI taxonomy): Eukaryota > Metazoa > Arthropoda > Insecta > Hemiptera > Pentatomidae > Piezodorus > Piezodorus guildinii. The sequence goes on from CM041295.1 coordinate 52,782,372, forward strand.
CTCCATCAAGAGCATGAAGGCCGGCACCTGTTTTACTTGGTTACCAAGAGTTCATCAGAGCAGAAGCCGACATACGACACACTGCGCCGGAGTCTTGACGACCTGCGGAGAAAGCTTCTGGAACTGCGTGTCACCAAGCTCGCCATCCCGAAGTTGGGTTGTGGATACGATGGCCTGGAGTGGAGGATTGTCAGGAACATTGTAGAAGAGACGTTCGCCAACTCTGGAGTCATCATAACGGTATGCACGTTCAACCCCTGGAAAGACAAAACACCTACATCGGAGGAAGATCAGCATCGCTCAGCTTCTGCAATCTGTGCTCTGGGGCAGAGCACGTCTAAGGAGGGGGTAGTGCTACGGTCAAGACAACGACGGGTGGACCACGCCTGGAGGGGCCTAGATGAGGCTAGAGACTTCTGGACCTGGACAGTCCTCGAAGTGCCTGGAAAGGCCCACCACCCTACCTGCGCCCGGGTCTAGAAGATTCGGCGGTGGTACAAATAGGGGTCCCCTGAGTCTAGGTGGGTCAGTCCTAATCCGGCTCAACAAGCATCAGTGATGTATCAGTGAACAGTGACAGTGATCCGTTCGTGACAGTGTGACAGTGTAGTGAAACTGTGTGTCAGTATTGTGATAACCGGTCGGTGGGAAATTAGAAGACTGTAGTTTATATATAACTTATAGTTGTAAGTTTTAGAATAAATCTAGCATATTGTATAAATTTACGTAAGTAGTTTAATTGTTAGGAATACCTGATTTTATATGTATACTGTTTAGTAGTAAGCTGGTAATTCCATTATTATTGTTAATATAGTGGTTAGTAATCCCTTTGTATTTGTGTTTTCTGTATTAATAAACATCTGTAATTTGTAAACTCGAGTAGTTCATTTCTCACACCCAGTAGCCCGTAACAATATAAAGTGGTTCTTATGGTTCGTCGAAAAAATTTGGTGAAAAAGTATAAAAAAAAAAAAAAAAAAAAAGGCATATAATTTTATTAAATATCAAATTAAAGTTCTGTACGACTTTCTGTTTTCGAGCTGTACTTACCAAATATACACGGAATAATTTGCGGTTCTTTGAATTAGGGGGACTCTAAAACGTTTATTTCCTTTGAAAACTCTAATTCGAAAATTTAGTTTGTTTAACGCGGGTAAGCAGTCTGTCAGAATGCCCTTGGTATCTGGTCTGTTCAACAGGAGTAAATGGCATATTGCAGGATATAGTGGGATAGTATTGTTTTATTTTTTATTTAAATCATCCACCAACAGGCTTAGGCCAAATTACAGGTGGTAAATCATACAAAAAAATTAAATACAAACCAGCTTAATTTATATAATGAAACCAAAAAAAAAAAAATAAAATAAAAAAAATAAAATAAATAAATATATATATATATATATATATATATATATATATATATATATATATATATATATATATATATATATATAACTTATATATATAATCTCATAATCTAACTAAAAAAGAAATAAAACGTTAAACAACTCATCATAAATATACTCCTATAAAATTAATTATATCAAGATAAGATAAACAACAAAAGATAGAAACAAAAAGAAAGATAGAGAAGTAAATAAAAAAAAAAAAAAAAAAAAAACAACGATAAAAATGAAATTAAAAAATAAACAAAAATCAGCCCCTGAGTCTGATCATTAATCATCTGAGATCTGAGTCATTTCAATTTAAAGATAAGAATAAGAAAAAAAAACATTTAAAAAAATGTACACAATGTCGCAATTATATTTTTATATACATATCCACATAGATGTCACTCATACTAGATAAAATCAAATCAGTATATTATTATTTTATTTTATTATATTTACGTTATCAAGGAATTTAGATCTTATTGAAAATATATAATTATTAAATGACTAAAAAATGGTTGCCAAAGATTTGTCCTTTTTAAGTAAACGAAAAACTAAAATCAAGCTCAGCTATGTTCCCTAATGTTCCCTAAAGAGTCTTAAAGTCTTGCAACATACTGAGTTGGGCTCCTACAGCAGGATTTATTTAGTGTAAAATAAAAATCGCCTATCTGCCTAATATTAACCCTAGTATTAAGATGATTATGGCAACCCATGTTGAGTTGCCATGATCTCGACAATAAGTTTATTGTTAACGTTAAAAAATAATAATCTTATTTTTTTTAATACGGCATTTTTAATTTTGCTAAAAAAAAAATTAGCTGGTTGTGGCTCGATAGGTTTAAAAATAAGGCACTCAAATTTAACGATATATTTGTGTAAGGAAATTTGTGTGTGTGTGTGTTTGTTCGCTATTGTGTTGTGAGTAGATGAAACTTTATGAGAAATAATCTGTTGTTTTGAGTCATATTATGCAAGAGCTAATATTCTTAATGATGTTATTTATAAATGTTAATTAAATCTTGTGTTGAAATCATTTATCGGCATTTTAGTCCAGATTATAGGTAATTTCTGTAATTTCTATATCTGGATAATGTATAATTAAATTTCTCATTAAATAATTCCAGAGATAAGAACGGTATGTAATATATCACGAAGCACATATCGAATTAATTCACAACCTTCAAATAATATCCATGAAGGGATAATTATAAATAAATTTCAATAAATGCTATTTATCAACTCATCCTTTAAGTTATTTTACCATAATTATTAAATCAAAATTTGTTAAGTGCACTCACACACACAAATTATAAATATTTGATTCTATTAATTATACCTAACAAACTACAGACGCACACACAATAAATGGAATTAAATTATGATATAAATTAAAATTAATAATGACCTCTTTCTAAAAAAAACAAAAAAAAAAAAACAGCAGAACTAATGACAAAATAATCGATGGAATACAAAAACTAGAAAATTATAATAATATAAATAATAATTTTAACAGACTTTTACAAAAAAAAAAAATAATAAAAATAAATAAATAATAATAAAATAGTAACAGATAAAAGTAATATAATTAAAAGAGGTGATGATTTTTTTTTTTATTTCTACAACTGTATAAAAAAAAAAAAAAAAAAAAATACATCAAGTAAATGTCATAGTTTACTTCACAAATGAAATAAAAAGAAGGTTGAATACTTATAATTTACCACTTATTAAATTGGTCATATAGACTGCAATAAACTAAATAACTATTTATCCAACATGGAATATCCTACTGTGCCAAATGATGAATGTGATTTACAAAATAAATTGTTCAGATTGTGAAAAGATATACATAACAGCTTTCAAGAAAAAAAAAACCACAACCAAAATTAATGAACTTTAAAATAAGCTAAGTATAAAAATTACAGCATTGGCAGAAATCATCATAAAATTTGATTTTAATAAACCTAAAAATACTTAGTTGCTATACTGCAACAAAATACTACTTTGTATGTTGACTGCAATACCTTGTAATTAATTTTTGTCAATGTATTTATTTTGAAAAAGACACTGCACCCATATAAAAAAACAAATAATCAACTTCTTGATGTAGGTTAGGTCACTTTATTTTCCTGGGCCATCAAATGCTAGGCCATTATGCCCTCTTGATATAGGACAACAATAGCATTAATAGATACATATATGAAATCATTAATTTTTAAACAAATTCTAGAAATTAAAGTTATCATTACGCAGATATTACTAACAAATATTACAGAACAATATGGGTGGTCTTTACTTATATATATAGTAGGCCAAAGCGTCGATGGGAGGATTGCGTTGAGGCTGATCTCGAGGATCTCGCTTGACCGGTGACCATTGGACGAGTCTGTGCAGGCGGAGTTTGGTGGTATCGGAATCGAACCTTCGGGTTCGGTAAGCCCTATATATATATATATAAAAATGATAATCGAATGCTATTGATAATTCCAAAATTATAAATTAGGTATCGATTCAAAGCAGTTATAGTTACAGCAATGAAAACAAACAAATCTACATTCTCGATTACCAATGATGTTAAGAAAAAATAAATTTCACAGTAATTAAACTGTACGATTCTGGGTAAATTTATAGTGTTTAATTAGTTTAAAATGCTTTGATGAAATTATTTTTCATCGATTTATTCATTGCTAATTACACGAATTGATTGATCTTCCATTAAAAGTACGTAAATAAGTTAAAAGACAAAAGAATTATCGAAGATAAGTGGATAAAGTGTAAGAATTCTAAAAAAAGAACGACGGACTGGAAGGATGGGCCTTTACACGGCAACTATAATTGCAAACCGTCGGGTTTTTTTTTTCTGTCCCGGCCAGGTCGCAGAACCGTCCTTTCAACACGACGGTTTTGGCTCTCAGATGATCGTTCTTGTCATCGGCTTTGAACGAAAAGTCGGACCGTTTTTTTTTAACGATCGTGTCAAGGGACCTTAAGGGTATTCTTTTCTGAAGGTTTATAAGGAAAATAATCTGAAATTTAGCTTTTATTTAAACGGGAAAAATAAATTTTGTGTAGCAAGTCATCAAAAAATTATTTGTGAAATATACGTAGTAACATAGACGTATAATATACCATTTGAAAGCGCAAGCATTTAGAAAAGTTAATATGCAATACAAGAAATCGTACGAGTTAATATAAAGTTGTAAGCTCTTAAACTTATGAACATATGTTATTGGGAAAGAGGGAGGTTATAATACTTAAAATGTGGCCTCCTTTGTACAGGATCGTACATGTTATATTCTTCCAATCAGTACGCAAGATTTTAGAAACAATATTTACTAACGTATTGTAACTATGCAGTTAACATAATTGGTATTTTTTTTTAAATCTATAGACTAACATTGTTATTAATTTTTTCAAATGTAATACTATTTCATGAAAACAAATGTTTCACTGTAAACTGATGGGGGTTCCTCTGGAAACTAAATTAAACCTTTAAAATATATTTTAAATAGTTTATTCGAAGTATTAAATAGTTATAAACCTAATAGAATAGGAACCTTAGTTATTTCTATATTTTTGAATACGTACATAGCATTAAGTTTTCTTTATATGGAAAAATTATATTTTCCGTTATAAGTGCTTCACTTTAAAATAACAAACAAATAAACTTAATCAATTTTGATTAATGTTTATAATTTCTGCCGGTGATTAAATATAGTAATGAATAGACGTTTTTAAAACATAGTTTTTTGCTAATTGCACTTTTCGTTAAGATTAACTAAAACTTCTAAAGCGATAAACTCTAAAGACAAACATGTTTTTAAACATAAATGACATCTCATTCAAATTGCACGATTAGTAACTAATATAATATAAACATATATAATAGCAAATACATGACGGGATCCCCAGTAGCATATTGGTTAGCATAACAGCCTTCTATGCCAAAGGTCTCGGGTTCAAACCCGCAGGTAGTTCTAGGATTTTTTAATGGGAGTAAAAAATCCTTTGTTATGCCGTCCTTCGGAGAGGACGTAAAAAGGTAGTCCCGAGCTAGTTAAATATCCCTATTCTAATTAAACCTGGATAGGCAAAATTCAGGACTCCTACTGTAGCATCGTCTGAGTAGCCACAGTTGCATAAAGTGACGTTAAATAAAAAAGCAACAAATATATGATTATATAAATATATATTTAGCTACTAGCCCTAATCCAGTAGGGCCATTGAATGTGAATGAAGTTTACATCCTTCTCTTTTTACTATTTATTCTTTGAAGGTTTTAATCTTTAATTAAAATTATTAATGAATCCATGATAATGGAAGATTGTTTTTTAACTTTTTTTTTTTTTTTTACTTATTTATTTAAATCAAAATAAAAGCCCGTGTGCTGGCAAGGAGTTCACCTGCGGCATTTCAATAAAAGTACAATAACAAACAGTAACACAGTACACAGTAAGATACAATACAATACTTAAATAATATAACACAATTTTTTACAAAGAAACAGTAACACTCCACACAATGAGAAACAATATATCGTATAATACTTAAAGACTACAAAAATACAATCACAAAGAAACAGTAACACACAGTATACAGTATGAAGCAGTAATTGACTAAGCTAAAAATCTATAAGGAATACATATAGATATATACAAGATATAAAATTAAAGCATGCAAATAAAAAATTGAAATATATAATACCTAATTAATAAAAAAGAAAAACAATGATATAAAACAGTACACAGTAATAAACAGTAATTGACTAAACCAAAACCAATAAAGAATACAAATTCATATATACAAGATATAAAATTAAGGCAAGTAAATACAAGATTGAATCACATAATAAGCAATTATAAAGAAACATAACATAGTACACAATAAGAAACAGTAATTGACAAAGTCAAAAAGCAATAAAGAATACATATACTTGTATACAGGATAAATATCAGAACGAGTGACACAGGATGGCATTGAGGACATGTCTACAGCTATAAATAATTTGAATTCAATAATCCAGAAATTTTTTCTTCACTGAAGGATTTTCCCCATATTTTAACATTGTAGTAATAATTTGAATACTTTGGAGGATTTGTGTGAGGCAGTTGAAAATTTGGAGGAATATTATTGTAAACAGTAGCAATGGAATAACAAGTCTGGTGTGCATGTATGTTTTGTTCTTAGCACTACTAAGCTATAATAATTTTTCAGTCTTGTACCAAAACGGTGGTCAATCTTCCCGACTAGCTCATCCCGTCTAAAATACAGCTCCCTCATAATTGAGACCACGTATAATAATTTCTTTGCACACATTACATATTAAAAGGTCCGAGAATATATTAATTGATGGGGGTCTTTAATTCATACACAAAATTACATCAATAATCTTTCTCTGTACAATCTCAAACTGAGGTGTGCAGCAAAAGAATTCCCCAACAATATTGGATCAGCGACTGCGTATATGAGAAGTAAATTAATCTTAATTTATTGATCGATAAAATACCTCTCAACTAATGTAATGCATAAAAATATATCCTTATGTTCGAGGTTCGAACGCCCTACTCACATATTTTAGTTTACAAAATACCACTAACAGTCATGGATTCCTCCGAGGTCGCCCATTATCCGGAAGTAAACTAGTCCCCCGTTCGGGTCTCCGGGTGGGGACTGCTCCAGAGGAATCATGGCGAAAGATGAAAATTAGAGATCTAAAAATAGGGAAGTGGAAATTAAGAAGTTTAAATACAGCAGGTGGTTTAAAGTCGGTCGCGGAGCAGTGACATTAGATATCTGCGCATTCCATCTTAATCGGTAATCAAGAACAATTGCATGATGTCGAACTAGATGAACTTTCCTAAGAACAGGGCAATTACAAAGAGAGCTGCAAGCACTTGGCATTTGGATTTTCAGCTCACACTTTGAGCCATCATGATATATAGAAAAGGGGATTGATTTAGTTTTTTTTGGATTTATTGTAAGTATATTGCTATGGAACCAGTTAGTAATCGATTGTAAATGAGAATTCGCCAGCTCATGGCGCTTAATTAGTAATTTCATCTAAAATTGTTATTAGTTAAATATCGTACAATGTAAAAAAGGGGTAATTGAAATCATTTTTTGTGTATTAGTTTTCTTCAGTATTGTAATAGAATAAATGTTTTTTGATTTTATTTAGTCTTAATTATGGGGAAGAGGTACTGAGTAAACGAAGATCGATGAAGGAAATAAAGATTGAAAAAAAAAATATCCAATTAATCCTCTAAGGAGAAAATAAAAAATATATCAAAATTCGCAACATTATATAATTTATTTATAAAAGTTATTAATTATTGTAGTTGACGTCTAAACAATCAAGGCCTTTGGTATCCCATTTCTCGGCGGTAAACTCCTTTGTAAATTCGCCTCAACGTTAATTTGATATGCCTGATGTTTCTGACTTGAAACTTATACCTTTCGTCAACGCCTAACCTCAAAAAACCTTTTTCGTGTTATCATATTGTTAATATTGATCGATGCAGGTATCAAAATAAAATAGTTATACGTTGAATTAATTGAATTTTTTTTTTAAGTTTCTACTTTTTTTTTTCTCATTATGAAATGCGCCAACATTTATAACAGCTGATAAGTCGAAGAGGAAATGAAGGAATAATTATAGTAATGAACTTAGTATTTTTTTTATAGAAATTTACAATAGCACTTTCATTAGAGTTGAAATTTTGTTAAACTATCCAATCTAAATAATTGGGTATAATTTTTAATTGAAAACTCATATATTTAATGTAATGTTGTCTAGCTTTTATCGGGGATTGACTTGCGAATATTCATTTCATTTTAATTTGCTTTGTTGGGTCAATTTTCCTCACACATTTGAATTTCTTTAGAAATAAAATAGTTGTTAAGCAGTAATGAAACACTTTTATTAATTTCACTTACATATATATGAAATATATAACAAAATAAAGTGTTGCGATTGAGAAAATCTCCGATTCGAGTACGGATATTGATATTTCACCGGAAATATTGAGTCTAAATGAACATGTCGCGCTAAAAGGTCTGTGTGTGGGGTAAGTCTAGCACGAAAAAGAAAAGTCGTACGAAATTGAAATTTCATATTTTAGAAGCGCATATCCCTAAGATGTTACAGCAACTGTTTTATCAAATTGGCGGACCATATGAGCCGCTTTGACGGATGGAGAAAAAAAAAAAATGATAAAATACAATTTTAGATATTTATTTGTATGTCTATCTTCCAGTGGCGCGACAGGCCAAGTAGGGGACTCCTGGGAGTTTAACACTCACGTTTCACGATGCAATTTTTAGTTTAGAGTCATCACTCTCTACCCCCAATTTTGTGAGTGTCCACCATTTGGCTGACATCCTAATAAAAGCCCCGCCGGGACTGGGATTCGAACTCACAACCATTTGCATATCTATATTTATTGTTAACCGAAAATTTGGTTTGATCAACTGTGATATAAAAATTTAATAATCGTAACCAGAAGAGCCATTGATAAAAAACTGATAATATACAAGTTGAGCGAATTTGATAACCAACTGAAAGAGAAAGTGCAAACATATTTTTAATGTTACTTTTTTTTTGGAAGATAAAAGTCATAATATATATGGATGATATATCGTTGGAAAGCCAAAAAAAAAAAAAAATAAATAATAAAAAAAATATATATTGTCTTATATACAAAGTTGTAAAATGTAATGGAGAGTGATAAAATTAAATGATTATTTAGATAATAATATAATAGATTATTTAATAAAACACATGTTTCTATCGAAAATCAATTTAATTAATTCTTTAAACTTATTTTATCTCTAACGGTATTCAAAATCGTTAAAGTGATTTTAATAACGGAAGTAAGTGAAAGTAGTGTGTTGCGCCAATCAGATTTTTTTTTGTCGGAAAGAAAAATTCTGAGAAAGATTCTTGGACCAATGAGGAACCAATAAACTTCGATATAGACGAATAGCAGTAAGCTATAAATGTGAAATAATGAATGATATATGTAAAAGTGTTTTTAAAAAGTTTTGAGAATGGAGAAAGAACCCTGAAACGTTGAAAAACGATCTGAAAAATTATGAAAGAAAATAAATATATAACAAAGAGAAGTTAAGGTGTGTTTATTTAAGATTAAAACACATGTTTTTATCGAAAATCAATTTAATTAATTCTTTAAACTTATTTTATCTCTAACGGTATTCAAAATTCTTATATATTTTAACAACGAAGGTAAGTGAAAGTAGTATGTTACGCCAATCAGATTTTTTTTTTCCGGAAAGAAAATTCTGAGAAAGATTCTTGCTCCAATGAGGAAAAACGGTGATACAGGAGACGACATAACATCGAACTTTTCCAGCGTATGGAGAGGATAACAGAAACCATTCGGAAAAGGAGGATTTATTTTTATACGCATGTCCTCACAGAGAAAGATCCACATGATCTTTTCCTACTTCCTTAACCAGAACACTAAGCTACCCTGGATCATCGAAGTTTAAAAAGACCTTTAATGTAACATTATAATAACCAGTACGTAGAACTTCATCATTCTAACCAAAGAATTTATCACATGTGATGTCTTAATATTCCCAGTAAAATATTAATGAAGAACATAACTTCGACATCAAAACGAACGTTTTTCGAGATTCTGTTTCACACACGCTTCATCTATTTGAAAAATGTTCGCTCTAAGTGAAAAATCGGAACCTGTTAGCAAATTTCCTTATATCATCCGACACCTGAAAACCGTTGGCCCTACAATATGGAGTATATTTTTCTTTTTTCTGACAAACGACATCAGAAACGACCAGCCATGCTTCAAATTCGCCAGGTGAATGATGTGGGTCAATAGATCTCTTGTGGACCAGGCACACGGGAGAAGTTTAGGCTCAACAACAGTTTCGTTTTACCTGATATCTTACTGAGAGATTTATTGAGCCTTGTGGAGGAATAAATGAAAAATATAAATTTATTTTAACTATGATTTTTCTTAATTAATTGAGTTTTGATAGATAAATACATAGACAGATAGATAACTGTTTTTTATTTCTTTAAGCATATTACAACTACAAAACAAATATTACAAATATAAAAAACATTTGTAGTACAATGGTCTTTTAGGCCGTCAGCCCGGAGCCGATCTGTAAAGTTTTACAAATTATATAATAGTCAAATAGGTCACTCACTGATTCTATTAAACTTTTAACTGTATTAATTTATAAATAAAACAACATTAAAAATATAACAATAATCAATCAATATTACACATTAGAAAGTTTGTTTTTTTAAATTATAATTAAATTCTTGAATAAGTCTATATCTATAAGGCCATGCTATGTTACAAAAATTGTATACAGACAACCAGTTTTCACCATTGAGACATTTTATCACATCATCAACTTTTAGAGAACTCTTTTCCAAAACAATTCTTTCTAATTTCAGACAAAAACGGACTTGCAGCCAGGAAACGAAATGTATTTTCTGTTTCTTTTTTATTGTACAAAGAACACATCACAATACTAATTAAATAAAATCTGTTATTGTCAAGATAAAGAAGTTCACATCTAACTTTGAATATCAATTTAACCCCATTAAAGTTTATTTTATTATCATCAAGGTAATTTATTCCATAATCATAATTTAAGTTTTTATACAGATAGATTTTTTCCGAAACTGAAGCCTTTTGTACATATTTTAATCTGTAAATTTCAGTCAACGATTCTCTAAATTCCTGTAGGATTAAATCACATATTTAATAAAAAAAAAAAAAAAAAAGAAAATTAATTGGGTTTGAATGAAAAGTAAAGCCTAAAGTGAGCCATGTCGGATTTCAGTCAGAAATTCAGAAATTAATTTCTTATTGAGGCATTCCTTATTAAAACTCATTTTGCAAATTTATCAATTACATGTAATTATTATTTTTATCTTGAAACTATTAGACTTTTCTTAAAACGACTTAGAATATAAAGCTGAAAAAATAAATAAAATTTTCATAAACGTAGGTTAGAAAATAAATTGGAGAAAATTACATAAGTATTTACAAAAGATAATAACCATAATATATATGTATAATATAATGTTGGAATGCTAAAAATTTTAGAAAAAATTAATAAGTTGTAAAATGTAATGCAGAGTGATGAAAAGTTGATAAAAATAACTAATTATTTTAGATAGTAATATAATAGATTATTTAATAAAACACATGTTTCTGTCGAAAATCAATTTAATTAAGTCTTTAAACTTATTTCATCTCATACGGTATTTAAAAATTATTAAATTGATTTGGATAGGATGATTAGAGAGGGTCGTCTACTGTGCTCCGGGTCCTGGTTCGAATCCTGGCTTTGGTGGAATGTTATTTATTCTGTTATTTCGGCGGGGGTGAGGAGGGGGGATTCCTGGGTATGGAGACCCTCCTGGGGCAAACCCAGCCTTAATCAAGTGGGTCCCCAAATATGGATAAAAAACCTGGCAGCTGAGCGTGATCTCGGCCGAATCACCTTACTGCTCGGCCGTTGGCCTAGATACAGTACGAATCTCCTCTACATGTACTGAGCCCGAAACTCTTCACGGGTTGTAGTGGCACAGTTTTTTTTTTTTTTCTTATTCCTTATACAAAAAATATGCTGGTTAAGATAGAAGAAGTATTCATTTAATTTTTTTTGTCTAGACTATTAGCACTTGTTTATAGCGACTAAGAATATTACGCTGAAAAAAAATACATTTTTTATAAATGTATACTAGAAAATAATTTCTACAGATGAACAATAAATAAACAAATATTCGAGAGAACTTTAATAGATAACAGTCAATACTTTATTCACTGAAATATTTTTTAAATCTATTTATTGCTAAAAAGTTGTAGGTATTTCTAAACTAAAACTGGCTAAATATGCTTTTAATTTGTTTTACCAGTGGTTGTTTATTGGGGGGAGGATGTAACGTTTTCCAATTTTCTTTCCATCTGGTTTGTTAAGTCGGAAACAAAAAATTTTAAACCATATGCTTATAGGCGATTGTCATTTGAAGTTATTAAAAAAAACTACAAAATATGATTTTAATTTTTTATATCAGTGGCTATTTATAAGGGGTGTGACGTTTTCATATTTTCTTCTCACATAGTTCCGCTTCTGTCAAAGTCAGAAACAGCAATTTTTATAGCATATTTCACGCTTATTGGCGATCATCAGTTGTAGGTATTTCTAAAAGAAAACTACAAAATATGCATTTTTAATTTCTTTTATTAGAGAAATTAGACCCCGAGAGAACAGTGTATTTTTGTTAAAACTTTTTTTACTTTCAATTGCCTATATATAATGATCTTTTATTAAAAATGATTCAAGGAAAAATATACAGGTGATTTACTAAAAACAAATCTAGTGTAACACAATAATATTTAATTAAACTAAGATAAAACAAGTTGTGCTGTTATGTCTGTGGCACATGATCAGTGTCTGAAATGTAATACAAAGCCTGAGGGAATGCCTTGTTGCAGTAGTTCTGTTGTTCCTTATAGAGTGTTGTAATCTTCCACTTACAATAGTTAAAAGAGGGCATGGGTGTTAGGGTAGCGATGATTCTCTTATCTTACAGTTTTTCAAATGTTTTGTAGTGTTCAAATCCACAAAATATAAGTAGCATTTGAACAGAAACATAAGAGCATTGTGTGTGAAAACGAAAAGTCCTATGAAACTGAAATTTCATATTTAAAATTACTATACGCCGGAGATGTTACAAAAAAATTTTCATCAAAATCAGCTGACCAGAAGAGCCACTTTATACCATGCATTTAGCACCTTTTTACGGTTTCCTCATAAACGGCTTTAACGATTTTGATTAAACTCGCTATATTGATGTAAAATTTAATGGGCTTTTATGTAATGTAGGTTTCATTCTGAATGGAATAGCCTGATATGGATTAAATGCCGATATTTTAAATTTTCTTCCTCTAAACTACCTTTAATTTTGTATATTCGAAAATATTAACCATATCAACTTAATAACATTGATAGACATCTTAATGTAAAAGTTCGACGAATTTGATGGCCAACTAAAGGATAAAAGAGCAAAACTATCTTTTTAATGTAATTTTTTGTTTTTTAATAATAAGAACAGTAATATAAACGTATAATATACCGTTGGAAAGAGAAAGATTTTAGAAATAATATTATTTGACACCCATAGTTGTAAAAGGTAATATAAAATGACGAATAGGGAACAAACATATTACTGATTTACAATACATAGTTATATTATTTAATCTAAATCCTACGTTTCTAACGTGAATGAATACACGTTTTATTAAAATCACCATAAAATATTTTTCAAATTGAAGTATATTTAATAATTTTTAAATTGATTTTAACAGCCGAGGTAATTTAAATTCGTGTTGCCCGCACCAGATTTTTATTCTTACTTTTTAAATAGTATGTAATTATACAGTTTATATTTTGTCTTGTCTGCTACTTCAACAGCAAACGCTCAGACCTTCCACATTACTACTAAACGCTCATCTACATTTTACAGCCACTAAATTTTATTCTACAGTACTTGAAGGTATAATCTGTACAAGCTTCATAAATTTGTATTCAGTCCCTTTGGTGATATCACGCTATTAATATTGCTAAACTCGAGTAATCATTGGAAAATGTTGAAAAACTGTCCAGACGAGTTCGAATGGATTGACCCATATATGTTTTCACTCAGTACTGTAAAACTTTTATCAGGAAAGTTTTTCATTCAATAAGAGAGTTGAGTGAATAAATCCGCCGGGGAAGTTAGTAGAATAAATAACAATCTCTCATCGATGACGACGTTAATAACATTTATTTTTCATTACAGCTTGACACTGTCCCCCTGGATGTGAGGCCGGAGCTGTGAGTTGGAATCGCCCATCATCCCCAAGCGCCCTGGGGGAAGTGGGGGTGTAACCCTCCCTCCACCTCATTGGACAGCCAGGTGTCGTTTATCACCTGCCGATTTACGACCCCAAGCTCCACTAAATCCAGAGTATTGCTGTTGGGGAAATGGAAAAATGTGACATAAATTAAATGCCACCGTTTTTATCAACTCCCGCCCGAACGGTCCTTATCGCCAAACGCCCAGGCAAATTATCGTATCCATTCGATTAACAGCTAGAGGTGTTACCTTATAATAGAGTCAATCGCTAGAACTAGTCTTTCGGCAATGCATTTAACAATAACAACTCAATTAGGTTATTATTTCCTATACTAAATGTTTTACTTCTTATACTTGGAGTTTGGTGGTATCGGCATCGAACCTTCGGGTTCGCTAAGCCTATTATTATTATTTACTTCTTATATAGTACTATGCAAGTATTCGTCCAGATTTTTTATTATAATGATTTTTAACCATTTTTTTCTACCATTTTCTGATTTGTGAAGGGAAAAATTTTTTTACTACACATTACCTAAGTTGCATAGAAAGTTATTAAAACAATTCACGAAATTTACATGAACTGAAACATTTAGAGGGAGCCCGTGGCTGAGTCGCTAGCGCGCTAGTCTCTCATGCTGGAGGTTGTAAGTTTGAATTCCAGTACCGGCGAGGATTTATAAGGATGTAATTAAATTGGGATTCACTCACAGCCTCTCCCTCGGGTATGTGAGACCTGTCAGTCAAATGGTGGCAATTCACAAAATTGGGCGTAGGGAGTGATGACCCTACAGTGTAGGGCCTACACTACCAAAATGCATAATTTTCTTTTTTTTTTGTTTAGTCTTAACATTTCACTTATTTATTTATTTAACGGCTCGACAGGCGCCTGAAGCTGCCCTTGACCCTCTCAACTGCTCTTTCTTAATCGTTTCGGCCTGCAGCATGTCTGCTGGATACTCCTACCATCCTCAAGTCCTCAGCCACTTAATTCTTCCACCTTCCCTTCGGTATTCCACATGGTCTGACTCCATCCGGGGTCCCATAATATAATTTCCTTGAGGCTCTACCTTCATCCATCCAGATAACGTGTCCCACCCCTTTTAAGCGCTGAATTCACACAAAATGAGAAACTCGGAGATTGTTGAAAAGGTCGTAGATCTCTTTGTTCTTTCTTAAGCGATAGGTGCCATTCTCTCTAACTGGCCCTATGACACGCCTCAACACTTTTCTTTCAAATCTGTCGATCTTGTCAGCCAAGCTTTGCGTAAGGTCGGATGATTGTTTTGTATATAATCATTTTAGTACCCATACTTAAAAGCTTACTTTGGAGAAAAAAGCCCCCATTACTCCATTGTGAATTTCTTTTTTTTTTTTTTTTTTTGTCAACCTAATCATTAACGATCGAGCCGAGGTATTTAAAACTGGAACGTATATTGTCCCTCTACATAATGGTTTGGCGGATTTATTGGTGTTTTCTTCCTGAGCACCATAATTTTTGTTTTTCCTCATTGATGGATGGATAGTCCCATTCTTTCTGCTTCACAGGCCTCCTTGATCGGCTTGAGGGGTAATCCAATCAGTGCTAAACATTTCACTACTTGTCAAAATTTTGAAAGTGTGGGTCTTGTCTCTGAGTGTCACATCAAATTTATATCACTTGAATCCATGATATAAATGTGTAATCTGTATTATTTTCGCTCAGTAACTGTTTAGATATTACCGGGTAAACATCACGGAAAATGAATATTTGCCATTTTCGAAAATTTATATTAAAAAAATCTGGTGCGAGCAACACACGACTTTAACCTGACTCACGATTATTTCTATGTATCTATGGATCTAGCCAGTATGGCGCTTAATTTCTTTTATGGAACCTGTACTCGAACTATATACTATCATATATTATTTTTTCATTATAGAGTTGAAGATCTATAGCAATCTTTTTCTTCACTAGTTTGCGAACCTCTACATGCTGTTCTTTTTGCTACAATGTTTTATCGACAATTCTTTTTAGTATTTCCCTTTCATCTATAAGTTTTTGAGTTTCTTCAGATAGTTTTTTGCTTCGTTTATCCCTTGTTTTATCTGTTTTTGTTCCCTGCACACATGCATCCCTTTTACATTTCAGTAAATTGGAGTATAAGTTTTCAATAGAGTCTTCTTTGCCGAAATTCATTCCCTCCTTTTTACTAAGAAGTTTTTCTGGATATTTTTCCGAAACACCTCTCGTGAGAGTTATCCTGGTGCCTGCAAAAAATCTTCTGCTACGTATTTTCATTTGTCCCATCACAAGGCGGTGATCAGAATCAAACTTCACTTCTGACTTAAGATATACAAAATTCATGCCTGCGTTCGGTTTTGCCAGAATGAAATCAATTTCGTGTTTTCCTTGATTAAGAGCTTTCTAGGTCCATTTTTTCTCCCCACTAGCTTTATAAAATGTATTAAGTATCCTGAATTGATGCTTAACAGCAAATTAAACTAATTTGGAGCCTCTTTCATTTCTTTTTCCGATTCCATATTCTCCCATCGCTGAATAGTCTCCTGCCTCTTTTATTCCTACTTAAGAATTAAAATCGCCAAGCAGAACTTTATTATTACTATCTTCTTGGAGAGTAAGTTCTAAACTATCATAGAACTCCTCTATTTCTTCAATTGTAGATGCTGTAGTTGGTGCGTGTACTTGAAGGAAGGTAATGTTTATGCATCCCACTTTTAATACCAATTTAGTCATTCTTGGAGAAATAGGTTTGAATTCTGTAATATTTTGTTTGTATTTTTTATTTAAAATAAAACCTGTCCTATAGTTAGACGCCCCGGAGTGCATTAATATATTTCCCTCCTTAGTTTCAGCAATGATTTCATAATTTCTTCTTATTTCCGAAAGTCCTATGAGGTGCCAATTTATTTCCTTTAGAGCTTCTTCAAGTTCTATCAATCTTTCTTCCGTTTTGAGAGTCCTGGTGTTTAGGGTTCCTAAGTAGAATAATTTTTTACCATATCAAACTATAATTAATTGAATTTAATATCGTGTTGATTATGTCCTCATTGAAAATAGTTTTACAAGGCTTAAGTATCGAATTATCGAAATTTCTTCGTCTAAATTTCCTTTGATTATTATATTATATTCCTATCTACGGAAGATCTAGCGTAATATTAGAGGCATATATTAGGGCTGA
Source organism: Piezodorus guildinii (assembly GCA_023052935.1). Classification (NCBI taxonomy): domain Eukaryota; kingdom Metazoa; phylum Arthropoda; class Insecta; order Hemiptera; family Pentatomidae; genus Piezodorus; species Piezodorus guildinii. The sequence continues at coordinate 52,799,852 of CM041295.1, forward strand.
TATATTTCTTCTCAATTCTTAATTTTTTATAATTCTACCATCATTTCAACGTTTCAGGATCTCACTCCCATCATTAAGACTCTGGTTTTAACTTTCTGAAATTCATCTGTTTATCCCGAATTCGTCACTGATATAAACATAGTTAAGGACAAAGAGCTAAGCAAAGCCCTGCTCAGATATGATTTTTCACCTACTGACTATTTTTATTGATTTGTGTTTGATTGTTTTATATCAGTGACAAAGTTTGGATTAACAGATGAATTTCAGAAAGTTAAAACCAGAGTCCTGTTGATGGGAGTGAGATCACGAAACGTTGAAACGATGATAGAATGAAGAATTAAGAATTTGGAAGAAATATATCACCCATAATATCTACCTTTGATTTTATTTATTTTAAAGAATTTACGTTATAATGAGTAAATATAAAATGTAAAAGGAATTGAATGGTCAAAGAACTTTTTTCCTGATATATGGGTATAATTTAATGCTGAAAAGCCAAATTAAAAAAAAAAAAAAAAAAAAAAAAAAAAAAAAAATACATTTATCTGACATACTTAGTCGCAGAAGGCAACCAAGTGATATGAATTTATATTTGAATATATTACGAACTTCTAAGTTTATTTATTTTAAGTTAAGAGGTAGTAAATAGTTATGCGACGTGTTCTCAAGATTTGTAAAATTAGGCTTTACTATTTGTCAAATTATTACGCAAAATATAATAGGAATAAATATATTGTCTGGTCTCTCGAGAGGCGATTCGCATGTTTACATATTTCTCAATCTATCTATATAGGAAATTATTTCCCAGAATCTGAGCTGTTCTTCCTGATGGGTTGTCTACTTAAGAAGATTTCGCTGAAGAGAGATAAGGTAAATATGATTAAAAAAAACGTATTATGGGTATTATTATATGCAAGTATTATTAATATTATTATATACATCTCTTTGGCTGATATATCGTATTCAATCGATGATGGAAATATAGTATATCGTTTTTCCATTACAACCGAATTAATCCAATTACATAAAAAAATTTTCGTCTCTATAATGAAATATTGAACTGTGCCGAACTCCTAAAATTGACTCTATAGGAAACGATAAATGGGTTCTTAATATTTCATCCACCGATGTCCCCACTCTTAGGTTATGAATATTTTATGTTTAAACCCTAATTTTGCCGCTCCTAGCTCTAATATTGTCAACCATTTTCTTCTACTTATCCCGATAATGTCTTATCTACTTCATTAGAGATGGTTTTATTAACCTAACAAAAAAAAAAAAAAATTATGTGGGGGAGATATCGGTAACATACAAAGCAAGATATACAAAACTAACCAACCGATATTATTACATAAAAGAACTGCATGTTCGATTATTTATTGAAATTTACAACTTCATTACACAACACAACCAGTTAATAAACAGAATTCTTCAATCAGACTTGAAGGGAAGCTTTGCAAGACCCATTTGCAGCAGTCCGGTAGAAATTCTAAACTATAAGGTCTCGCGGCCATCTTCTTTTCAGATGCCTCGAAGAATTATTAGGAATAGAAGAGGAAGCAAGGATTGAAAGTAGTGGGTTAGAGTGGGAAAGCAGTTAGTAATGAAAGGAGTGATATCTGGTTCGGGCCGAATCGGCAACTTAACATTAAGATTTTTACGGATGAGTTTATTCGTGACAAAGTAAGGGAGTGTCCAAGATTCGACAAAGGATTTGGGAGGGTAATGATTGGATACGGAAGGAATTAAATGATTTAGATTGATAGATAACTGTTTTTGTTGTTGTTTTTTTCAGCATATTACAAACAAATATAACAATCTCACAATTTATAAAAAAAAAACTGGTGAACGACACACGACTTTCACTTACTACGACTGTTAAAATTAAGTTAAAAACTATTAACTATACTTCAATTTAAATAATATTTAAAGTTTATTTTAATAAAACGTGTATTCATTTTCGAAGGAAACATATGTGTAGGTAATTAAAATACAAATAAGTCTTTAAGTAATTTTGATACACTGATTTATTAAGCACAGTATAAAACATAAAGAATATGCATCAGAAAAAAAAACGTGGTTAACACTAATGGTTCACTTGCTGTGTTAACTGGAAGGTTCTTCTAACCGTCAGGTTACCTCACGCAGTGTTGCCGGGCTCCTACATATGATTTACATTAATCAGTAATAATTTTAATTAAGTAATAATTTAATTGTCCAACATGTATATTTAGCCGTTCTTCATCAATGTCATTAAGATGATATGGTTAATCTTTTGGAACGTACAAAATTAAAGGTAGTTAAGAGAAAGAAAATTTAAAATATCGGCATTTAAGCCCCGTCAGACTATTTCAATCAGAATGAAACCTACATGATATTAAATTTTACATGGATATAGGGAATTTAAACAACATCGTTAGAGCCGTTTTTGAGAAAATCGTAAAAAGGTGCTAAATGCATGGGATAAAGTAGGAATTCCGGTCATCCGATTTTGATGAAAAGTTGCTGTAACATCTCGGACGTATAGTAATCTTGAATATGAAATTTCAGTTCCATACGACTAATGGTTTTTGCACTAGACTTACCACACACACAGACTTTTTTCGGGATTTGGTCATTTGGACTCAGAAGACCCTAAAACGTGTATTTCCGGTGAAAACTGGGATTTGAAAATTTTCTCGATCGCAATACTTGCCCTTATTATATATAGTAAGTGAAAGTATAAACAATAATAGAAATATGGTCTTTTAGACCGCCTAGTCCGGAGCCAACCTGTTAATAATTATAACAATATAAGTAAAAACAAATCTAACCCTAACGAATCTACTATTTTTTCGCCAGGCTCAAAACAATAAATACTTGCTATTATATAAATGCCAAGTTTTAAGTATAATTAAATTATTTTGTAAGATTGTATCTATAAGGCCATGCTAGTTTAAAATAATTATACACAGCCATCCAGTTTTGGCCGGTAAGACAGTTTATTACTTCGTCAACGTTTAGACAGTTCTTCCGAAGCACCTTATTCTAATTTCACACAACATGGGGCATGTAGAGAGGAAATGGAATGTATTTTCTACTTCTCTTCTATTACAAAGCGAGCATATATCATTGTTATTTGACCAAAATCTGTTGTAGTTTAGGCATAAAAATTCACATCTAACTTTAAATATCCATTTCATCCCATTAAAACTTAATTTGGTATCAAACAAATATTGCGTCTCATAATCATAATATTTTTTTATATATAAACATTTTTTCTGAAACTACAGCCCTTTTTATAAATTTTGATCTGTAAATACCTGATAGGTATTCTCTAAATTCATGTAGGATTCAATCCCAGTTATTTTTGTGGTTAAGTTGCATGTCTAGAGGAATATTATGTTTTTAGCCAGTTTTTTAAAATCTTTGATTGAAAAAATATTTTATTAAATTTAATGGTTTGGTAGAGCCCCAAAGCTCAACTCCATAAGACCAGATAGGCCTCACGATGGTTTAGTTTTGAAAGATCAGAGCGTCTGTCTAGTAAGTGTTGAAGTAACGAAACGGTGAGTAGTTTTTAACGTTCCATTCTTGATTGCTGAATCCGTGTTAGACGTTTGTCAGGCAGGTGTCCTAGATAGCGGATCTGTTCAAGCGGATGAAGGATACTGTAGGGCAGGCTGTCGTAGGTTTACGACAAATTGCAATGTCTAAACTTTAAGGCCATTGAATGTGTAATCAAAATTATCCCTTTGTTTTCTTGATGTTTACAATGTAAGAAATTGGAAAAAAAAATATATGTATGTACATCGATTGGACCAATACTAAGGCTGTGTATTAAATAAAGACTAGCAACATTCTTGTCATAAGTTAACATAGTTCATTTTTGACCAAGTTGAAATACAATGCACGCGAAATTTTGTGTGTTATTTTACAGGTTCTGTTAAATAAAAAGTACACTTGAAGTATTTAATGCCGTTTTAAATCATTCATAGGATATGGGGCTCAGCCATGGGTAAGTAAGGAAAATATAGAAACTGAAAAAATCTTCTATTATTTTATTAAAAAAATATTTAGCATGCCACAAGCCACACCGTCACACTTACTCTTCATCGAAACAAAAATAGTCACAATGTTCACAGAAACATTAAAAATACAACATAACTATAATATAAAAGTTAAAAATTTGCCAAACAATTTCATAAATGAGGAAGTAATTAAACAAAATATTTTCTGGATAAAAGATTTAAGAGAACTGGCTGAAAAACATAATATTCCTATAGACATACATCTTAACAACAAAAATAGCTGGGCTTTAATCTTACAGGAATTTAGAGAATCCCTAACAGGTATTTATAGATCAAAATTTATACAAAGGGCTGTAGTCTAAGAAAAAATGTTTGTATATAAGCACTTAAATTATGATTATAGGATGCAACATTTGTTTGATACTAAATTAAGTTTTAATGTGAAATGGATATTTAAAGTTAGATGTGAATTGGTATACCTGAACTTCAAAATCTATTGGGTCAAATAACAATGAGATATGCTCTCTTTCTAATAGAAGAGAAGTAAAAATTACATTTAATTTTCTCGCTTCAATTCAAAAATGGGGCATATTTTGTATGAAATTAGAATAAAGTGCTTTCCGAGAGAAATGTCTAAACGTTGAAAAAGTAATAAACTGTCTTAAAGGCCAAAACTGGATGGTTGTGTATAATTATTAAAAACTAGTATGGCCTTATAGATACATATATATGTATATTAATAATTGTTTATTGTTATTGATTTGTTGTTTTGATCCTGGCGAAGAAATCGTAGAATCAGTGACTGAGATTTGTTTTACTTATGTTGTTACTGTTGTATAATTTGTAAAATTGAACAGGTCGGCTCCGGACTAGACGGTATAAAATACCATAGTTCTATTAATGTTGATCATAAATTGTAAGATTGTTTTATTTTGGTTTGAATATACTGAAAAAAAAAATGGTGCGTTCGACACACAACTTTTACTTATCTCCGTTATTTTATATCAATTTAAGAATTTTTAAACAAATTTAGAAACGAAGATAAATTGTTCAAGGATTATTTATATACGATTTTAATAGAAACATGTGTTTCATTAAATAATCTATTATATTATTTTAATATATTAATAATTTATATAATTATTTTATTATCCATTAACTTCTACAATTTTATGTATAAGATAATAGTTTTTCTAAAATCTTTTTTAACCATATCATCTTATCAGGATTGACTAATAACTGCTTAATATAAAAGTTGAACGAATTTTATGACTAACTAAAGGATAAAAGAGAAGAATATTTCTCTTTTTTATGCAATTTTTGTTTTTTATATATTAGAAACAGTTACATAGACGTATAGGAACGGATTCCGAGAAAGTTGGTATTCGCTGATCCGACTGGTAGGCATCCAAAAAGTAGGCCAAAGCGTCGATGGTAGGATTGCGTTAAGGCTGATCTCGGGGGCTTGGGCTTGAACGGTGAACATTGGACGAGTCTGTGTAGGCGGAGTTTGGTGGTATCCGCATAGAACCTTCGGGTTCGCTAAGCCTATTATTATTATTATTATTATTACATAGACGTATAATATACCGATGGAAAGAGAAAGATTTTAGAAAAAACATCATCATATACACCAAGTTGTAAGAGGTAATGTTATGTGACGAATAGAGCATAAACGTATCACTGATTATTATACGTAAGAATATAATATAGGTTTATTATTTAAGACGTTTACGCCGGGGCGAATATCTAATTTTTTTTGCGTGAGGTGGGACTATCTTAGCTGAATATGCTTCGTGGGGCGGGTCGACACTGTTGCAAGTGTTTATTGCCAGACTGACCACAATAGTTCCAGGCTTCTAAAGCACTAAATGCGAGATTTTTACAGTTTTGACATACAAATATGACTTCAAGGACTAATTATTGAAGTACTTGAAAAAAAGATTCTCATATTATTTTTTATTACTAAAAATGATTCTTATATCACACCGGGGTGACCAACCGGTGGTGGGTCATACTTGTCTGTTCCGTGGGGCGGGGTGACCCACCTGTGGGTCATACCTGTCTGTTCCGTGGGGCGGGGTGACCCACATGTAGGTGATACCTGTCTATTCCGTGGGGCGCGGTGACTCATCAGTGGGTCACGATTAACTATCCAGTGGGGCAACGTGCATCACAGGTGGGTCACTTGTTTTTAGAAAAAAAGTTTATTTTATTTTTTCTCAACATTAAATGTGGTAAGAATTAACAAACATAAGGGTTTATTTATCCCGCCTCAGGGGAAAAAACGTAGATATTCACCCCGGCGTGAACGTGTTAAAATTGTTTTCATAAACTTTAGGTATATGTAATAGTTCTTAAATTGATTGTAACAGCAAGGGTAAGTTAAAGTCGTGTGTTGCCCACATCAGATTTTTTTAAATTTATAGAAATAAATCATTTTCAAAGCCGAATTCAGAGCTTCCCGTTTCCCTTTTGAATCCAACCTAGCTTAGAAGAATTCATTTTCGGGATCTATTTAAGGTAAACTGAGATAAATTTATCGCGAGAGAAGTAATAGGAGATCCATTCGGCGGCTTTGACTGCCTTGCATTCCCGACCCGCCTGACCAAGGACCCACTCGCCCACCGCTTTGTAGAACTGAATGATCAACTATTACCCTGGAATCCCTTTTGTGCCCTTCTAGAGCTACTAATGTAATTTAGAGCTGGATTGCTCACTATTTTAACTCCTCTATACTCGGCCACTATTCAAAGCATTATTGATTTGTTTAGCAGCGTTCTATCCCCGACATTTGTCCAGAAATCAGTAATAAATGAATGAGTGCCGTATAAATTTCCCTCCCTTTGTGCCAAATGAGTTTGTTCTTATAGCGATGAAGACATTCCAGCTGTCAGAACCTTTAAGTTGTTTGCGATAGAAATAAATTTTGGAGTTTAAAATTAATAACGTCTGAAAAGGATCGATTTTACTATTTCCAAGGATGTGCCCGATTTTAATATTTTAAGAACTGTTTTAAGTTTATTATTATATGTATAATTTTATTTATTTCAAAGCTTATGTTATTCTTAAAAGACCAAGATTAAAACAATGTAAATATTTATTTTTCTTCTTTTTATTATATATTTAAACTCATTTATTTTTCATTTTGTTCAACACAACTATTTTCTGAGGATTGTTTTTATTTTAATTATTATTTATTTTATTTTTATATTTTGTGTATATATTCATCCATAATTGTAAATTTAGTTAATTATGTTCATTATGTCTGTTAGCCAGACATGTATATTATAAATTGTGCAAATATGTTATTTTCAAGGGACCCAGTACCAGAATAAAAATCACTTTCTATTCTATTCTTTATTGAAGCTAGTAAGTAACTTGTTTTTCACATATATTACATTTTTTCGAACAAGATAAATATATATATTTTTAAATATTCACCAGAGGAATAGATATCGAAATAGAACAGATTAATTACCTGAAGGAAATCGCAGAAAGAACCGGATAACAAATCTCATCCAAAAAAACAAAACTAATGACTCGCGACACCTTAGGAAGGAAGTTTTTGAATACAAAATATAGCAAAAGCGAAAAAGTTAAAGAATTCAAATATTTGGGAGAGATTATCATAAAATGTTTAGTGTCCTGGCAAGGACCAGACAGATCTATAATAAAATCTATATCTTGGAACAGTAAATTCATAACTACCACACAGTAATAAAACTGGAAGACCTATACACAGCAAAAATGCTAACCTTGGGAAAGAGAAAACTCGAAGACTTGGGTACAAACGAGAGGAAAATTATGGGACCAGCCAATAACAGTGAAAGACAATACAGACTAAGAAGCAACAAAGAAATTTACCGGAACAATGAGCCAATAGATAGGACCATTAGAAAGAGAAGATTAAAACATTTCGGGCACGTTTGGAGGATGGAACAGGGTGGTTAAGAAATTAGTCCACAAACTGTTTGAAATTATAACAGCTACAGCTTGGGTTAAGGAAGTAAACAAATTTCTTGAACGAGCTGGAATCAGAATTGAAGAAATAACAAACAGATAAATATTTGGAGAAAAAGTCATGAAGGGTTGTTTCCAAGTCGAACACAACAAGGTAAGAACAAAACACTAAAAGTATTTGCCAGAAAAACATTTTATCCACGGTTTTTTATTTATGAAAGGATAAAGAATAACTGTTTAAAAAATCATTAAAATAAAAAATATTGAGCAGCAAATTTAATGAAAATTGGAACGATTTCAAATGGATTGACACATATATTTTTTTTTAAATATTCACGAGGGGAAATCCCGTGGGTTTTTATTATTATATACGGAACAAGTACCATCATAAGTACTGAAAGTCCATAAGTCCATTATCTTTTTTAAACTTATTGCTTTTAATTCATGTTTGTTTTTTCATGAACGTCCATAATTAAGTATTTTGTTCTTTTAAAACAAATATTTTCTTTTAATATTATGCCGATGAAATCCCATGATTTTTATTATTATGTATGGAAGCTTTCTTTTTTTTATTTATTGAGATATATTACAATTTGTTACAAAATGAACAATAGTAATATTGAAAAGAGACCACATTCATACAATATATACAAAAAATAATAATAATAGTCAAATTACATAATAAAATAAAAAATTATATATAATATATATTATATATATAATATATATATATAATATATAATACAATAAAATAATAATAAATATAAAAGCATAACAAATCAAAACAACAACCCATAATAAGATAAATAAAAAGTTGGCAATTAAATAAACATCATACAAACAATCATAACTATATACAACTGCTAGAGAGACCCTAGACTGCGCTTTTCCCTCCACTTGTGGAGGAAAAAGCGGAATCAAAGAGATCCCAACGCCTCCATCTCAGCCGCATCACTGGTGTGAGTTTAGGGCGCTGTAGCCACAAACATACCGTACATGAGTGGAGGATCTGACCAGAGTCAGAACTCCAATTTAAGTGTTTACAATACGTCTCACGGCCACTGCCGTTTCAATCTTCGAGGAGGATTGTACGGATGGCTGGTGCTGGATAGGAATTGTGCTAGAGGGTTAGGATGGTGAGTAAGGTTCTGATGAAATTTGGAGAATTTGGATGGTACCAGGTCTAAAATAAACGTCTAATATAAACAACAAGATAGAAATATATTTAAAAAAATAACCATTGGTTTATCATGAATTAATTATCTTTTTATTCTAGTAATGGCCGTAGTTTCCTTCATATAATCTGAATTTTACATGCTGTTTGATTGAAAATAAAAATAGTACAATTTTATTTATTTATGAGCGAGCTACTCTGGGAGAGCAATAATAATAATAATAATAGGCTTAGCGAACCCGAAGGTTCGATGCCGATACCACCAAATTCCGCTTACACAGACTCGTCCAATGTTCACCATTCAAGCCCAAGCTCCCGAGATAGCCTACGCATCCCACTCGCTTCGCTACTTTCGGACGCCTACCAGTCGGGTCAGCAAATATCAAATTTCTCGGAATCCGCTCGTCATCGAGCCCAACAACTTTACTCGCCCATTTGAGTCTCCGCGATGCAATCAGCTCAATTATATTCACAGGGTACAAACTCCGCAATTCCGCGTTGTGCATCCTTCTAAACTCCCCAGTGGCCTCATCTCTCTTCGGACCAAATATTTTACGCAATACCTTATTTTCGAAAACCTTAAGCCGTTACTCTGGGAGAGCAAAGGTTATGAAAATGCCGAAGTTTGGGCTCTAAATTTAAAACTAGTTAAGATATAATATTAAAAATTTGTATGTCATCCTAACTATATATATAAAAACCTGTGCCACTACAACCCATAAAGAGTCCTGGGCTCAGTACATGTAGAGGAGATTCCTACTATTTCTAGTCCAACAGCCGTGCAATGAGGTGATTCGGCCGAGATCACGCTCAGCCTCCAGGTTTGCGGGATTTGAAGAACCCTAAAACGTGTATTTCTGGTGAATTCGAAAATGTTCACGATCGCAATACTTTCCCTCACTAAATGATTCATTAATAGGTAAGTAAAAGTAAAAAATCAGTTTAAGATTTAAAAAGCGAATTCGCAATTCGTGTAAGTTACAATTATTGGAGCATTTTCAGTTTCTTTTTTAACTGACTTTTCATTATGAAATCTTGAATTAGAACTCTTAATAAATATTTAAAAGTTTCTGCATTAGGGGGGGGGGGCGGATTAACTGGGACTTGCTGAACCTGCAGTAAATTTTCAGCAATTAGAATGGAATGCGGAAAGTTCTCAAAGATGCCGTTTATACTGCGTTTCGAACAATGGAAACTTAAATACTACTTCCACTAAAGCATTCTGAGTATCTTTCTGCTCCTTGATTGTTCAAAGGACTTACTAACTTAATGCAAAAGTAAAGAATGAATCAAATTTATTTCAAGCATCCAATATAGCGTCTGTTATATATTTTCTCTATGAAGAGTCAACTATTTCTCGTATAATAAAATTAACACCTTGTTTGATGCCAAACGATGGGCGCATTAGTTTAATTATAATCTATTTTTAATTATCTACAACATTTAGAAAATATGGTTTAGAAATATGGCTTGAGAAATGTTATTATTTTTATCTTCACAACAAATAAACACTAGTGTAACCTCTTTGTTAACACATATGATCTTAGCACTATTTCTTTTTTCTTCAAATACAAGGTTTCACGAGTATTATACAATTGTTATATTATTTAATTAAAAAAAAATGTTTCTAACGAAACTAAATATAAGTCCTTAAATCTCTTGATAACCCTCCTCACTTTGTCAGGAATAAGCTCATCCATAAAGACCTTAATGTCCCATATGCTACTAAATTAGCCCGAACCAGGTATCAATCATTTCATGAAGAACTTATAATATATAATATATATATATATATAATATATATATATATATATATATATATATATATATATATATTTGGTTTGATAAGTTGCTCGACAGTTGATAATTTGAGTTTTCTACTTAGGTTTCAGTCAATAAATAAACAATTTTATTTATGCAACGTTTTGAGAATTTATTGTTCTCATATTCATGCCTTAACAATGGAAAAACAAAAAACAGAACATTAATATTTTTATACAATAATTATTCTATGATGTTATTGTTAGAGAGACAGAAAAGAATACATTAAACAATGAATAGACATCCAGTAGTATATACAACTGCTAAGGGGACCCCAGATTGGACTTTTCCTTCCAGACATCCAGTAGTAAATTAGATATTTCAAATAGAATTTACATTAAAGATATTATTAGAAATTTACTTACAATTTGAAATAAAATTTTGTCATACATAGACATACGTGCATACCATAAACTTTGAAAGAAAACGGAAGTAAAGATGCTAAGGAATAGTTCAGGTATGGAGGATTTTCCAAATTTATGACATTAGGAGACCGGGGTTTTCTCTTTTTATTTCTTGGTTTTTATTTTATTTCATATTTATTATTATTATTATTATTCAGACGTTTTGTTAGCATGTTTTTATTAAATTTGAGTAACATGAATTAAGGTTTGGTACATAAGGTTTAGCGCCATAAATAAAAAATCTGATGTCCAAAACCTTCATGTTACTCAAATTTAATAAACTGATATTAACTAAATGTTTGAATAATAATAATAAATGCAAAACAAAATAAACAAAAGAGAAAACCCCGAGAATACTTACGTCATAATCTTGGAAGGGATTATGCTTGAACTATTCCTTAGCATCTTTGCTTCAGTGTTCTTCTAAATTTTATAGTCTACAAATTTGTCTATTTAAGATACTATTTTATCTCAAATTGTAAGTAAATTTCTAATAATGTAAATTCTAATTAAAATATCTATTTAACTACTGTATGTCTATTCATTGTTCATTTGTTTTTTTTCTCTAATATTGCGCTAACAATTACATCACCCATTAATCATCGTATAAAATATTAATGTTCTGTTGTTTGTTTTTCCACTGTTAAGGCATGAACATGAGAACATTAAATTCTCGAAACGTTGCATAAATAAAAAAAAAAAATTTTATTGACTGAAAACTTAGAACAAAGAAAACTTAAATTATCAACGGTCGAGAACTAATCAAACAATATGTATATATATATATATATATATATATATATATATATATATATATAACTTATGAGCTGGCCAATATAAAACTTAAAAAAATAAGGAAAAGGGGCACAACAACAACTCACTTGATGGCTAGTCAAACACTGATTTATTGATACATATAATCCTCTATATATACTTTTCAAAGTGTTTACATCAGGTGAGTTGGAATTAAGGCTGATAGTCTGCTTTATCAGACCTTAACTCCCCCCTCCCCCCCCCATCAGTTTACGAACAATCCTCGTAAACTATATTGAAAAGCAAAAACAACTGAATACAAAAAGGATAATAAAATAAGGGTACATGATAGAAATATACAAATACAAAATGCCACACCGGCTGAAAAACATAATAATAAAAATAAAAGAAACACCTGAAACACCACAACACAAGAGAAAAAAAACACTGTGAAGAACAGAACAAGAACACTAGAGAGAAAAAAAAACTTCTGAAGCCGAGGACACTCCAAAGGCTTAGGATGCTTCCGTAGGCGGGAGCTTTAATTGTTCCAGGTGCACCGTACGTCGCTTTTTAGGGTCAGTTAAGCTCTCAATTGTGACCAAATTATGCTTCCTAATCACAACCACGCGGAAGGGACCCTCGTAACGCCGAAGTTCCTTCCCCCGATTAGTTCCGACCCGACGGTACACCACCGTACCGATTTTGACGAGACCCACCAAATCCCGAACCCCGAGATTATGGCGCGCGACCCGGCGCTGTTTCTCCCGCTCAATGCGATCGCGAACCGTAAGCCAGAGTTTCCGCAGCGCAAGGCTGTTGCTCACGATTTCCCCCTCGCCCGCCGTTTCACCGCGACAATCCCGCCGACGACCCTGTAGTCCAAAAAGGATCTCGAAAGGAGTGAATTCGGTCACCGAGTGAACAGAGTGATTATACGCGACGATCGCGCGTTCCATAGCCACGTCCGGCTCCAACCCTTTCTCCAACTGAAAGACCCTAATGTGATCGCTAAGGGTGCTGTGAAGCCTCTCGATACCCCCGCGACTCTTCGGATGTCCCCCGGACTCCCTGATACTGGCATTATCGAACTCCCGACCACTGTCAGAGGAAATGCTGTCGGGCACACCGTAAAATTGGAACCAAATCCAGAGGGCGCGCAACACCGCCTCCGCCGTACGCTCCTGAATGAGATACGCCATCGCGACTTTGCTAAAGAGATCCAGCACCGTGACCCACTTAAATCCCTCCCAGGTAAAGGTATCGACCTGCAGATCACTGAGCGGAGCAGCCGCAGTAGGAGTCTCTTCCTGAACCGCCCGGGGTGGATGCCGATCATATTTCGCGCGCATGCACACATCACAATTCCCGATAGCCTCCTGGATAGTACGCTTCATCCCCGCCAATAATACCGCCGGCGCAACGCGTGCAACGTTTCGTTCAGCCCCCGGTGGTTCGTCTTGCCCTGGTGGTAAGCGAGCGTAACCTCCCGTTGACGTTCCTCATCGTGTATGGTTTCTACCAGCATTGAGCAACGGATAATCGTCGGGTCAATCCCGATGCGTTCTGTCCGCCACAAGCGTTGAATCCGCTCCCAGACCTCAGCTTCACCGACGTATAAGTAATGGGTCTGACCCGGCTTCGACGCGACGGCGAGCGCCCTACAGATCTGTTTCTCCACGACGGTGGGTTGAGACCAGATAGTCACAACCGAACAACCGGCAACCCGCTGAAAGTCGAGCTTCAGCAGCCCCGAAGTCCTCGTCTTCCAGACGATCTGGCGGCGCTTATCGTTTACAATTTCGTCGAGTTCTTCCATGGCCACCGGACGCCCCTCATTAGAGCCTTCGTCGCCCGACGGCGCAGCCTCATTCGAAATCCCCTCCGCGGAGGTGGCTGCTCCTCCCCGGGGTCCATTCCCTCAAGAACTGACGAACATCTCGCGACGGCCCGCCCCGATCCTCCTCCACGGCATTAACCATGAGCGCCCTGGAAAACCAGTCCGCGACAACATTTTCCTTACCTGGCTTGTACACGACATCCATATTGTATTGCCCAAGGAGTTCCTTCCACCACGTAACCCTCGCAGACGATTCATTCCCTTTCCGAAGCAAAGTATTAAGAGGCACGAGATAAGCAGCCATAGCCGGTACAAAACGGCGGTAATAATTTAATGCGCCCAGTAACCTACGGACAGCCTTAACCTCGGTCGGTACGGCGATCCGCTGTAAGGCGGCAACCTTCTGGGCATCCGGTTTCACTCCCTCCGCAGAGATGGTGTGGCCCAAAAAATTGATCTCCCGCAGGCCCAGGGTCGACTTCTCCGGAGAAAGGCGGAGACCAAAATCCCGCATACGACGAAAGACAGCCCTCAGATGTTCCACGTGTTCCCCATCCGACCTATTGAAGACCAAAAGATCATCCATATACACCTGACACACGGACTCATCCAGACCCCTCAAGAATTCATCCATAAGCCGCTGAATAGATAGGGGCATTCTTAAGGCCAAACGGCATCCGTGTAAACTCATAGTGGCCCTCTCGAATGTAAACGCGGTCTTATGTTGGTCACGAGGGTGCATTTGGATCTGATGATACCCCGCCTTTAGGTCCAAGGTACTAAAAATTCGTGCACCTCCCAACCGGTCCAAAATGTCCTCGAAGCGCGGTATTGAATATTTTTCGTCGACCGTATTCTCATTGAGCTTCTGGTAGTCGATGACGACCCGATACTTCTCCCTCGAATCCCCGGCGAACTCTTCTTCTTCACGGCCCACAACGGACTATTATAAGGAGAAGTGCTGTCCACGATAATACCCTGCCGCCGTAAATCATCCCGCTCCTCTCGAATATGCCTGCGGAGAGCCTGCGGGTACCGCCGTTCTTTAATGTAAGTGACCCGCTCCTGTTTAAGGGGAATTTCGTGTACCGTCCTCCCGGTCGTCCCCAGAACATCCCCCTCTTTAAAAAAAATGTCATCAAACTCGGCAAGGATAGACGCCTTCCAATCCTCCACCTGATTTACCGCCCCTATACGTGTTTTGCCGTCTCCCACCATGCGGGTTCAGGAATATCTTTTCCCCCCATTCTTATATCCCACTGGCCCCCTCGATTCCGGATCCGCGCACCTACCGCGCCCAGTAAGTCGTTCCCTATAATGAATCCATAATCCCGCGGCATCTTAGCGACAACATGCACCGATAAACCGCCACCGCGATCCCCCCAGGTGTGCAAATCCATGTCGGTTTCCCCCTCTACACTGTAGGGCCCCCCATGGGTGATCAATTGACATTGGCATACCTGAACCTGGAGTGCCCTCTCTCCGCCGCTCCACTTCTCTAACGCCTCTCTGCATGCGATGGTACACGAGCTCCCGGTGTCCACCAGACATGCGACTCCCTCCACGCTGATGATAGGCAGACCGCCGCTCCCACCTCTCGCGTGGTAACTCACCAACGTGCGGTTGCCTCTCTGCTGGTACGCCCCTCAGATTTCGTCGCGGGAAGACGTCGCCGCCGCTTCCTGTTGTCTGACTCTGTCTCCGTATCTGCTGTCTCGGATCCTCTAGACGAACATTTTGAGCATTGATCTCCATAGGTTCTGGCTGGTTTGTATCCCGACGCCGGTACATGTGGGGACAATGTCGTGCTAGATGTCCCTCTGTTCCGCATTCGAAGCACCGCGTACGCGGGCACTGGGCTACAAGGTGTCCGATCTTGCCACACCCATGGCACTTACGATCTTCTCGCCGTCCACTGTTCCGTGGTCTCATCTGGCCTGACCGTCTCTCTCCTTGCTGGGGTCTATCTCTTCTCGCTTCTTGGTACTCTCTCTCTCGTCTTTTCCATGTCGGAGCAACCGTTGGCTGGTTGTAGGCAACTCTCGTCCAACCTGGGTCCTCTATCTCCATTCGGGATTCCTCCTCTGGCACTGGCGTCCATCATTTCTTGCGCACAGCGCTCTCTCGGAAACCCTTCTCGTTTGCCGGATTCTTTCGCCAGCTGCACCTTTAACATAATCGCCAGGAAATCCATTCTGAAGTGGACCTCCTCGACACTCGCAGTCTCTCTCATTTTTTCGGTTATGCGGTTAAACTTCGTAAGCAGTTCTCCCGCATACCTGGCCATTAGACTGACGCTGCTTTTTTGATTCCCTAAGCATGTGGAACGCATCTTCTTCGGGGGCCCATCTTCTCCCTCCATAGGCCTTCTTCAGTCGTTCCTTCAAAATGTCCCAGGGTATCTCCTCGTCCCCCTGGATATGGTTCAGGATGTTCCTCTTTACCCTGCAGACCACTGCGGCCTTCAATGCTTCAGCATCCTCCCCATCTAGGAGGTTTTCGGATACTTTTGAAGAAGATGCGTTCCACATGCTTAGGGAATCAAAAAAGCAGCGTCAGTCTAATGGCCAGGTATGCGGGAGAACTGCTTACGAAGTTTAACCGCATAACCGAAAAAATGAGAGAGACTGCGAGTGTCGAGGAGGTCCACTTCAGAATGGATTTCCTGGCGATTATGTTAAAGGTGCAGCTGGCGAAAGAATCCGGCAAACGAGAAGGGTTTCCGAGAGAGCGCTGTGCGCAAGAAATGATGGACGCCAGTGCCAGAGGAGGAATCCCGAATGGAGATAGAGGACCCAGGTTGGACGAGAGTTGCCTACAACCAGCCAACGGTTGCTCCGACATGGAAAAGACGAGAGAGAGAGTACCAAGAAGCGAGAAGAGATAGACCCCAGCAAGGAGAGAGACGGTCAGGCCAGATGAGACCACGGAACAGTGGACGGCGAGAAGATCGTAAGTGCCATGGGTGTGGCAAGATCGGACACCTTGTAGCCCAGTGTCCGCGTACGCGGTGCTTCGAATGCGGAACAGAGGGACATCTAGCACGACATTGTCCCCACATGTACCGGCGTCGGGATACAAACCAGCCAGAACCTATGGAGATCAATGCTCAAAATGTTCGTCTAGAGGATCCGAGACAGCAGATACGGAGACAGAGTCAGACGTTCCTGTCCGAGGAGGCGGCCATCGCAGCAGGAAGAGTGTATGGAGACGACAGGAAGCGGCGGCGACGTCTTCCCGCGACGAAATCTGAGGGGCGTACCAGCAGAGAGGCAACCGCACGTTGGTGAGTTACCACGCGAGAGGTGGGAGCGGCGGTCTGCCTATCATCAGCGTGGAGGGAGTCGCATGTCTGGTGGACACCGGGAGCTCGTGTACCATCGCATGCAGAGAGGCGTTAGAGAAGTGGAGCGGCGGAGAGAGGGCACTCCAGGTTCAGGTATGCCAATGTCAATTGATCACCCATGGGGGGCCCTACAGTGTAGAGGGGGAAACCGACATGGATTTGCACACCTGGGGGGATCGCGGTGGCGGTTTATCGGTGCATGTTGTCGCTAAGATGCCGCGGGATTATGGATTCATTATAGGGAACGACTTACTGGGCGCGGTAGGTGCGCGGATCCGGAATCGAGGGGGCCAGTGGGATATAAGAATGGGGGGAAAAGATATTCCTGAACCCGCATGGTGGGAGACGGCAAAACACGTATAGGGGCGGTAAATCAGGTGGAGGATTGGAAGGCGTCTATCCTTGCCGAGTTTGATGACATTTTTTTTAAAGAGGGGGATGTTCTGGGGACGACCGGGAGGACGGTACACGAAATTCCCCTTAAACAGGAGCGGGTCACTTACATTAAAGAACGGCGGTACCCGCAGGCTCTCCGCAGGCATATTCGAGAGGAGCGGGATGATTTACGGCGGCAGGGTATTATCGTGGACAGCACTTCTCCTTATAATAGTCCGTTGTGGGCCGTGAAGAAGAAGAGTTCGCCGGGGGATTCGAGGGAGAAGTATCGGGTCGTCATCGACTACCAGAAGCTCAATGAGAATACGGTCGACGAAAAATATTCAATACCGCGCTTCGAGGACATTTTGGACCGGTTGGGAGGTGCACGAATTTTTAGTACCTTGGACCTAAAGGCGGGGTATCATCAGATCCAAATGCACCCTCGTGACCAACATAAGACCGCGTTTACATTCGAGAGGGGCCACTATGAGTTTACACGGATGCCGTTTGGCCTTAAGAATGCCCCTATCTATTCAGCGGCTTATGGATGAATTCTTGAGGGGTCTGGATGAGTCCGTGTGTCAGGTGTATATGGATGATCTTTTGGTCTTCAATAGGTCGGATGGGGAACACGTGGAACATCTGAGGGCTGTCTTTCGTCGTATGCGGGATTTTGGTCTCCGCCTTTCTCCGGAGAAGTCGACCCTGGGCCTGCGGGAGATCAATTTTTTGGGCCACACCATCTCTGCGGAGGGAGTGAAACCGGATGCCCAAAAGGTTGCCGCCTTGCAGCGGATCGCCGTACCGACCGAGGTTAAGGCTGTCCGTAGGTTACTGGGCGCATTAAATTATTACCGCCGTTTTGTGCCGGCTATGGCTGCTTATCTCGTGCCTCTTAATACTTTGCTTCGGAAAGGGAATAAGTTGGTGATGAATACCTGGTATCGCGGACAAGGTTCGCCGGTGCATAGAGCATCTACAGCGTGAGCCGGTGCTCGCGTTCCCCGATTTTTCCAAACAGTTTACGATCACAACGGACGCTAGCGAGTACGCCCTGAGTGCGGTACTATCTCAGGACAGCGACCGGGGGGTGCGGTCCATCGCGTATGCCAGTAGGCGCCTCACGGAGGCGGAGGCCCGTTATAGCGCCTTGGAGAGGGAACTCCTCGGGATTGTCTGGGCTGTCGATCACTTCAGGCCTTACGTATTCGGGAGACGTTTTCGGGTTCAGACCGATCATCGCCCTCTCCAATGGGTTGGGAAGCTCAAGGAATCGTCTGCGAGGGTTACGTGGTGGAAGGAACTCCTTGGGCAATACAATATGGATGTCGTGTACAAGCCAGGTAAGGAAAATGTTGTCGCGGACTGGTTTTCCAGGGCGCTCATGGTTAATGCCGTGGAGGAGGATCGGGGCGGGCCGTCGCGAGATGTTCGTCAGTTCTTGAGGGAATGGACCCCGGGGGAGGAGCAGCCACCTCCGCGGAGGGGATTTCGAATGAGGCTGCGCCGTCGGGCGACGAAGGCTCTAATGAGGGGCGTCCGGTGGCCATGGAAGAACTCGACGAAATTGTAAACGATAAGCGCCGCCAGATCGTCTGGAAGACGAGGACTTCGGGGCTGCTGAAGCTCGACTTTCAGCGGGTTGCCGGTTGTTCGGTTGTGACTATCTGGTCTCAACCCACCGTCGTGGAGAAACAGATCTGTAGGGCGCTCGCCGTCGCGTCGAAGCCGGGTCAGACCCATTACTTATACGTCGGTGAAGCTGAGGTCTGGGAGCGGATTCAACGCTTTGGCGGACAGAACGCATCGGGATTGACCCGACGATTATCCGTTGCTCAATGCTGGTAGAAACCATACACGATGAGGAACGTCAACGGGAGGTTACGCTCGCTTACCACCAGGGCAAGACGAACCACCGGGGGCTGAACGAAACGTTGCACGCGTTGCGCCGGCGGTATTATTGGCGGGGGATGAAGCGTACTATCCAGGAGGCTATCGGGAATTGTGATGTGTGCATGCGCGCGAAATATGATCGGCATCCACCCCGGGCGGTTCAGGAAGAGACTCCTACTGCGGCTGCTCCGCTCAGTGATCTGCAGGTCGATACCTTTACCTGGGAGGGATTTAAGTGGGTCACGGTGCGTGATCTCTTTAGCAAAGTCGCAATGGCGTATCCTATTCAGGAGCGTACGGCGGAGGCGGTGTTGCGCGCCCTCTGGATTTGGTTCCAATTTTACGGTGTGCCCGACAGCATTTCCTCTGACAGTGGTCGGGAGTTCGATAATGCCAGTATCAGGGAGGAGGTGAAGCTCTTGGGGGTTCTATGGCATCTTAACACCCCGGGACATCCGAAGAGTCGCGGGGGTATCGAGAGGCTTCACAGCACCCTTAGCGATCACATTAGGGTCTTTCAGTTGGAGAAAGGGTTGGAGCCGGACGTGGCTATGGAACGCGCGATCGTCGCGTATAATCACTCTGTTCACTCGGTGACCGAATTCACTCCTTTCGAGATCCTTTTTGGACTACAGGGTCGTCGGCGGGATTGTCGCGGTGAAACGGCGGGCGAGGGGGAAATCGTGAGCAACAGCCTTGCGCTGCGGAAACTCTGGCTTACGGTTCGCGATCGCATTGAGCGGGAGAAACAGCGACGGGTCGCGTGCCATAATTTCGGGGTTCGGGATTTCGCCATAATTTGATGGGTCTCGTCAAAATCGGTACGGTGGTGTACCGTCGGGTCGGAACTAATCGGGGGAAGGAACTTCGGCGTTACGAGGGTCCCTTCCGCGTGGTTGTGATTAGGGAGCATAATTTGGTCACAATTGAGAGCTTAACTGACCCCAAACAGCGACGTACAGTGCACCTGGAACAATTAAAGCTCCTGCCTACGGAAGCATCATAAGCCTTTGGAGTGTCCTCGGCTTCAGAAGTTTTTTTTTTCTCTCTAGTGTTCTTGTTCTGTTCTTCACAGTGTTTTTTTTTTCTCTTGTGTTGTGGTGTTTCAGGTGTTTCTTTTATTTTTATTATTATGTTTTTCAGCCGGTGTGGCATTTTTTATTTGTATATTTCTATCATGTGCCCTTATTTTATTATCCTTTTTGTATTCAGTTGTTTTTGCTTTTCAATATAGTTTACGAGGATTGTTCGTAAACTGGTGGGGGGGAGTTAAGGTCTGATAAGGCAGACTATCAGCCTTAATTCCAACTCACCTGATGTAAACACTTTGAAAAGTATATATAGAGGATTATATGTATCAATAAATCAGTGTTTGACTAGCCATCAAGTGAGTTGTTATTGTGCCCCTTTTCCTTATTTTTTTAAAGTTTTATATTGGCCAGGTCATAAGTTATATATATATATATATATATATATATATATATATATATATATATATATAAACTAAAAGCAAGGGTGGTAACCAAAACGAAACAACAGTTATCAATTGGACTGGTTGACTAAAACAAAGTGTGATGTTTTATAGGGACGTGGCTAACAGAAGATACTTTCGTATAATAGCAATGGAATAAACAGGCCGTGTTTATGCGGTTTTTATAGATCTGAAGAAGGCTTTAGATTCCATAAACCACAACCTGCTGTGGGAAAAACTTTTTACAATTGGAGTTAGCGGTAAAAAAATTAGAATCATGAAAAACTTATATGACAGTGCTACTACCCAAATTTCAATAAATGGTCAACTAAGCGACGAAATAGACGTAACTCTTGGATTGCTACAAGGTGAAAGCCTCAGCCCAACATTCTTCATCCTCTTCTTGTCAGATATTATTCAGTTCTTTCAGGATAACGGAGCCTTGGCCATAATCATGAGACAATAATGTTATTACTGGCAGACGATATTATACTTTTAAATAATAACTGGCATAGGGCGCAAAGAAATTTAAAGATCCTACAGCAATACTGCTCAAACAACTCTCTAACCTTTTTTTTTTTAATATTTATTTATTGAAATTTACTGTAATTTATATTACAACAAGTAAATATGCTAAAAGAAAAATCACATGAGACAGACTTGTAGAGGAGCAACCCAATGGAAGCACTCCAGTAACTATTTTAAACAAGAAGGTCTCGAGGCCATCTTCTTTTCAGACGCCTCGGAGAATTATCAGGAATCGAAGAGAAAGCAAGGGTTGAAACTAGTGGGTTGGGGTGGGAATGGAGTTTGTCATAGAAGGATTGATATCTAGTTCGGGCCAAATCAGTAACATATGGAACATTTAGGTCTTTATGGATGATTTTATTTGTGACAAAGGAAGGAGCGTTGAGGATTATGGATTGTAAGGATTGGATACGGGAAGAATTCGATGGTTTAGTCGAGCCCCAAAGCTCAACTCCGTAAGTCCATATAGGCCTGATGATAGTCATGTAGAGGAGTCTTTTGTAGTTAAGTGGGAGGTTAGAGCGTTTTTCAAGTAAGCGTTGAAGTAATCGAAATCGGGGAGCAGTTTCTTGTCGTTTCAGTCTTGTGTGCGGATTCTATGTGAGACGTTTGTCAAGGAGGAGACTTAGGTAGCGGATCTGTTCAGCCGGGACAAGCGGAATATTATTAAAGGATACAGTAGGACAGGATATCATTGGTTTACGACGGAGGGTAAAGGTAGGATTTGTCTGAATTTATTTTCATTCTCCAATTCTGACACCATATCTGGAGGTCTCTTATGTGAGATTGTAGGGTTTGAGAGGCAATAGTTGGATCGTTATTGACTGATAACACACAAGTGTTAGGATTAGTTGGGATGTCAGCTGTATAGGCGGTGAAGAGAATGGATCCGAGGATACTGCCTTGTGGGACGCCAGCGGACTGAACAAAAAGGGATGAATAGGAACTATTGTGATTTATTTTGAAGGATCTGTCAGTGAGATAGGACTGGATGATGAGGAAGTAAGTTGGAGGGAGGAATTTTCGGAGTTTGCAAAGCAGTCCCAAATGCCAGACTTGGTCAAAAGCCTGTTCTACGTCGAGAAAGGCTCCAGTGCAGTACAATCCACGGTCCAAAGCAGACTACATCCACCACACGATGATATTGTTAGATAGTGGAATGGGTTGTTCGGAAGCCAAACTGGTGATCAGGGAT